>JAVJIF010005929.1:0-247291 GCA_038442645.1 Agave tequilana | reverse complement strand
TTTAAAATCATTTCTCCTTAATGATAAATTAAGAACCGTTAAGTACTTTAATAATTTAAAGCCTATTAAAAATCAAATAAAAATTAGAAACTGGTTTAAATTAAACCTACTAAATTCACTAAACCTAAGGATCATATTTCCTAACCCCTAAACTAATTAATCAAGATTAAATCCCTTATAACTCCCAAGTAAATATCTTTTAAAATCTAACATTCCTATTGAATAATTATGTAGATTTATCAAGGCCTTGTAATCTCAGTGCTTCGGACTTGGGATGGATCTCAGGTGAGTGTTTCTCTCTCCTTCTCTCTTTATTCATTAAGTGATTATAGATATGTTGTGCTTGTGATATGATTTGATGTGTTACATGTTTGATGTGGAGATCACCGAGCATGAATAGGGACGATCATCTTCCGTTTATTTTTACATGTTGGATGCATAGGAAGATGATATGCATGATTCTTGATACATGTTAGAACCCCATGTTTGTCCTTGAATATCTAGATGATTATTGTAGACATATCAGGATGTAGCAGAGAGTAATTAGAGGATGGGGAGATTGAGTATATTGTGCAGGTTTATTCAGTATCAGGTTGCATGGTAGGTTAGTCGACTTGCCCATGATTATAGTCGACTAACACCTCTGGTAGTCGCCTAACCCGAGATCCCTAGTCGACTCGTATAGCTTCTAGGAGATATTAGACTCTCTGTATTTCTACTGTTTAGCCGACTTGATACATATAGTAGTCGACTAATAGTTAGTGTAGTCGATTATACCTTGCCCCTAGTCGACTATAGGCCTGACCTGGAAGTTTGTATAGCTCTCTCTGTATCTCGGTTAGTCGACTAGTCTTACCTGTCAGTCGACTTGCCTAGGTGTAGTCGACTTGGCCCATTGATTAGTCGACTATACCTTCTTCTAATCGACTTGTATATAAGCCCTAGTCGACTAATACCTGTCTGTCAGCTGTGCCGGTTCCTTGATGATTTGTGGACTTCACCCATGGATTATGTATTGGTTATTGATAGATGTATATGATATCGAGGGATAGATATTAGATGGAATGACTTGACTTATCAGGATAGTCTTATATGCATGGATTGGATCTGTTTGTCAAGTTGGGATCTTGTTGACTTAATAGAAATGTGAACCCTTGAGAACTTGGAATACGATTAGATTGTTAGAGTGAGAGAACTAAACTTGATGATGATATATGTTGAACAGCAGTTTATGTATCAGATACTCGATGTGTATTGATACTCGATTGTTATGAAACTATTGGAAATCATGAGTGGGTTGTAACGACTTGGATTCATAGTTGGGTATTTGAGGACATATTAGACATGATTGATTAGTTGAGTTGTGACTTAGATTGATCTTGAGTTAGTAGTTATCCAGAATCTATATCTTTATGTTGGAGTCTGACTTGTATTGAGATGAGATTGACGTAGTCAGTTTATTGTGGTGACCAATTGGATTTGTTTAGATGATATGTTGTTGATGTTGAGTACCAAGAATAGCTATTCTTGACCACAGTTGTTGGAGGATATTTCATCTGTAGTTAGATTATGGAGTATGTTGACTTGTTGATATTGAGGACATACCGTGTGCTTCATGTATAGTGACTGATCAATTTAGTTAGGGAGATAGAGTTGTTATGAGAGTAACCTCATTGATATTGGTGATTATAATTATGTTCGAATTTCATGATAGCTATTGATCGACTTACTTATTGGTGACTTTAAGAGTGATGTATGGATGGTCTTGAGAATCTGAGTTTATAGTATACTTTGACTGGATTGTTCTATTCTGACAGTAGGTCATTACTCAGCCTGGATATCTTGTCTTACCTGTGAAACCTGACTGGTTATTCTTTATATATATACCTGACAACTATCATGTTCATGTTACTGAAATTTGCTGGGAAAATATTATTCACGGTACACACCCGCATGTTATACTTGTTACATATTCCTGTTATACCGGTATCCTGTTCCTTGATATTTTATACTCCTGTTATACCGGTACCCTGACTTTCCCATGTTGATATTGTTACCGTGACCACCACTGAGTCATCCAGAGATTCAAGTAACATGTATACTAAATAATCTTGATAAACTAAAACATGATAACAAACAACTTGCACTGGGATTGGGGAGATTGATGGAGGAGACAGCGTCCGTATTTTGGTGGACCTAGGATTTAGGTTGCGCAGCCGAAAAGAGGGATCCACTGCAGGATTCCGTGGGGTGACTGGCACCCCGGCATGTTCCTGTTATACATGTTAACATGTACCTGTTCCTGTTTACATGTTCCTGACTACCTTGCGGTAGGTCCTGGTTCAGCGCCAGGAGTCTGGGCCGTGGTCCCGGGTATGCACGGGACCCACCTAAAACACATGGACAATGTCTCCACAACCGATCAGTTTCAATAACTTAAGGGCATCGATTGGCATGTGTGGTAGGCGTAGTATGGGATGCGTCTATTACATGGACAATTGGTGTTCGCTGACCTAATTAATATAAACTTTGATGTATTGTGACTGCTGTAATCACCTGATTGTATATCTATTTATATCATTATGACAGACACATGATTGTAACCAGACCAGACTTATGACCAGACTTGGATACCAGCCTAGTGACATGGGATAGGTTACACTTCTAGACATCTTTGTTTTGCTACAGTTGTTTACTTGTCTTGTACTGTACTCTTATTCTTGCTATCGTTATTCAGTTGCTTATATTATCTGTTATTTGATTATCTTATATCTGCAGTGTTCGTATTATATTTATGCACATTGTTCTTCTACACGCTTTTCCCTTTACACACACACTCACCATGGTCCGTTCTGACGACCCTGGATTTGCACGTCCAGATATTGGACGATTGTTCTATTGTGCAGGTGTTCGATGAGAACCGTCCATTATGCGAGGACGTGAGTTCCTCTCTGTTTCTGGTATTCTCATCTTTCTTATATTTCTTCATTTCCTGATTCCACCTTTATCACTTCCAGCTCCATTTTCTTGTCATTATTCATCTGTTATCATGTAAATGTATTATTGCAGTGACCATTGATTATTTATAGCTTGATCAGGTTACATTTAGGCTTAGCGTGTATACGTGGGGTATTTTCCTTACGTATATACGTCGCCGACTCTCGTCGCGCCTCCTTTTCCGCGTATTTTGGGGCGCAGCCCAGCTCAGCAGGCCTCGGCTCCTCTCCCCTTCTTTTGGCCGTGCGCAGCTCCCACTCCCTCCTACTCCCCCCACCTGACCGCACGCCACCCGAGCTCTAGCCATCAGCCCACACCCGACACCATCCTCTCCTCTCCTCTTCCTCGCGCACCAGTAGCAGCCCAACACCACCCCTCTCCCTTCCTCCTCCTGGTCGCCACAGCCTCTGCCCCTCTTTCACTATCCCACTCCCTCTCATTCTTTTCTCTCCCTGTGTCAATATCTCTCTTTGTTTCTCATTCTCTCTATCTCTTTGTTCTTCATTATCTCCCTCTACCCCTTTCACTCTGCCTCTCTTTGTCCCACCATCCCTCTATTCTCTCCTCGCACGTTACACGCTAACTCCGCCAGAACTCCACCACCGGAGTCCGCTGTCGTGCCCCGATCGTCGCTAGGCGAGTACTTTGCCTCTTATCACTTGGATTACTGTTGGACTTGATGACCCTAAAGGTCCTTAGCCTGCAGGCTTTACTTTAGCCTTTTGGCTTAGCCTTGGGCTTTACTAGCTCCGCCGGGTAGGCGAGCTTAGTGCTCAGTGCTTTACCGCTAGCTCCGCTACGAGCATGGCTTCATCGTGAGCGTTAGCTAAGCGTTCATACTCTAGCTACATCGTGAGTGTTTGCTTCGCCGTATGCGCTGGCAAAGTGTTCATACGCTAGCTCCGCAAGGGTGGCTTCGCTGCGAGCGATAGCTTCGCTGCGAGCGATAGTGCCTAGCGATGTGCTAACTTCGCCAGGAGTCTAGCTCTGTTGTGTGCTGCGAGCTTAGCTTCACCTATAACATAGCCTTACCGGATACGGCCTAGCTTCGCTCCCGCTTCACAGCCCTGCCTGGCTATTTAATAGTTTAATTAATAATTATTATTATGATTGTGAAAAGTTTGAAATGGTTAATTGTATTGTTCTCGCATGATGTGATCTTGCATTTGCTTGTACTGTTGTACTCCTCCCGGTACCATGACCCTGACCTGTTACGTGCATGGCTCATGATTATCACTTTACGGACTTAACCACTATCATGTCATACACGCAGAGATCTAGTGCTCCTGTATCACATCACACGACTCATGTTACATGGACACTGTAGAATGGTGTGGGCTAAGTATCACACGGAACAAAGTGCCACACTACACACGTGATGGGGATCACCTCTTGGGATCTGTGGGGGCCACCTCTTGAGTCCCACATCACATCCTCAGTGCAATAGTCATTCAGACTCAGTACATGATGCATTAGTAACCCAACAATGATAATCTAAGGAGTGTGTGCTCTTTGGTCATTTCTCGTTCGAACAATGGTACCCGTGTGTCATGTTCGGATGAGTTCTGCTGGAGTACGGACTCCAGTATAAATTGACAGTGGCATGGGACATTGAAAGGAATGATTAAAATAACAAGCGATACTGATTGTTATTATTGTATAATTGTAGTATATTATTTGTCACTTGCATGATACCATCTCCGTGTATACTGTATTAAATTTTCTGATTTTCTTGCTTATTGGCTTATACATGCATGACTGAGCCACGTTACTATGATCATGTTCACGTGTGATTGCATGTGCACACCACTTGGCTTCATTATACGTACTCGTTGGGTTGCTTTCTAACAACCTTGAACATGCATGTTCAGATCTCGTAGCATGGAACAAAGTAGATCTTTCTGTGGAAGACCAGGTTTTCCTTGTGGAGCAAGTGGATTAGTCGTAGTTCCCGTCCTGCCCTCTCTTCATCAGCTCGCGAGATCCCTTTTGCTACTTGTGAGCATCTTCCAGTCTTTTTATATATTGTAAATCATACTTGTGCCTCTTGGTGATGTAATACTCCTGTAATATTATGTCATATTCTGTGATAACTGTGTACTTGTACTTTTCTGTTAGAATGCATATTACCACGTACTTTCATACTCTGATTCTTGTACTGTACTGATGCTTAACGTACATAAGTAAGGGTATTTTTGCCTGGCGCATGTACATCACAATATCGTCCCTGTAGCCTGTCAGGTCATTACAAGATGGTATCAGAGCCTAGGTTCCTACCTTCAATACAACCAATTAGCATATTAATGTGAGATTAATTTTCAACTAGATCAAACGAGTCATGGCTATACACTCCAACCGCAGGTATGAAGCTATCCATTCCTTGAAATCCATTCCTTGAATCCTTGACATTCCTGTCTTTTTATTTCCAGCTCCCTCCAGTCATCCATTCGACCAACTAAGGCATGGAAAGACGAGAAAATCTTAACTGTTTTGGCACTTCTCGTAACGGTTCTAGCGAGAAAGATGCCAACCTGATGAGGATACTCCAGGTATGATGGAGAGTCAACATCAGCAGATTGAGCTCCTACAACAAGAATTGTTGACTGCACCCCGAGAACAGAGGCCAGGGAACGTGACAGACTTCAGAAGATTATAACCGGCAGTATTTTCTGGTACTGAGAAGCCCCTAGATGCAGCGCGGTGGTTGATAGACACAACAGATCTCTTGAAGGCAGCCTGAATTCCTGATGAGAATCAGGTGAAAATGGCCAAGATACGGTTGAAAGATGTGGCCAGGACCTGGTGGTTAGAGGAAGAAGCAAAGCTGGAGAAGTCCATCTCTTAGGACCAATTCTCGAAGAGTTTCTATGAGATATTTTTCCCTACAATAGCCCAGAAGATGGAAAAGTAGTTTATCAGGTTGCAGCAGAGGAATCAGACTGTAGATGAATATGGTGCAGAATTTTTGAGACTCAGCCGATTTGCACCCTACATGGTGGCCGACAAGGAGAATCAAGCTAGCACGTTTCAACAGAACTTGAAGATGGATATTCAGATACTCCCCATACCCCAACAACTGAAGACATACTCCCAAGTCCTTACCATAGCTCGTGACGTGGAACGGGGATTGGAAAAGAACAAAAGCCAGATGCGGAGCAAGCTGATGAAGCGGCCATTCCCACAGAAAGGCAGAGAAAATCCAGTCAGACTCATAGGTGCCCTGCAAGCCAAACAACCCCTCCAACTTCCCCCTCAGCAGGCAGTATGCGGGTACTGCCGTAAACATGGACACTCACAACTAGACTACCAGAAGGCAAATGGATTATGTTTTGTGTGTGGGTCTAGAAATCATTTGGAGGGTAACTGATCGTTCAGAAGGACGAGGAATACCGCACGAGTTCCACTAGCACTTCCAGCACCACCAGTGAGGAGGAAACCAAGACCCGCAGACAGGGGGAGCTCCACTTTCTCCCCAGCAGCATGCCGATGATTAGGCACATAAAGGAGCGAGAATTGGAGCAAGCCGTGGAAGAGGCCAATCTTACAATTTGACCATAGAGGAGGCCGAGGCGTCAGACGAAATAGTGGCAAGATATGGTGTCCGAAACCCTGAGCAAGAACACTAAAGATGTTATCCGTGACTGTTATCCCCATTTTTTCATGTCTTGAATTGGTAATCTTCCCATGTTGCCTCCACTTTATCTTACTGTCATCATTAACCCTTATTTTTTTCGTGTTCACCTCCTCCCTTATCGAAATTTCGAGGACAAAATTGTTGAAAGGTGGGTAGATTGTTACACCCCGATCACGGAATACATATTCAGATGTGTCACAATTTTTTGCTCTTTTCGCACGTATCATTTCATTTCTTTTATTTAAAATTTGGTAGTTGCCTCATATTATGTGGACCGGAACTCAGCTTGAGACCTTGGATCCTGAGCCCATCCCTAAACTTGGACCCAACCCAAGCCCAGCTAGAGTCCGACCCACGGTCATTTTTTCTTTTCTTTTTTCTTTTTCCATTTTCTTTTCTTTTTCCTTCCTTTTTCTTTTTCCTTTTTTCCCTTTCCTTCTTTTATCTCTCCTTTGGCTCCTCCCCATGCTGCAAACCTACCCCCCTCACTACTCCCTGCACCTCCCATCTCCCACAACACCCACCCCATCTCATCACCTCTCACTCCATCTCTCTCTTCATCTCACTTTCCTCTCCCTATTTCTCTCTCCCTCTCCTCCTCTCCTCTCCCTCTCCTCCCCCCAGCCAACCCCAGCTGCCAGGCCCAGCTCCTGTCAGCCCCCGGCACCTCCTTCCTTCCCTCTGCCACAGCCTCTGGCCGCAGCCCCTGCACAACCAGCCCCTCCCTCCTACCTCCACCCAGTCGGCCACCTGCCTAGCTACCTCCCCGGTCAGCTAGCCAACTCAGCAAACCCATCCAATAGCCCCTCCCCCCTTCAGCATGCAGCCCAGCCTAGCAGGCCCCCGGGCTCGTCCTCTCATCTTTCTAGCTGTGTCCAGCTCCCACTCCCTCCTACTCTTCCCCCACCTAGCCGGCCACCGTGCGCCACCTCAGCCCCGACCATCAGCCCAAGCCCAACATCATCCCCTCCTCTCCTCTTCCCCGCGCACCACCAGCGGCCCAACACCACCCATCTCCCTTCCTCCTAGCCGCTACAGCCCCTCTTTCTCTATCCCTCATTCCTATTCTTTTCTCTCGCTGTCTCTCTCTCTCTCTATGTTTCTCATTCTCTCGCTTTGTCCTCTCTATCTCCCTCTCCATCTCTCTCTCTTTCACTCTACCTCTCTTTGTCCCTCTATTTCTCTCTATGTCACTCTCCTCGCGCGTTACACGCTAACTCCGCCAGAGCTCCACCACCGGAGTCCGCCGTCGTTCCCCGGTCGTCGCTAGATGAGTACTTTGCCTCTTATCACTTGGATTACTGTTGGACTTGATGACCCTAGTGGTCTTAGCCTTCGGGCATTTTCTTGGCCTTCGAGCTTAACCTTCGACTTTACCTTTAGCCTCCAGGCTTAGCCTTCGGGTTTTACTAGCTCCGACGAGAAGGCGAGCTTAGAGCTCATCGCTTTGCCGCTAGCTCCTTTACGAGCGTAGCTTCGCCGCGAGCCGTTCACTAAGCATTCATACGCTAGCTACGCCGTGAGCGTCTAGCTTCGCCGCGTGCGTTTGCAAAGCGTTCATATGCTAGCTTCGCTGCGAGCGTCTACCTTCGCTGTGAGTGTGGCTTGCCTATGTGTTAGCTTCGCTGCGAGCGATAGCTTCGCTGCGAGCGATAGCTTCGCTGTGTATGTTAGCTCCTAGCAGTGTTCTAACTTCGCCAGGAGACTAGCTTCGCCGTGTACTACGAGCTTAGCTTCGCCTATGGCATAGCCTTATCAGACACGACCTATCTTCGCTCCCACTTTACTAGCCCCGCTTGGCTATTTAATAGTTTAATTAATAATTATTATTATTACTATGGTTGTGAAGAGTTTGAAATGGTTAATTTGTACTGTTCTAGCATGATGTTGTGATCCCGTATTTGCTTGTACTGTTGTATTCCTCCCGGTACCATGACCCCTGACCTATTACTTGTATGGCTCATGATTATTACTTTACGGGCTTAACCACTATCATGCCATACCCAGAGATCATGTGCTCATATATCACATCACATGACACTCCTATTACATGGACACGGTGGAATGATGTGTGGTGCTAAGGGCCACACAGAACAAAGTGCCACGCCACACACATGGTGGGATTCACCTCTTAGGATCCGTGGGGGCCACCTCTTGCGTCCCATATCACATCCTCAGTGCACCAGTCGTCAGCACGGTTCAAGGGATCGGCCGAGTCGGATACGACTCGACCGAGTGTATCCGACTCGGCCGCTGACGGTTCGACTCGGAACCCCGAGTCGAACGTTGGGCGCCGAATCGACCCGGGTCGAGTCCGAGTCAGACCCGGGACGACTCGGCCGAGTTGACCGAGTCGAGTCCGAGTCGGACCCGACCCGGGTCGACTCGGCGCCCGTGAATCCCTACTTAAAGGGACAGAGTCTTACGCTGCCCCTCCCTCTCGCGTTCTGCAGCAGCGAAGGAACCCCCCCTCGCGTGGTCGTCGCCGTCGCCGTCGATCCTCGCCCGCGCAGGTACCTCTCCGTCTCTCTCCCTCTGTGTCTCTCTGTCGGACTCTCTCTCCCTCTCCCTCCCAGTCTCTCTCTCAGTCTCCCTCTCTCTGTGTCTCTCTCCCTCTCCCTTTCTCCCTCTCTGTCTCTCCCCCTCTCTTCCCTCTGTCCCTCTCTGTCTCCCTCTCTGTCTCCGTCTCTCTCCCCCTCTCCCTCTCTCTATCTCTCTCACTGTCCCCTCTCTCCCTCTCTGTCTCCGTCTCTCCCTCTCTCTCTGTCTCCGTCTCTCTCCCTCTGTGTCTCTCTCTGTCGGACTCTCTCTCCCTCTCAGTCTCTCTCCCTCTCCTTCTCTTTGTGTCTCTCTGTCCTCCCTCCCTCTCTGTCTCCGTCTCTCTCTCCCCCTCTGTGTCTCCCTCTCTCTCCTCTGTTTCCGTCTCTCTCCCCTCTCTGTTCCTCTCTCTCCCTCAGTTTATCTCTCCCCTCAGTTCCTCTCTCCCTCAGTTTAATTTTAATGAAATTTAATTTAGTTTAGTTTAGTTAAACTTAATTTGTGCAATTTACTATATTATGCATGTATTTTGATATTTTTCTACCGACGACGCTTGTATTTATACTTTCACGTTATGTTTTGAGTGCTAAGTGATATGTTTTGAATATGTGATACATGATTTTTATGTCTACATTTTTTATGATTTGTCATGATTTTTTCATAATTCTTTTGGCGTTCTATGTAGCGTTTTGCACGTATCGTCCGAGTCCGAGCAGAGTCGCCGAGACGGATCCGTCTCGGTGCCAGCCGAGTCGGCGATCGAGACCGAGACTTTGAACCATGGTCGTCAGACCCAGTCCATGATGCATTTAGTAACCCATCAATGATAATATTAGGAGTGTATGTTATTTGGTCACTCTCTTATTCGGATAATGGTACACGTATGTCATGTTCGGATGAGTTTAATTGGAGTACGGGTTCCAGTATGGATTGACAGTGGTATGAGACACTGGAATAAAATGATTAAAATAACAAGCGATACTAACTGTTATTATTATATAATTACAGTATATTGTTTGTCACTTGCATGATACCATCTCTGTGTATACTTGTGTATACTACATTAAATTTCTTGATTTTCTTATTACGGCTTGTACTTGCATGATTGAGCCACGTCACTATGATCATGTACACATGTGATTGCATGTGCACGCCATTTAGCTTCATTTTATATTCTCACCGGGTTGCTTTCTGACAACCCTCGACTTACATGTCCAGATCCCGGAGCTTAGAACAAAGTGGACCCTTCTGCAGAAGACCCTGTTTTCCTTGTGGAGCAAGTGGATCAGTCGTAGTTCCCGTTCTGCCCTCTCTTCACCGGCTCGTGAGAATCTCTTTTGTTGCTGGTGAGTATCTTCCAGTCTTTTTTTATATTGTAAATCATATTTTTGCGCCTCTTGATGATGTAATACTCATGTAATATTATGACACTCTCTGATAACTGTGTACTTGCACTTTTCTGTTGGAATGTATCTCACAACGTACTTCCGTACTCTGATTCATGCACTGTACTGATGCTTAGCATACATATGTGAGGGTATTTTCATTCCGCGTATGTACATCGCGGTATCTTCCCTGTAGCCCGCCGGGCTGGGGCGTTACAAATCCTAAACCATGTAGCCTATATAAACTTTCCTTTAATAACTCCATTCCCCACCAACTAACTAATCACCAAGAACTTAGCATATACCCTTTACCAGCAGCCCTCCACCAAAAGCTGAGATAATAAGTGATCCAAAAGATCAATATTTTTTTTTCCTTTCAGGAATCAGGGATGCCTTTTTACCTTCTCCCGAGCAAGTCCTCAAAGATCATCTTGATCCTTTTGGCCTACTTATCCATACTCACCCTCTCCATCTCCCTCGCCATCTCCATCTTCATTTGCTTCATCCTCATGCACCCATTCCACAACATCCTTAAAGGCCTTACCATCCATCAACATCCATAAGTGTACTGCTTGCCGTGTTTGGTGAGGAGTAGAAAATATGGGTTGGGTTCAGTGTCTAAGAGTATATGCAGGAGAAGATTTGGCAAGAATGGTAATGAAAGACTGCATGGACTTAAGTGAGTTGGCATCTTTGGTTAAGGCCTAACCATGGTTGGGAAAGGGCTCCGAACAGCAAGAGTAACAAAACTCATAAGCACAGAGCCTCCACCTTGTGAGGACTTGTATCAAGATACAATTTTTGTGAGGAACAAATATCCAAATATGGTACTTGTTTGGGACTTGTATAAAAATAATTCTATTTAACGCCCTGGTTTTCGCCTCACTGTGTAAGTATCCTAGTTACACTATCCACTCTAGTAGTCTAGTGTCAATGACTAGTGTATAGATAAAAAACATTGACACGAAAACACAAACCTTTGACATTTCCTGGCATATCATATCCAAATTTTAGTAGATTGTTGTGTGACTATCATGTTGCATTGATGTACTCAAGACTTTGCGGCTGTATCATAGATGCTAGACTATTCCATATCTATGTTTCCATCATCATCCATTAAGCCATTTTCCATCAAATGTGGTTGGCTATCGAGCAAGCTTCCCATTTCCATGAGAGATAAACGAAGTTTTGTGACTGACCGTCCCCTTGACACCAACCCTATCTTAACTAGTGCTTTTACCAAAAAATGGATGATTCAGTTTGCAATTTCAAGCTGATTTACAGAACAGAGTATAACTTTGCTCTCTTCTTGATGAGGAAAGGATTGTTTAGGTATATAGTTCAAAATTTTACTTTATAACCTAGTTGAAGCAACCATGTTAGCATCAACAACTCATGTTATGGAGAAAAAAATATTCACATTGACCCACAGACATGTTGGTGTATCCTTCTTGTATCATATCTAAAATTTCCTAGAATTATCGCGTCGCTGTGTGAATATGTGTATAGCATCTCATAGTGTATCCGTGTAGCAGAAATCAATGCATTATATGGATGCTGGAGTTTCACACATCTATTTTGGCATACACTTGGAGAGTACATCCTTCCCCTTGAGCCTACAAATTTTAAGGAGTACATGCTAACACCAATACCCAAAATACCATCTTATTCCCACACCTCATTGGGTAAATTCAATGCTTCCCTGATCTTTTCCCTTACTGGACTTTTCTTTCAATCCGCTTTCCCTTCATGACATGTTATCGCATTATAGACATATTCGCATGATCAGTTTTGGGTTCCAAACTATTCTTGACAACATCAGCCAGTTGCTAGGTTCCCTTATTTGATATCTCAACTCTAGTATCGAGTGGATGTGTGTGAGCGTTACAACTCATTAAACTTTATTCTACATCATATGGGCGACGAGATTATCTAGGTTCACTCTAGACTACCTGATGAGGACATCATGCATTACATTACTACCATAATGAAAATGTGCAAGTAAATCAACAAGCAAAATCTAATACAAGCATAGCAAATGAGTGAATGATCATTGTATATTACTGATTCTAATAGATCTTGGCACTAGCTTGAACCCAACTCTCTAATTTGCCAAGACTTCTTCAATGAAAGATTATATGTTTGTCAATAAGATTTAAACAATTTTGGTTATATGATTTATAAGAAAACCTGATCGACAGAAAATATCGACAAGTCCCTAGAGGGTCAATCACAAGGTTTAATAATGAGCATGTTCGTTAACATAATTTGTTGAGACAATCATATCTCCTATAGCTCCTTCAACACAGTAAGAGAAAACTGACAGTAAGGCAACTAACTTTTCCATTGTAAACATAAGTTAAACTTACATGTACATGCCATCTAAGAATAATCTAATTTCACTTGTCATTTCAGCTTCCTTACAAAGTATGACCTTTCTTTTAACCTATATATATATATATATATATATATATATATATATATATATATATATATATATATATATATATATATATATATATATATTTCTGTGAGAAGTAGCTCAATTACACTTCCGACTACGAACATACAAAAGGCTACAAGCTCAGCAAGTGTCTCGACCGCACTCTCATGGCATTCTTTTTATCTTGAGTTCGGCTCCTTTAGACTCTTCACTTTCAATGGCATTAACACAGTGTCTAATGTTTTAGTAATCAATAGTTGATAGTACAACAATTAACTCTCAAAGGCTAGGGAATCACATGGCAAGCTTATTTTGATAGTAATAACCTCTATATTAGAACTCAAAACGCCAGGTAATCAAGCAGTTTTCATTACATAATGCATTCATCTTAACATTCTCAACCTTAACTTATTGCAAAAGTTCAATTTTTTTGTTTAAAATTCAATATGTATCAAAACTTTCCATTGATTACCAGTAAATATTCTTTACAAATTGTAATCAAAACAATAGTCTTACCAGAATCAAATGATTTCAATTTTTCACATTGTAAGGTATTAACATACTTTCAGTAGTAAATGATCTTAGCTTTCAAATATGAACCAATACTTTCTAAGATTCTCAAATAAGCGTGCACCGATTCAAATTACAATCAAAACAATGTCACAACATAATCCGATCTTTTCTTTCTGAGAAATAACAAAACCAGATCTTTTTCTATTCTTCAACAAATTTCAATTAGCAATAACAATGAATGAACAAAAGGAGGAAAAAAAGCACTTACTAGAATTTCAAGAACCAGTGAACAAAGAGAAGCTCCATCACCCCGCAATCAAGCTTATCTTGATAGCAAAAGCCTTTATATGAGAACTCAAAACACAAGGTAACCAAACAGTTTTCATTACATAATGTGTTCATCTTAACATCTCAACCTTAATTCACACCAAAAGTTCAACTTTTTCCTTTAATTTTCAAAATGCATTAAAATCTTCCAGCAAAATTTGTCATTGATACAAGTTACCAGAATCAAATTGTTTCAATTTTTCACCTTTTAAGGTATTAACACAGCTTTCTGCAGCAACTGATAGTTGACAATTGTAGAAAATTCACTAATGAACTTAACTTGAACACGAATCAATACTTTCATAGATTCTCAAAAAAGTACGCTTCCATTCAAATTACATCTAAACAATTATCACAACAAAATCCGATCTTTTCTGTTTCGTAAGAACAAAAAAAAAAAAAAAAAAAAACTCTCATCGGCTCTATTCTCCAACAATTTTCAATTATCAACTATGAACAAATTGCAAAAGGGAGGAAAAAAGAAAAGAACTCACTAGAATTTCAAGAACCGGTGAACGACGAGAGCCTCCACCACCCCCAAGCTCGCCCCGGCAACCACATCAAGCACGAAGTGCCGGCCAAGCAGAACGCGCGAGATCGAGGTCGCCGCCGCCCACACGAAACCCCACGAACCACCGCCTCCGCCCGATCCCCGATCCCGATGGAGGCGAAAGAAGACAAGCAGAGGAAGGAGGCAATGAAGAAGACCCTTGACGAGTGGCCGCTGGGGAAGGACCAGTGGTCGACAGCGACGACGAGGGTCATGCCCTTGTTGTAGACGGGGCGGGGGCGGCGGACGAGGGACTTGACGAGGGCGACAAGGAGGAGGTCGAGGAGGGAGCCGATGAGGAGAGAGAGGAGTAGGCTGAAGTATAAGGGGGAGGAGAAGGGGAGGAGGGAGACGGGGATCGGGAACCAGACGCGGCCGTCGCCGGAGATCTCCAGGGTTTTGAGGAGGAAGCGGGGGATCGGGCGGCAGGAGTCGTGGATGAGGAGGGAGAGGGCGGTGTCGAGGGCGATGAGGCGGTTGAGGAAGGTGAGTGGGGGCTTGGGATCGGCGGCGGTTGGATCCCCCGCCATTGTTGGGAGATCTGAGGGCCCGATTTGTTGTTCCAAAGATCCCAAATTTTCTTCAGTGGGGTATAAAAATTAAAAAAAAAAAAAAAAATAGTGTGCCTGTGGTGGGCTTATGTTTGGGCTTAAACAGTAAATCTTGTAAAAAGGTTTATAGCCCAATCAAGAAAGGAAGGATTAAGGCAACGTAGGGCCTGGCCTTTAATTTTAGCCCAGGTGGTTTAATTATCTCATGATTTTGTCAAGAAGGGACATAGCTTTCCTTTATCTATTTTAGGGTCTGTTTGGTTGTCGTAATTGGCCGTAATTTGTAAGTTGTAATTGGTAAAGTCTTTTACATTTATAAATGAGTTACATGCATGTAAACTTTATGGCGTTTGGTTGGTAATATAAAGTAGTAAGTGGAAAAGTGTATTGTGCTTTACAGTGTTTAGTTGTCGTAATGTGTAAGTCGTAAGTGAAAAAGTTGATCACAAAATTAACTATTTGGAGATTTAAAAAGTTTTAATATTGAAAATAAATATTAAAAATGCTAAATATTAAAAAAATTTAATATTAACATAAAAAATAATACAAATTTGCATGACCACAAAATTAACTGTAACTGGGCTGTAAGTGAGTGGTAATTGGGTTGCAAGTGAGGGGTAATTGGGTTGTGTAAGTCTTTTAAGAATTACGGTCCAAACAAACGCCGTAGTTGTAACTGGGTTGTAAGTCATTTACGAATTACGGACTTTTACGCGAAACAAACGGCCCCTAATTGCATTTTCATAAAAATCAAATTTTACCTGATAGTGACAAACAACAAATGGAGTTTATACACCTTAACATATTTTGTGTTCTTCAAGTCTTTTTTTGTGATACATGTAATATTATATTTTATGGGTGTTGATATCAATCACCTTTAATTATTTCCTACATTTGCTTTCCATTGCTCATGGCTAGTAGTTTCCTTTTTTTTTTCAGCCCTTTAAAAAAAAGATCATACAACTTTTAATAAATAACTCATCTGTTGTCTCCCCATGCTTTATATAAGATTTCCTAAATAAATCCTATCCCTTTAGTAAGTCTGAATATAAATCAAATTTTTTTTTTTTTACTTATTCTCTTATAATTGAAATAAGATCCAATCTAAGGAATAGATTATCCTAATGCCTAATTGCATGCATATAGTCTCATTAATTACTGAAACTTAATACAAAACATTACCAATTTAGTTAGGAATTAAATATGTTTATATTCAAAAGTATTAGACTTTTAAACTAAACAAACATTATGTAAAAATGTTAAATTACAATACATGTTTTGTAAGTTTTTTGTAGAATCCAGTGTGGATGTCTATAGACGTCCACACTGGGCTCTATGTAGAACCGCCCCTGCACACCACCATTACATAAAGATCATTTACTAATCTAATTAACAAGCAATTGGCATCTAATTGATGGAGAAATCAAAATTCAAAAGACACACACACACAATCAAGATGTCAGAGATAAAGGCAATTTTTAAAGAGAGGATTTTAAGTTGTGCATGCATGAGAGGCAATTACAAAAGGCTAGCTGGTCCCAGGCCTTCGTGCCTGTCCATTGTGATCTCTAGAATCACACTCCATTCAAATTATTCAAGCCAGGCTTCTTCTTCTTCTGCTACTCTTCTCTCTTTGAACATTCTCTTCTCTCTCATGGCAAGGAGAAATCTAGAAGCTGTCTTGTTTTCTTTTTTCTTATTGGCTTTTGTTTGTTCCCCTTGGCTACAAAGAGACAACACTCCCAAAAATGGTCCCAAGGAGATGGTAAAGCTAGATTAGGATTAGCCCCCCACTCTTCTTTTTAAGGTCTAAAGTTTCAAGGAAAAATTGTCTTCAGGTCCCTAGTGTGAAACTTCTATGTGAAAAGGTCCTCATAGTTTGCAACAAAGTGGAAAAGCCCTCTGACAAGTTTTCACCTACTCCGGTTCCCTGTCCCCACCCAAAGGCAATACATATGTAAGTGTATTTTTATAATACCCGCGTTGCCCTTGATAGCAATTCTGTGTTGACAAGCCCAGAGGTCTGCGCGCGTGACATGCATTTAATGCTCATCACGCGCGCGTCGTTCGGCCTAGGTGTTCTTCTCAGTTGAGCTTATATTTTGTCAACTCTTTTATATTTTCTGTCCACCTGAAACTGAATCAGGATTATCCGTATTTTACGAGATTTTTTATGTGAAGTACTGTGTAAATGGAGGAAAATATAGTGATGTGATATGGAACTTGGCGGGAATGTTGATCCTAGTATATATAATCTGATGAATGACTATAAATTCTTACTATAATTCTTATTTCTCTCATTTCTCTCTCCTTGGTCTCTCATCTTCTTATATTCTCACACTTTTTATTTCAATGGTGTCCTCATCATAAATGAATCTTATTTATCTTTTCTGAATGAAAATAACTTTATTTTGATGTGTGTTATTAGCTCTCCTGATGGTGAAGGAACTTTTTTAAGTTGCAAGATGAGATTGGTATTTCTGCCGTGAACATGGAAGTATCCAACACGCTAAATCTTCCAGTGCTTCAGTTAATTCTTATTTACAAACTTCAGCAATAGCCAAATGTTATTTTTAGGCTCAACACCGATAATAATGTCAAATATTTACTTGATTTGTTGTGCGTATAACTGCAAACTTGTGAATGTACATGTAAGGCTTTCTGATGACGGCGCTTCAACGTCTAAAGTCCTCCCCCAAGCAAGCCAGAAGTAAGAGTTTTTGTTCACATTTCCTTCATAATATTAGTATTTTGTCCACCTTGGAATGTTTTTGTCCACAAGGATCTTATTTTGTCCAACTTCTACATAATTTGTCCATTAATATCTTATTTTGTCCAACTTCTACATAGTTTGTCCACAAGTATATTTATTTGTCCACTTTCTACGGAGTTTCTCCACCATCCATATATTTTTGTTCACCATACATCTCCTTTGTCCACCATACACTGTTTTTTCCTGCAAAATTTTATTTATTTTTATTCCATGACTTTTAAATTTTACTTTTCTTCCATGCAGTTGACTCTTACTGTGTACACAAGAATCAGAGAACGTGTCGAGCACCAGTGCCTCTGTTATCGGTCCCAACAGCGGTCAACATGTGTGATTAACAGGAAACATGGTGAATGATACCATGCGTATCCCTACTTGGTGGAATAATTATATTACTGGTGTTGACCAACAATTTGACAGTATGAAAGAAGTGAGGTTGGCACTGATCTATTACTCGATAGCTAAGAAATGTGTGCATAATTTTGTGAAGAACGATACAAGAAAGATCATAGTTAAATGCTCAAATAAGGAGACAATAGGCTGCTCTTGGTGGCTCTATGCATCTCGAATTGCAAACAATAGTAGATTTGTCGTTAAAAAATTCAATCATGTCCACATGTGTGGTGGAGATATGGGTACTGATGGACATAAGAGAGTATCTAGAAAATGAGTATCAGTTATTCTTTAGTCAGTACTGAAACACCAGCCCACATACAGACCCTGTGTGCTAAAAGAGATTTCAAATCCCAATTTGAAGTGACACTCACATATAATAAAGTTTGGTGGGGAAAAGAGTTAGCACAAAATGATTTGTATGAACTGGCACGACACTCTTATGACAGCCTGTGTTGGTGAGATTATATTTCACTTCATAAATATTTTGTCTATTTTCTATAAATTATGTTCACCTTCTTTATATTCTATCCACATTCCAAGACAGTTTGTCCACGTTCTTTAGTTTTTGTCCACTTTAATATATTATGTCCACTTCCTAAGATATTAAATCTATCTTTTGTAAATTTAGTCCAACGTCTCTATATCCTATCTACATTCTCATTTTGTCCACATTTTATATATTATGTTCACTTTTTATCTATTTTGTCCACTTTTTTCATATTAGCAGTTATACAGGTACAAGCAAAAGGTATTGGAGCGAACCCTGGTAGTTTTGTTTTTTCTTGATGTTGTAGACGGCTGGTTCAAAAGGCTCTATGTTTGTTATGGTGCTTGTGTTGAAGATTTTCGAGCCGCCTGCAGACCTCTATTATTTTGGGATGGTACCTTCCCGAAGGATCATTACAAAGGTACACTTTTAGCAGCTACAGCTTATGATGGCAACAACAGATTATTCCCACTTGCCTTTTGCGTCTGCGACATCAAAGACAAGGGGAACTGGGATTAGTTTCTTAGGGGTTTGAGATAGATGTTGTATGAAGATATAGTCGAGCCCTATTGTCTACCCCACCAACTAGTGTTCATCTGCAATTCAAAAAAGGGGATATTACAATCAGTTGATCGGCATTTTCCTGATGCGTTGCACTCCTGATGTGTGCTCCATCTAATGGATAGATAGAAGAAAGCTTGTAAAAGCCTTAGTTTAAATTTATCAAATTCACAAGTATTTGCTAAAATTTTAGAGTGGGCAGCGTACAAGTAAAACGTTGAGGATTACAATAAAGAAATAGAGAAATAGAGGAAAAGTCAGAACGGACACCAGTTGCTTTTGTCGTATAAACCAGAAAATTGGGCAAACACATTCTTTTCTGAAATAAGATATCTATTAATTTTTGTCCACCTTATATAAAACTATCCACCTTCTATATAATTTTGTCTACATCCTCTGCAACTTTGTCTACCTAAAATCGATTTTGTCCACCACATCTGAGTTTTCTTCCACTTTTGTAATATTCTGTCAGCTAGGACATATTACTCCTAATTGTGCGGAGTTATATAATAATTGAATTCTTGAGACTAGATGGCTTCCACTAGTGCAAATGATAGACCACATCACACTCAAATCATAGAACTCATGAACAACAGAAGGATGATGGTTGCCCTGAACCGCAAAAGTTATTGGACCACAACTGTCAGCATCCTTTTCTCTTTTTGTTAAACAGGCTAATGTAGAAGTTTATGAAGTTATTGTTGGCCCAAATGCCCATCACTCTAGTTTCGATGATGATTAACTCATGTAGTAATAGTACAAATGATCTTGTGTTTTTATAGTTTCAGATTTTTGATCAAGCTCTTAGTCGGTGTTTAGCTTTAATAAAAGATTCAAAGTCAAGTTTTAAAGCTAGCACGTGTTGATTCTAGAGCTCGCATATCAAGATCGCATCAAGTACTCAAGAGAAATCTAGCTCATTGGATCAAAGTTTTGGATCAAGTCAAGAAGGAGAAGAAGATTTTCAAGAGAAGATTTTCGTGAAGACTTGAGTCATGTTTGTAAGTGTTAAGATTTTGTGTTTTAAATAAAATATAAATGATAGATTAGTTGTAGATTGCTCAAGCTTATACACACACAAAAAAAAAATTTATATGTATTTTCATAAAATAGTTTTAGTTTTAGAAAATGCCGTTTTGGTTTTGAGCTTCAAAGTATACATCCTTATATTTCATGATTAGATTTCATCAAAACAAGTTTATATGGTTTATATATATTTTGAATTTCATCCATGCACATTGTTGATTCAAATATTTAGAAAAACTTATTTGATGTTTCTATATCATGTGTTTTGAGTTTCGTATTTATCAAAACTTATTTTAGAGCTTATTATCAAAAAACATAGATATTTCATCTTATATGTGTATTGGATCATATCCATACATACTAAGCTTCAAAAGTGTTTAAAATATCTTGTTTTTGTATTTGAAGAAGTTTTGAAAAAATCATTTTTCAAATTGAAGATTATTTTTGAAAAATACGAATTTTGTTTAAGGATAAATTTCTATATCACAAAAATGGTTCAAAAAGTTTATAATACGTGTTGATTTTTTATCACACATATTTGTACTTTAAAGTATTTCAATGAACTTATTTTTGTAGATTTTATGGGATTTTATAAGAGTTTATAAGACCAAGATTTAATCCCCAAAATTTTCTGACCTGGCCTTCTGGCGGTCGACCGGTATGCACAGAAACGTGCACAAGCCTTGGCTTGAGGGCCAGTCGATCGGGCGGTCGACTGATCCAGAAAGTTCATCTGGCCCCGGTCGACCGGGCGGTCAACCGGCCAGAGAGTTTTGCTCTTTGGATCTTGTCTCGGTCGATCGGCCGGTCGACCGACAGGTCACGACCAGGGTGCGGTCGACCGGGCGGTCGACTGGCAGCCCCAATGGTCATAAATATGACCGTTGGCTGGTCGACTGGACGGTCGACCGACAGGTCATCTGGCCTGCAGATTTGACCCCAACGGCTATATTTCTGAAATCTATATAAGGGGGCTATTTTGGCTTGTTTTTATATAAGATTTGAAGAAGGTTTTAGAGCCAATTTTTTCCATCTCTCTTAGGGTTTTTCTCCACTTGTTTTTAGGCTAAAACTTCCATATCAAAAGGAGAGTTTTTAAGAGTGTTTTCAAAAGAGATTTCTTGAGTTTTTCACCACAACTCTATCTTGTTTTTCTCACACAAACTTAAGCTTTTCATTGCTATATCAATCATCTAGGGATCTTTATTGTGAGAGTTTTTTTTTGTGATCAAGAGAAGTGATCACAAGATTTTATTCTTGTATTGTGAGGAGTTGTAGAGGTAGTGGTCTTGGTGAAGAGAGTTTTATGGTGATCAAGTGAAGTGATCACCAAGTGTTCCAACTTGTGGTTGGAGCAGTTGTAAGAAGTACAGCCTCGACAAGCTAGTGTGCTTGCGTGTGTTATTCTTGCGGGAACAAGTGAGGGACTTGCGGGTCCAAGAGTTCTCGTGTGAACTCGTTGTAGGTGTTGCGACACCGAGTGATCTTGCGGGATCGTTATAGTGGAAATCCTTCATAGTGTTGAAGGCGGGGACGTAGAGGAAGGGTGCTCGAACCTCGAAAAAATTCTCCCGTGTTTGAGATTGCTCATCTCTCTCTCACTTGTATTTATATATCTTGCATGCTTATATCATTTATCTCCTTATATGCTTGATATACTTTTGCTTAATTGATATATGTTTGGGATTGTTTGCTTACACTTGTATTCAACTAAGAGAGTCATAGTGGCATCTCAACTCTTAATCTAGAGGAATCTAGAGGAGATAGTCCAGAGCCCTTCACCGAAAATTCGGTTACACTCATGTGTTATATCTTGTGTGTTAGTTTAATAGCTTTAGTTTGCATAAATAGTTTTTTAGTTCCGCATCATTTGCATTAGATTAGCTAGTATACCTATTCACCCCCCTCTAGGTGTATTTCAGTTGTTATCAGAGCTTGGTGCTCTTGATTTGGGTCTAACAACCTTGAGTTAAAGATCATCATTTTAGCTAATCACAATATTTATTTACACATATGGATTTCATGACACCTCCCATGTTTAATATTCTTAACATCCAAACTTGAAAAGTTAAGATGTCAATGTACCTCAAAGCACTAGGAATTCATGTTTATTTTGCCACTATTAAAGATTCATATTGTTTAAATGGCAAACATCTAGAGGCTAATGCAAAAGCCATCTATGCATTAAAGAGTACCCTAAATGATGATTATTTATGTAGGGTTTCTAATTTTGATTCGGCTTTTGTAGTATGGAACATATTTGTCTCTCTTGGTGAACAAAAGCAATACTATATGGGAAGTGATTTGGATGATGGAAGTGATGCTTCCAACTCATGCTACATGGTCCAAGGGGATAACTCCCTCGAGGTAAACTCCGAATCCGAGTTAGAAGAAGATACTGACATGTCTTATGATAAGCTTGCATTTTTTTGTCAAAAATTTCTTGAAAAATATGATTTATTAAAAATTAAAAATGATAAGTTAAAGAAGGAAAACACTTCTTTGTTACAAGAAAATGATTCTTTTAAAATAAATTTGAAGGTGTTTCAAAAGAAAATGAATTTTTAAAAAAGGAGAATATTTCCTTGTCTTCAAAATTAAATGACATTTGTGAAGGAAACAATTCTTTAAAAAATAATATTATTTTGGTGGAAAAAGAAAAAGAGATTGTTTTGGAAGAAAATAACTCTTTGAAAAGAAAAACTGTCATAAAAAAAGAAAATATTTTTAAAAAGAAAAAATTGTTCATTCTCATACTCATGTCTCTTCTTCCAAAATTAAGAATGATATTTGCACTATGAAGAAGAACATTAGTTGTTTGGGCTCTACTTTGAGCCAATGTGCATTTAAGCACTCTAAATTGGAATCCATATTTAAACAAATTCCACATGTTCATGCACAAACCCCACGGCATACATATGCACACCATGTTCACACTCACACCACTGATATGCATATTAGAATGTACACATTATGGCCGCAAATGCCATCTTGCAAGATTTTACTTTGATAGATTAAATTCTATAAATTTTGCAAATAATAATGTTTGGGTTTCATTTGTTTCTAACCCCTGTAGACCCAAAAAGAAATGGGTATCAAAATTCTCACCTCTTGTGTTTGTTGTAAGTGTGGGCTCTCACATGATGTGAGAGATATGGTGCCTTGATGGTGGATGCGTTTAAACTTGATGGATAATACATTGGATGCATCACCTTCAAGGATGTTTGGTGGAGAGGACCACCATGGTTTGGAGACCTAGAGATTGGTTCATTAGTTTTTGCTAACTATCTCTAACTCCTGGTTTAAGTTCACATGATTTTGCAATTGATGATTTTTTAGCATGTTTTGGTTTCAATGCTCATTATGTTAAATGCAATGTTATTAGACAAGTGATATACATAGATAGTCTTTAAGATACACCCATATTCATATAGATTCACATTTTGTCTTCTCACTATTGTTTAAACTACTATGTACATACTAGTTTTAAAACACGTGCATTTGGACTAATGATCATGATTGTTTTGTACTTCATGTGGTGAATACTTGTTTAGATGTAGTTTTTGTTAAAACTTGTGTTTATACTTGTACAAGTAGTGAGCTACACTTGATTATTATATGTTTGTGCTTCATTACTCATTTGTACTCATTACATGTACATGTATAACCTACTTTTGATGATTCTTTCATTTACACTTGTTTTCTCTATTTTTGTAAATGTTTAGCTTCTTGTATATGTTCCTTTTGTCTAAAATTAATAGATATACATGTACATCCTTGAGTCAATTGCCTTCATGCAAAATTCTATTATGAACTCATTTATTATGAACTCATTTATGTTTAGATATATATATGTATACCTTTAATTTCAACAAAACATACATATACCTTGATGCTAGTTTAGTTTTGATGAAAATTTTAGTTTTGATGATTTTCATGTTTTTGATTAAAGAATTTCATATTTGTTTTGAATCTTGATGATTATTTCATGAATATGTTATTCACATGATTCTTGTGTACTCACATTATTTTTATATACTCATATACTTATTTTATGAGCACATTTTTAAGCCTTTTAGATCTTAATTGACAATTTTTGTATACTTAACAATGCTTCATGGGATATATGATTTGGTTTCATGTTTTAAGATTCTTTAACTAGTTTTTCAAAAATTATTTTAAACTAGTGTCTTGATTTTTAAATTGGTAGAGTTTTCAAACATGTTATATTATTTTCAATCTCTTATTTTTGAAAACCCCTACCAACTAAAGGGCGGATGGTTGGGCGACTATGTCTTGTATCCCCGTAATGAATAATCTTTTAAATATGTGCATGATAAGGATGGTAGGTATGAGTTATACACATGATCTTAATGTTATTTCATTTTTGTATACTCATATTTATTTTCTTATATATGTATGCTTCAAATTTCAATTGGTATTTTCATTTTTATACATACATATATATGATTTGATTGTGCTTGTTTTACAAAATCTTTACATTTTTAAAACACAAAATACGTTTGTGCTAAACTTGATTTTATCCTAAATGTTAATTAGTATCTTTACAAGCTTGTTGATTTCAATTAGTATTTCAATCGCTAATCATTTCAATTGGTATTTCAAATTGGTATTTATTTGGTATCAAAATGTACTTCATGTTTCACTTTCAATTGGTATCAAAATCAACTATTGGTATCCTAAAAAAAAATTTCAAGTGGTACCAACATTTATTTTTTTCAACTACTATTTGATTTCATTGGTAACATAATTCATTTTGTTAACTTCAAGAACAAAAAAAAAAATTTAAATGGTTTAAAAATATTTTGATATGTATTGCCTATATGCAAGGAGAGATTAACATCTTCCCTATATATAGATTCATGTTGAGTGTATCTCATATTGAGGAGCTTGACCTCTCTTCTTTACGTGATACACGTGTGTAGGGGGAGCTTAACATCTCCGTTTACACATTGTATATTATGCTTTACATGGGTTAGGGTCTAGTCATCCCTTTTTTCATGTAATGCATGTATGCAGGGGGAGCTAACTTTACGTCTCTCTTCTTCATGAATGTATATCGCATATACATCTTTATTGTTTGATTATTCTCACCCCTCTGTTGATGAATTGACAAAAAGGGGGAGAAGAATTTAGTGAGTTTATATATGCATGCTTAATATTGGTATTTATGCATATATGTCTGTGTTTAATTTATGTGCTTTCATTAAATATCCTGATTATTTATGCTATGCATGAGTTAAGGGGGAGCTTGTATGAAGCTTATCTTTAATCCATGCATATATAACTCTATGAGTTTTGTCATCATCAAAAAGCGAGAGATTGTTGGCCCAAAGGCCCATCACTCTAGTTTTGATGATGATTAACTCATGTAGTTATAGTACTAATGATCTTGTGTTTTTATAGTTTCAGATTTTTGATCAAGATCTTAGTCGGTGTTTAGCTTCAACAAAAGATTCAAAGTCAAGTTTTGAAGGTAGTACGTGTTAATTCTAGAACTCACACATCAAGATCGCATCAAATACTCAAGAGGAGTCTAGCTCATGGATCAAAGTTTTGGACCAAGTCAAGAAGGAGAAGAAGATTTTCAAGAAAAGATTTTCGTGAAGACTTGAGTCATATTTGTAAGTGTTAAGTTTTTGTGTTTTAGATAAAATGTAAAGGATAAATTAGTTGCAGATTTCTCAAGCTCATATGCACACACAAAATTTATATGTGTTTTCATAATATAGTTTTAGTTTTAGAAAATGCCATTTTGGTTTTGAGCTTCAAAGTATACATCCTTATGTTTCATGATTAGATTTCATCAAAATAGGTTTATATGGTTTATATGTTTATTGGATTTCATTCATGCACATTGTTGGTTCAAATATTTAGAAAAACTTATTTGATGTTTCTATATCATGTATTTTGAGTTTCGTTATTTATCAAAACTTATTTTAGAGCTTATTGTCAAAAATATAGATATTTCATCTTATATGTGTATTGGATCATATCCATACACACTACGCTTTAAAAGTGTTTAAAATATCCTGTTTTTGTATTTGAAGAAGTTTTAAAAAAATCATTTTTCGAATTGAAGATTGTTTTTGGAAAATACAGATTTTTGTTCAAGGATAAATTTCTATATCACAAAAATGGTTCAAAAAGTTTGTAATACGTTTTGATTTTTGATCATACATAATTGTACTTCAAAGTATTTAAATGAACTTATTTTTGTAGATTTTATGTGATTTTATGGGATATTATAAGAATTTATAAGACCAAGATTTAATCCCCAAAATTTCCTGACAGGCCTTCTGGCGGTCGACTGATGTGCACAGGCCTTAGCTTGAGGGCCGATCGACCGGGCGGTCGACCGATCCATGGAGTCACTCTCTGGATCTGGCACCGGTCGACTGGGCGGTCGACCGGCCAGAGAACTTTGCTCTCTAGATCTTGCCTCGTTCGACCGGTCGGTCAACTGACAGGTCATGACCAGGGTGCGGTCGACTGGCAGCCCCAACGGTCATAAATATGACCATTAGCCGGTCGACCGGGAGGTCGACCGGCAGCCCCAACGGTCATAAATATGATCGTTGGCCGGTCGACCGTGGCCGGTCGACCGACAGGTCATCTGGCCTGCTGATTTGACCCCAACGGCTATATTTCTGAAATCTATATAAAGGGGCTATTTTGGCTTGTTTTTATATAAGATTTGAAGAAGGTTTTAGAGTCAGTTTTTTCATCTCTCTTAAGGTTTTTCTCCACTTGTTTTTAGGCAAAAATTTTCATAACAAAAGGAGAGTTTTCAAAAGAGATTTCTTGAATTTTCAACCACAACTCTATCTTGTTTTTCTCACACAAACTTGATCTTTCCATTGCTATATCAATCCTCTAGGGATCTTTATCGTGAGAGTTATTTTTGCGATCAAGAGAAGTGATCACAAGATTTCATTCTTGTATTATGAGGAGTTGTAGAGGTAGTGGCCTTGGTGTAGAGAGTTTTGTGGTGATCAAGTGAAGTGGTCACCAAGTGTTCCAACTTGTGGTTGGAGGAGTTGTAAGAGGTGCGGCCTTGGCAAGCTAGTGTGCTTGCATGTGTTGTTCTTGCGGGAACAAGTGAGGGACTTGCTGGTCTAAGAGTTCTAATGTGAACTCGTTGTAGGTATTGCGGCACCGAGTGATCTTGCATGATCGTTATAGTGAAAATCCTTTATAGTGTTGAGGCGGGCACATAGAGCAAGGGTGCTCGAACCTCAAAACAATTCTCCCCGTGTTTGCGATTGCTCATCTCTCTCTCACTTATGTTTATATATCTTCCATGCTTATATCGTTTATCTCCTTATATGCTTGATATACTTGTGCTTAATTGATATATGCTTGGGACTGTTTGCTCATACTTGTATTCAACTAAGAGAGTCATAGTGGCACCTCAACTCTTAATCTAGAGGAATCTAGAGGAGATAGTCCAGAGCCCTTCACCGAAAATTCGGCTACACTCTTGTGTTATATCTTGTGTGTTAGCTTAATAGCTTTAGTTTGCATAAATAGCTTTTAATTCTGTATCATTTGCATTAGATTAGCTAGTACACCTATTCACCCCCTCCCTCTAGGTGTATTTCAGTTATTGATTAGCGTACTGTTGCGGTTCGTCCCACACTTTGGTCCTGCATCTACTAGGAAGGGAATGTTACCCGCATTCCATGCAAACACGCTTGTGTCGTTATTCGATTCATACAGCAGAGTATTGGTAATTACATAGATTATCACTTGACAGTGGAGGCATTCAAGCTGACTTATGCTCCAACTTTGTATCCTATCCCTAATTATGATAAATCAAAGGTAAGATTTTGTCCATCTTATATATACATTTGTCCACCTTTGCATACAATTTGTCCACTTTAATCGTATTATGTCCACCTGGAGACCGATTGTGTCTACCTAAATGTATTGACCTAACTAATATTCTATACACAGGCAACAAACAAGACTCTCTAGATAAGACCTCCCAATGTCATGGGAGGAATAAGACAAGACGCGTCAACAATCGATTTGTGATGTGTCAGCTATGTGCGGGAGATGCAGGAAGGAAGGACATAATCGGCATATTTGCAATGCTGGAATAGATGAAGAACTCATTCAACTTACTTAAATGTGTACCTTTTTAATTTGTAATGCTGGAGTAGATGAAATCAATCTACTAAAATGTGGACTCTTTTTAATTTGTAATGCTGGAATAGATAAAAAAAAAAATCTGATTATATGTCAAACTTCTCAAATAATATGTCCACTTTCTAAATAATTTGTCCAACTCTTTTTAATAATCTGTCTACCGTAACCGTATTCTGTCCACCTGAAGCCCTATTCAACATTTTCTAATATTTTGTCCACATATTTTAAGATTCGACCTTTTCTTATAAAAAATGTCCACTTTCTCATATAATCAGTACATATTTTTTAGTACTCAGTCTAACTGCTTTAATAATGTATCCCCTTTTCTCTTATAATCAGTGAACTTAATACAACATAAACAGGTTACCTCTAATTTGTACTTGTACAAACAATAAAAAATTATTTTAAAATCACATAAAATTTTGTGATTGGGAAACACGCCTTTGTGAGAGGTGTCATTAAGAGTGAAACTATAGAGTGCTATAAGATTTGTCTTCTTGATCATTTTGCCCTCCACCAGCAGCTTCACACAGAGTTCAACATGGTATGCCTTCATGGACTTCTCAGAGGGTATAACTGCCAACAGCTTCCCACCCCAGACAATTGTCCTTATATTCTCCCAAACAAATAGCCCACAATCATATCTGCATAGTAGGAATTTGCAAAATAGTATCAGTAATGTGGACAGAGATTGATAAATTTAGACAAAAACTAAAAGTAGTAGACAAAAGTTAGAAATGTGGACAGAGATTGACAATGATGGATAGAAATCATGAAAGGTAGACAAATATATTGAAAGGAAGTAGCATACTTGTTCATTTGTTGCTGCGCAGGAAGCTGATGGTATGTGAAGTGCTTAATGAAAGACTTTGTTGGCGTGTCTCCCATGCTCTTAAGCAAGTTGATGATCTTCCTCGTGTTGTTGAAATACTTTTGTGTGGGCCAGAACTAAAGTGACCTATCTCTTGTTTTTGAAACTCAACCATCAGAAGGTGCCAATATAGTTCACTGCAGATTAGAATGAGCAGAATCTGCTTCTCTTCCCTAATATACTACTCCACATATGTGACGTAAGATTGGTTGGCTTCAACACTGTCATTATATCTCAAACAGTTCTATTCAAAGGTGGTAAGATTAGTAGATAGAAATTGATACAAGTAGAAAAAATGAATAAAATATGAACAGAAACAGATATAAGTGGACAGAAATGGGCATAAGTGGACCAAAAAATATAAATTGACAGAAATTAAATTAAGTGGCAGAAATTGATAAAAGTGGACATAATTTATTAAAAGTTAGACGACATAAAGAGAACCATGGACAGACTATTCCAAATTTTCTATAGAGGCTATCATGCTGACCATCCTGTAACGAACGAACCTCTCTCCCAATCAACGCATCCACATCTGACAATAATTGATAAATAAGTTCTAGAAATTATAAGTTCTACAAACCAAATGAAGAATATAAAAATAGACAACTCACCTTATCATCAAGAATACAGCTGCGTAGCATCTAAAGGTCATTATGGATTATAAACATATCTTTCCATGACCAAACATATTCTTGCTGGCCTTTTTGGAGGAAAAAGGCAATCATTAGAATGATGGACAAAATCTAACAAAGCTAGACAAAAACAAATACATGTAGACACAAGTTACATAGAGGTGGACATATTTACACAGAATTTGACAAAGAGAGAAGTTAATCTCAGGACTAGCAGTTGGAGGAACTTCTCTAAAGCAGCACGTTCCTTATTATTCTGCAAAGTGGATGGGTCCCACTGAGTGACATTGTAGACGAACCCAATCTTTTTACCGTCCTCACTGTGCATCACGAGAGTGAAGTTAGGATCTTTTGGAATGCAAGCATTCAGTTCTTCAATTTTAGCAACTCCTCACTGGTCCTAGGTAACAAGCTCATCTGCTTCTGGATCTGACGAACATTCAAGATATGTGGTTCTGAGGGGCAGGGGCTTCACTTGCAAGAGGGGCAGGGGCTTCTATTATATTTTCTGCTGCAACTTTCCTCTACCACCTCGTTCTCGGCCGTTTGTCCTGTCTGGTGGACAAAAATTAAAAAAATTAGACAAATTAAACAATATGTGGACAAAAATTGTGAGTAGTGATCATTTTTAATAAGACACTGGACAAGCTTTCCAATATGTTGACGGAAAAGTGAGAAATGTGGATAATAAATACCTTAACAAGAACCTGCTATGGGGGAGATGTAACTAATTTGGAAGGTTGTCCAATAGATCGTGCCTTCACAGTCTTCACAATGCTGGTCTTACCAGCAAAGTCTCTTCTTTCTTCTGGTGGCGGTTGTTTATTTTCTAAGGGAACACCTTGTGGGCGATTTTCTTCCTCCTCTGGTGCCTCCACCATAGTAGCAGGTACCTCTTTCACCGTAAATCGTGCCTCCACTGTAGTAGCAGATACCCCTTCCACCGCATCTTCTATGGCTTCCTCTTCTGGTGGTAGTTGTTCATTTCCAAAAGGAATATCTTCTTATTGGTATTCTTCTTTCGCTTCTCCCAGCGTATCACCAGCAGATTCCTCTGCTTCCACTGCCACAAGTGTCGCCCTGATTTCATCGAAGGATGGTCCAAATACGGCTTGCTCTTGGAGCCCAGCAGATGCTAACGCATTCCGAAGACGGGTGATCTCTTCTTCGTATCGATTGTTCATCCGCTGCTCACAAGATTCAACTTTCACTAATTCCTGAGTTTTCACTGCCCCAAACTTTTTCAGAAAGAAAGTTGTTGCATGATCATCTTCTTCTTCAGTAGAAGATAATTTTGGTCTAAATCTGTGAGGACAATATCTGACTGGCAAAGAATCTGAGTACAGGTGGACAAAAACAGCTTAAGTTAGATGAAAACAGCTATAAGTGATCAAATTTTAAAAAAAGTGGACAAAATATTCTGATTGTAGACAAAATTAGGAACTTATTGAACAAATATTGTGTAAAAGCTTACCCAATAAACGAAGTCCTCCCACTTCATATTGGGCGGGAGCGGACTAGATGGGAGGGTAGCCTTCTCGCCTTCTCTGTTCTCCTCTCTCCTATGCTCTTCTCTGTTCTTCTCTCTCCTATGCTCTTCTCTATTCTCTCTACTCTCCTCTTCTTCTCTTTCCTTTCTTCTCACCTTCTCCATCTCATCTTTTTTTTCTGACCCAATCCTTAATTTCTCATAAATCACCAGGTCTTCGTCGAGGACGTGGATGATAATATCCTTTGCCTTTTGCTGCAATGATTTATGATGAAGGAGCCAATTGCATGCCCCATCTCATCCAAACTGCACATAGGTGGAACCTTTTCAATATGCCTATATGATTTTCGGAGGTTGGTGATCGAGAAGTACTAGAACTGTAACCATGTGGACAAGATTACAGAAAATATGGACAAACTTTTACGAATGTGGATAGAATTCAATAAAAAAAAATGGACATAATAAGGAAAAATAGACAGAATTGAAAATGTTGTCAAGATTAGACTTACGTTAACCAAGGGGCACAACCAGACATGTAAACATCCACAACACCTTTCTCCATGTCTCTCTTCGCACCTCGAACACTTCTGATTGTCTCCTTATGGATTGCCATAGCTTAGCTCACGTCGTGGCTTGGACACTTTCCAAGGTGCGACGGTACTTAAAGAGATACTTGGATATAATTTGTTTTGTGTTCGGCAGCCAAATCATGCTTAATTGGCAGAGTATTTGCAGCAAAACAAAATCTTCAATGTCCCCAACTCTCTCACTCTCCACAAGCGTCCTCAAGAGCTTCTCCACATAATACCTTTAATAGTAGGTGGTCAAATATTACTTAAAGGTGGATAAATAGTTAAAATAGTGGCCAGTTTTGGTTGAGAGTGGACAAATTTAAAATTTTGTGGACAAATTTTAATAAAGGTGGATAAAATAACTTTACTTGTTTACAGCCTTAGCTTTTCCACCGCGCAAGACCTCTTTCTCTCCTGTCTTATTCTCTTTCTTCTTCCATGGCCTATTTTCAAAATACCTATTCCACAAAGGGGTTGCCTCAATGGTCCTGTTCATAGAGCGACCTACGACGGGCAAAAATGTGAACCCGTGAATCCATGAAGGCGTGAAAGAATGAAAGATGCCTTGTGACCGGAACCTTTGCGTAGTTTCATTCCAGTCTGTCACGACCTGATGAAGGGTCACTCGGTCCGCTGGCAGCGGTTCCAACTCTAAGAAGTGAACAAATGGAGAACTATCAAAGGCTGTCTGGTAGGCATCCCTTATGCAAGAACAGACCCTCCATAAAATGAGAATAAGGCTGAATTTAAGAAACAGGAGAAACAGGACGGAGAAGTATCTTGGTATCCTTTGTCTTCTTCTTTGCGGGAGTACATCTGTAAAAGTTAAACAAATTAAAAATAAGGTGGACAAAATATAAGATAAGGTGGACAAAATATAAGAGAAGGTGGACAGAAAATAAGACTACATGGACAGATAATGAAAAAGATAGACAGATAATCATATGAGGAGAACATAAGAATAATTTTTAAAATCATGGACAAAAATGGGTAATGTGGCATTTTTGTTAAAGAGGTGGACAAAAAAACAGATGAACTGCAGACCCAAAAAGAACAAAAAAATAGATCAAGTCGTTGTTTGTCCCTCTTTTTTTTTTCTTAAACAGGTGGACAAAATATTAAAGTGGGTAGACATGAAATTGAGATGTACTAATGTCTCACTGGAAGAAGGAACAATCATCAGCTCTTCCTCAGATCTGGTCATAGAAGATTTTCTCTTCCCAACCGGGGTCCTTGGTCGTTAAGATCGGGGAGAGTCGGTCATTTTCAAAAGAAACAACGAAGAAGGATTCGGATCTGCGATAGTTTTAGAGATTACAGAGAATTTTAAAAGATTCAGAGAGGAAAATGGGTGATTTTTGAGATATTGAAGAAGAGAAAATAGTAGAGAGAGAAGAAGCAGCTACAATATTTTGACGCTGCCATTATCTTTTCCTCGGAGAATGGAACCGACCGAGGGTAGTTTGGACATTTGACCTTAAAAAAGACCCACATGGCCGCTGCGGCGTACAGAGGGGCTAGCCGCATTAAATGTGGTATACGAGGCTTTTCCACTTTGCTGCAAACTATAGGGACTTTTTCACATGGAAGTTTCATACCAGGAGCCTAAAGACAAATCTCCCAAGTTTCATTGACTTCTGTTAATTCTGATTCAATTCCCTTCTATTCAAAATGCTAAGAGAATCCGAGCAGTAGTGATACTCGGACTCTGGGTCTATGGTTTACGGAACGTTATTCCACTTATTGTTAGAAGTAAATCAGGAGAGCGAACAAAAAATATTCTTTTCTATATCACTTTGCTCTATGTGACGCTTAGCTCTTCATATTTTCAATAGATGTTTACTCTAATATTATGTGTAGTGATATTAAATGAGGACTTTTGGGTGTATTATCCTTCATATATAGTACTACTCTAAATCTTAGATGGTCACTCGTACATCACAGTACTGTTCCCTTTTAGAAAATACTACCTACAACCAATTTTTATGTGACATTTTCTGAGTGCATATTTCTGTAATACTATCCATTCGAACTTAAGACTTTGTACTCTCTCTGTTTAGGGTATATAACGTACTAACCATCTATTTAATTAGGTGCAACATTTTCGTCATACTTACACTTCGAGGCATTATGAGATTCCAGAATATACTTACCCTCTTTTATTCTTTTCTTTGTAAGAATGATTTTGGCACAAAAAGCTAGCCAGCCAGCCAGCCAGCCAACAAACTTGAATGAGACTTGCTTGTATTTTAGTATCATGGAGTGGAGATTCAGCACACTCTTTGGCTAAAATTCCCTTGCTTGCAAAGCAAAAGGGATGGGTAATTGCCATCAGAGTTGGTTCTCACATCATCAGCTTGTGGCCTTCAAAGGAATCTAATTGTTACCCAAACTAAAACAAGCAGTCATTATCATGTCAGGTAGAGTGTGGAGACTTGGTAGTTGATTGTGAGAAAAGTGTTACCCAATATTAGGGCATGTTTACTTTTCTTACTGAATTAATCTACTTACAGGTACCTCTAGGAAGATAGCTGAGCGCGTACTGGAGCAGACGTAGACATGGAGAGTCTCTGATAGCATCTCTGAGGAGACACATAGTTGGGGGCACGACAATGAATCGGACTTCTTCTGACCGTCGAACTTCATCTGTCGACATATCACACTCCTTGATTTTTGTCCAGGTTTTCAACTTGTTTTTGCTTACAGACTTGCATTGTATTTTGTATCAGGGAGGGTTGGTTGTGTTGGTGTTTCCTCGCTTGTTGTATATGTTTTACTTTTATTTTTACCCTCCGGTACGTACATGTGCAGTAAGCTTCACAACTGAGGAGGAAGTGTGCATTTATAAACTACTTGTTGGGTTGTTTAGTTAAAAACTTATTAATGAAATGCAGGGGACCTTATAGGTTCACCATTTACTCTAAAAAAAATATTAGACTTGTTTATTGGATAATAATCACTGCAGTACCTCCTGTCTAGTTGATGAGTGTTAGTGTTGTGAGAGAAAAAGTTGAAAATTGAGTTTTCTAACTCATTGAAAAAATAGCAAAGAAAGAGAGCAAGGATGTAAGGCGGCGGCAACTCACGGTGAAATGTGCACAGCCGTGTATGAAGGAGGAAACAAGCTGGGCGATCGACCGCATAAGGAGAGAGGTCGACCGATTGGCACTAATAGAGAGCTGTAGTTGTTTTCTAGTGCAGACAATTTGTACTAGCGGTTGACCTCACAAGGAGCCGGTCGACCGAGTGATCGACTGGGTTGTGGTTTTGGCAACTCTGAGTTATTTTCAGAGTTTTATTTTGATGCAGATTTCGTATCCGATTTGGTTTTTTTTCAATTAGCTCTCTCCTCTAGTTATATAAGGAGGGTTTCTGCACTCTTATTGGTAATCATTGATTTTAAATCGATCGATTGAATTATTTATCGAGAGTTCTAGAGTTAGTTTGTTTGTGAGAATTCTACGGTTAATTTGCGTAGATTCTCAATTTGGATCTCCGAATCAATTAGTAACCCTTGTAACTCAGTTGTTTGAATAAGAATCTTCTCCTTTTTGCTCTGAGATGTTGGCACATTGTCGGATCGTTAAATCATTTGATTCTCGCTTTCTCTTTTGTATTTTGGTTCATCTCATATTGATTGAGATTGACTTGGCGTTGGAGTACAGATCTCGGGTGATTAGTGTCATCGCTGTTTGTTAGTGAATTTCTTCGGAGGGCGCAACAAGTGGTATCACAGGTTTTCAGGTTCGATGTGGGATTGTGTGCCGATTCCAAGAGTATCATGGTCTGTTTGATTGAGATCGTATGCCGATTTAGGAGCGGTGATGGGACTGTTCGTGGGATTATGTGTCAATCTTAGAACAACATTTTGGATTGCTCGTAGGATCAGATTTGGTGGAGTAGATCGCTTACTCATCTAGAGTTTCATTTTGAAGTAAAGGTTCTATCTTTATCTATTTTGGATCTATTTCTATTTGATTTTTCGCATTGTATTGATACTATAACAATATACAAGTTAAAAGGCACCTAAATTTATGTCATTTTTTTAAAATAAAACAACATCAAAAATAGAGTTAACGACGTTTCTGAAAAACCGACGTTAAATCCAAGCCCCCGAACAAAAATAAAAAAATCCTAAACCCCTCCACTCGTCCGCTTTCTCATCTCTCTTTCTCTCTCAAAGCCCCCTCTCAGTCGCTCTCTCATCTCCCCTCCCCTTCGCCGCCTTTCTGGAGCCCCCTCGTCCCTCTTTTGTCCGCGAGCCTCCCCGCCCCGATCTCTCTCCCCCCAAGAAATCCCCCTCCCCTCTGCACGCTAGCCGCCCTCTCTGGCAAGGCCCCCAACCCCTCTCTCTCCCCTCCGGCGAGGCCCCTCCGGCGAACCTGAAGGTATCAATCTTTTAATTTTCTTATATGTTATAAAATTGTTGATTTGTGAAATGATAAATTTACAAAAATTTAATTTGATGTAAGGTGAATAGTTTAGAAAATTCTGTGATTTGTTGAAAAATGTTAGCTAGTTTAGAAAAAATTGTGTAATTGTTAATTTGATGCTAAATTGGTGAAATTTGTAAAATTTGTATGTATATGTGTGATGTGTGATATGTGTTAAAATTGGTGGAAACAATTGGTGCTAATAGTTGGTGAAATTTGTGTGTATATGTGTGATGTACGATGTGTGTGTTTATGTGTGTAATGTACGTGTGTGTGTTCATTTGTGTTTGTGTGTGTGTGTGTGTGTGTGTGTGATGTTTATGATGTGCATGCGTGTGCCTGTTCGTCTGTGTGTTTATACCCCTCTGTGTGTGTGTGCGCGCGCACGTATTTGTACGTGCGTGTGTTCGTGTATGTAATGTGTGCGATGTGTGTTCATGTGTGTTATACCCCTATAAAAACAGTAAGTTGCTCTCTGTTTTTTTTGAGCTGCTCTCTGTTTTTTAGAGCAGTTGTTAAAAAAAATGCCACCTTTAACGTGGGTTCTTTCGAGACTAATGTTAAAGAACCTTTTATTAGCAGTTCTTTAAAGAACTGGCGTTAAAAGTTTAACTTTTAATGCCGGTTCTTATAGGAATCGGTGTCAAAAGTAAAGTTTTGACGTCGGTTTTTAAGTTGAAACCGACATCTATTCTCCTATTAAATGGCGGTTAAAAACCACCATCATATACTTGGAGATATTACAACTCCTACATATAAGTCAGTTGTATGGACCTGTTTAAAGTCGATTTTTAATCGCCATTAAACATATATTCTGTAGTCGTAGGGAATCTTTTTGAGGAGATATGGCTGGACTTAATCAGTCCACGATGAAGATCGTGAACATCCACCAATCGAAGAGCTATGTGGTAAAATTTGATGGCATGAAAAATTGGAAGAGAAGGGAGATATTGGAAAGTCCATAACTGATGGTCATAAAGATTTGAAGAAAAATCAATGTACTTACTGTAAAAAAGTAAGACATTGAAAGATTGATTGTCCAAAGCTCAAAATGAAGAAAAAAATAGTTAAAACCAGAGTCCAAAATCGTAATGGCAGTTGCTAATGATTTTAACTCATCTAATTATTCACTTTCTATCACCCCTATTGTTTGTTATTCAGAGAAATCTGAGTGAATTTTGGATATGGGCACTATCTATCACATTTGTCCCAAACAAGAGTGGTTTGCTAGTTTTGAAAAACTAGATGGAGGCTTGGTGATATTTGGTGATGGTCACACATGCTAGATTGAAGGGACAGGTACAGTTCGCATCAAGTTTTTTGATGGGATGATAAGAGATTTGAAGGAGTGAGGTATGTACCTCAGTTGAAAAAAGAATATAAGTTCAGTTGAAACTTTGGAGGCACATGGCCTAAGAGGAACTTTTTGAGAAGGTGTTCTCAAAATATCTAGTAGCTTATTGGTGGTTTTAAAGGGCAATCGATGCAATAACTTGTATTACTTGAAGGACAGTGCAGTTATTGAAAATTTGGCTACTTCAGAACATTTGAAAGACGACTCTATCAAGTTATGCTAGATGAGGCTCAGACAAGTTGGTTTGAAATTTTGAAAGCGTTAGCAAAGCAAGGACTATTGGAAGATGCATTGACCTGCAATTTGAAATTTGGTGAACGTTATGCTTTAACAAGAAGACAAACTAAAATTTGGCACCGCAATTCACCACTCGAAAGGTCTTTTTGATTGTGTTCACGTTGATGTTTGAGGTCCTACCAAGATCGCATCGCTTGTTGATAATTTATCTAGGTAGTGTTGGGTATACCCTATGAGATAAAGATTTGAAGTTCTAGATATGTTGGTGAAGTGAGAGAATATGTGGAGAAACAAATTAGTAGGCAGATTAAGGTACTCCAAATTGATAATGTTGGGGAGTATAAGGATCACTTTCTATGATTTGACCACAACACTGTATTGATATTCACTTCACAATTAAAACATATAGGGTGGCTAAAGACATGACCGTTCCTTTTGGAAATAGTTCAGTACTTGTTATTTAATGCATAATTAGACAAGTTATTTTGGGATAAGGCTTTGGAATATGCTAGCCATCTCATGAATAGATTGTCGTCGACTGTGATAGGAGTTAAAACTCCGCTGAATATTTGGTCGGGTTGAGCTGCTTAAGACTATGATTTGCTGCGGGTATTTGGATGTCCGGCCTACTTTAGTGTCAAAGATGATAAGTTGAATCTGCGAGCAAAAAAATTTGTGTTTTGAGTGTCAAGAGGAATATGAAAGGCTAGAAGCTATGAGACCCCTAAAATGAGAAGATTGTGTTAAGCAAGCATGTCACGTTTCATGAGATTTCATTGATGAAGTCTCCCATCTCTCAGTAGGTGGAGAGGTTGAAGACCAAGGATGTATCACATTGAGTGGAGGTTGATGCTACTCTACCATCTCCAATTGGTTCAGTATCAGTTGGGATCTCATGGGATGTGACATCGGGTGGAGATCAGGTAGTCGTGATGGATACTGAACTGATTGAATTATTTGTAGCGAAAAGAACCAAGTTGAATCCATAGAAGTAGGCGAAGAAACGTGAATGTCAAATTGGTGAACTAGACAAGCTCAAATTGAAGGTCGTTATTCTCAATGACGGTATTGGTAAGAAGATTCATATGACTCAGCCAGTTGGGTACGTTGGTGCAGATTTGGTTTCACTTGGTTGAGCTCGATGGAGCTCATTTGGGTGAACTACATGTAGTTTGATCCCGTTGGGCATGGGTACACGGGCAGCCAAAATGGCGCAGCCAGTTGCTAAGTTGAATTGGTTGATTCATCGTGTTCGGCTCAGATTTGAGAAATTTTCACCGAGGTGGAGAATTGTGGTAGAAGAAGTTAAAATTTGAGTTTTTCTAACTCATTAAAAAAAAAGCAGAGAAAGAGAGCAGGGATGTAGGGTGGTCGATCGAGCAGTCGACTGCATGAGGAGAGTGATCGACCGCACAACCGACATCACGATCGACCAATTGGCACTAATAGAGAGTTTGCAGTTGTTTTCTGATGTAGACAATTTTACTAGCGGTCGACCGCCCGGTCGAGCCCACAAGAAACCGGTCGATCAGGCGGTCCACCAGTCTGCGTTTTTGGCAACTCCAAGTTATTTTTAGAGTTTTGTTTTGATAAAGATTTCTTATTCGATTTGGTTTCCTTCAATTGGCTCTCTCCTCTGGCTATAAAAAGAGGGCTTTTGCACTCTCATTGGTAATCATCGGTTTTGAATCGATCAGTTGAATTGTTTGTTAGGAGTTCTAGGGTTAATTTGTTGTGAGAATTCTACAACTAATTTACATAGATTCTCAATTTGAATCTCCAGATTAATTTGTAACATTTGTAACTTAGTTGTTTGAATAAGAATCTTCTCCCTTCTAAACAGAGGAGGTAGGCACATTGTCGAACCTTGTTAAATCATTTGATTCTCGCTTTCTCTTTTGTATTTTAGTTCGTGTCATATTGTTTGAGATTGACTCGGCGTTGGAGTATTGATCTCGGGTAATCGGTGTCGTCGTCGTTTGTTAGTGAATCCCTCCGGAGGGCACAACAAGTGTGATGGGACCAAGTAAAGCAACATTAGCAAAGTTCTAATGCCCATCATTTTCTCATATCTCATTTAGCTATGTATGTTCTCAATCACCTTATAGTAATCTTGATTCTTGATATGTAGAGCCTTTGTTCTCACTCTTTCACATTTTCAGTAGCCAAAGGGCATGAGTCAAGTGTCATAATGGCAGTGGCATATTCTTCCCGAAATTCAGAATTTTTCAGCTCTCTAATGACTCGGTAGATTTTTGGATCCTCTCGACTGCGTGTTCAGCTATATATATATATATATCAGAGTCATGCCCCGAACTTAGTCGTGTGTGTGGGTGATATTCGACGATGTAGATCCCCCAATGGCGCAAAGGAGCAATGGGCCTGGCCACCCCACTGGCGCAAAAAGGTACAATAGGCCCCTGTGAAGCTAATGTTGGGCTCTCGAGAAATTTAGAAGTGGTGCTTCTTTGCAATGGGCTTGCAGCTCCCCACGCGGTGTAGAGGAGTGATCGACTGTAGTTGGTACTTCACATAAGGCGTGCCGCGACCTCACACAATGAAGAGTTGGATCTCAATGGAGCATTTGATTTTCCAGTGTGAAGATAGTTAAGCTTGCAGGGAGACTCTTTGTTCGAGGGGGTGGTTGGGATTTGGGTCGAACAAATAGTCCCACATCGGCTAGACGTAAGGATGATCTTGGGTATATAAGAATTTAGGCAACTTCACTTAAAAGGCTAGTCTTTTGGGATGGTGCCCCAAGTCTTTCATGATCCGCTTCTTAATCACTACTTTATACTCCTACTTCAGTGAACATGATTCATGTAGAACGTAACTGCTGCATTGCATTTATCTCTATTTTTCAGTCATAAACATCTATAAAATGATATAAAGTTACGACTAGCACTGCTCGAGCTCAGTGGAGAGGATCTGAATCTATTTTCTGATAATGGTGAGAACAACTGGATGGGAAAAATTTGGTGAGAATCTTGATTATGTGGTAATTATCCTCAATTATGATTGATCTATTAATACCTTCTTAATGGATGTTTTATATGATAATTATCTTCATATGACTCCTAATCATACAGTACCTCAAATTGATGTGACCAAGCAACACTGATAAAGTCATAATGCCCATCATTTTCTCATATCTAAGGTTCTCTCAATGAGGTCAAGTATCTCATAGCAATCTTGTTTCTTGATAGTCTTTGCTCTTACTCATTCAAATTTTTCAATACCTAAAGATAATTAGAAGCACTATGGTAAAGAGACATTCTTGTCTTGAGAAAGCAGGCAGAGTGCAGAATAAGGGAATATAGTAACAGTTTACTCATCTGGGTTTATAAAACAAACAACAGAAACTCATGGAGAATGACTTCAAAGAAACAACATGATGCTAGTTTATTCCCCATGCCTCTCTCTCTCTCTCTCTCTCTCTACATCTCTTTCTTGGTTGCTTGTATGTTTTTCTACCTAAAAAGTTTTAAAGGAATGTCTTAAGTGATGGGGGCTTTAGCCTGCTGATGAACATGCTTACTTTGAACATGCAAAGCAAAGATAGCACAATCTCTTTTCTGAACTCTCAACATACAAAAAAGTGCATGTAAACTCAAAGTCATGCACGAATACTACTACTTTTGATGTAAAGAAAATAACCCTTTTTGCAAACCAAAAGCAAGCTAGACCAAATTGCAAAGGAGGGGAAATTAGAGGCCTAATTACTAAAGAAATATACAATGATAAAAGATTTAATCAATAAATAAGTTTGAAATCCCTCAAGACAAATTGTCTGTTTCTTTTAGTTGCAGGCATTTCAACTGTATCTTGTACCAACTATTTTGTAATCAGAGTTCTCAAACTAAATGAGTAGATCAGACGTGATACATTCAGATCCTCTCATCTCTCATCTCTGTTTTTTTTTTTACTAAGGGTTGCATTTACACTTCTGTACTATAAATACTGGAACATTAATAACCCTTTAACTTGGCTCTTAATATTAGCAGAAAGACCTCCTGGTTCCTAATATCTTGGCTCTTAATATTAGCAGATAGACCCCTTGGGTCAATTTTTATTTAGAAGTCAGGAGATTTGTCTGCTAATATAAAAGTTGAGGGATTATTAGCGCTCCAGTGTCTATATTACAGGAGATGTATCAGCAATTAACTTTTTTACTAATAAACGGTTCACTTTCTTCAATACCTAACCACACACACCATTCTATTCTAATGATCAACAAACACTTCTTCCTTCTAAAACTATCATCACTTGCTAATGAGACACAAATATTATGATTTATGAATCAAGCAACCAAATTTGAAATACTACCATGAGATGATGCATCTTTATTCTCAAAAGTAGTCCATAGGCACTTGATTTCACTTGCTGGTCACAACCCAATGCTGAGGAGAACAGAAACTCATCAGACCCCTGCCGAGCTCTCACCTCCATGAACACTGTTCATGGGCAAGAAGCAATCATGACACCAGGCTCATGCCACATGTTTTTTGAACCCACACAAATCCTAAGCCCAAGATTAAACTCAATACTTCTAGGGTTTCCTCATTAGAACCAAGGCAGCCATGATTTCAAAAGATGCTTGGTAATCTTGGCTTTAATTTCTCCAATATTAGGACCCTGGTCCTAGGAAAATAAAGGTGACAAAAAGGACATTTTTAGCACCAAAACTAACCCATTTGTTTTGGAAAAACTCATCCAAGGTTGGGAAAACATAAGTTTCTATTAAACTGTAGGGGAGTTTATTGCATACTAGTCCTTGGAAACTATCGATATCGCATGCTAAATTTTGCAGGAAAAAACTAATATAAAAAATTAGGAAATTTAAGCTTTTAAATGCGCATTAGAAGAACGGTGCTCAGGGAAGCTCTGATTTTCTACTGTTTATTTCCATATTAACAAGACATGAGATATTTCTAGCTTTTTCTTTCCAAACAAATAAAATCATCCTACTAAATTTAAAACTAAAGTTTTGCAAAATAAAAGAAATCTCGAAACTTATGAAATAAGGTAAAAACAATGTTTTGCCAAGGAGCAATATGCAAAAAGTTTCTTTAAATAAGGTAACAAAAAGGAGGCGTATTGGGGGGCAAAAAACATGAATAAAAACAGACCCCATTTGGACTCCGCTGTCTCTGGACCGTCATCTCTCTCTCTCTCTCCCCCTTCCCAAATTAACTTTTCTCTCTCTACTTTCTCTCTCTTCAATCTTCAATCCTCAATGGCGACAGCCTGGGTCAAATCCCTGCAATGCAAATCCTCCTCCTTCGATGACGTCGTCTACACCCCAAAACCCAAGAAGCCCCTCCTCCCCGCTGCTGCAGCCGCCGCCTCCTGCGGCAACTCCTCTCAAGCCCTCCGTGACGTCGTCTTCCTCTTCCCAAAACACCCCCACTCCTCTCTTCCCAAAAAGCCCCCAGAAAAGCAAAACTTACCCAGTAACCAGCAGCAGCCCAAACGGGCCAAGCCCAAGCCCAGCAAGCCGGCCATCCCCCCGTCGCCGCCGGCGAGGCCTACAACCGCGCTGCCGTTCCCGACACTGACAGAGCTCCCCGCCGGCCACTCATCGAGACGGGTGGTGGAGATCATCTTCGGATCCAGCTGGTCGGACCGCAGCCGCGCCGCCTCCCGCTTCCCCGGACGGATCGAGATGCTGTTCCGGGTCCACAACTCGGCCCGCACCGTCGCCCGCTTCGAGGAGTACCGTTCCGCCGTCCGCTCCCGTTCCGCCACCGCCGACGCCCGATGCGCCGCCGACGGCAATGAGATGATGCGCTTCCACTGCGCCCCCTCCCTCTCCTCCTCCGACGACGGTATCTACGACGCCAGCGTCGCCTGCTGCGCGGTCACGGCGTCGCTGTCGCCGGCAGGCGGAGGGCCAGGTCCGTGAGGGGATCCGGGCGTTCGCGGGAAGCGGCGGGGCCCACGAGAGCGTGGGTGGCGGGCCGGGCCGGAGGGCGATGCTGGTTTGCAGGGTGATAGCGGGCCGGGTCCGGGCCGGGCCCGACCCGGAATCTAGCGGGGAGTCGGTTGGCAATGGGAAAGGGGAGCTCGTCGTGTTCGATCCCCGAGCGGTGCTCCCTTGCTTCCTAATTATCTACAAAATTTGAGAAAAACTAAATAAATTAACCAAAATTGTTATTTTCTCTCTTTCTTTCTTTTTCCTTTTCTCTTGGGTGATGATTTTGGGGGCTGGGTTTTTTTTGCTGACTCGGCCGGTTAACTCGAACCGGGTGGGTGGTGGTGGGGTTGTACAGTTGGTGGTCAGCGGATGTAAAAGTTTTATTTTATTTGTTTTTGTGGAATCAATGAAATATAAATATTGGAAAAAAAGAAGAAAAAATGGTTATGGTTTGTATTGTTGGTGACTTTGTTTGTTACGGTTATAAAAGCCGTTCTGGTTCTTTTGTGTCTATTTTATTAGGCACTTTTTTTAAAAAATTTCTTTTGGAATTTACTTTCAAAAAAATACCTCAAAAAAATTTATTTACAAAAATTGACTTTTAACAGATCATGTCAGTGCCATGCAGGAGTTGAGCCACGCAGGAGTTGAGCGGTTTCGCCTCGCATAGATGGTGCTAGGGCACCGCGCAGTGACAATGCTTTTGTTCAAATTTAGTGAACCCGAATGCGAAATAGTTAACAATTTTACGTTTGAATTCACCTTACTCAGACCTAAAATCATGACTATTATCTGATGAGTTAGAAGGTGAGATCGGGGATGTTAAAGGAGAGGAGGGTGGAGATTGAAAATCTGGGGAGGCTGAGGTCGGAGTAGCAGAAGAGTACAACGATGTTGGCATGGAGGAGGTCGGGGGAGAGGAGGAGGTCGTGGACGACGATGGAGACGGCGGATGCGGAGGCTGAGGGGAGGCCGATGAACTTGGGGTTGTAAGCGACATCTGATAGAGGGGAAGTTGTGAGAGGAGGGATGGAGAGAGAGAGGGGCATTTAGGATTCAGATGAGAGAGTGAGCAGAGCTTAGCCTCGCTTTTCAAATTTTAAACATGGAGGAGAATATGTAGCCATGGTTTTAGGTCCAGGTTCATCAAATCTGGACCCAAAATTGTTACAATTTTGCATTCGGATTCGTCAAACTCGTACCAAAACACTACCACCCCACGGTGTTAGAGATATTAATGACAACACGTGACTCATGTGAAACATATGATCCATGTGATAACACCCCTCATGAAATCAATCAGATCCTAAAATTTCTACATGATTATAGGAACACATGGGACTCATGGGATTCATGTACCATGTGTTTCTCTTTCTTTCTCTCAGTCAATATTTAGAATCTGGTTGATTTCATGAGGGGTGTCTTTCACATAAATCACATGTTTCACATGAGTCACTTGTTGTCATTGATATCTCTAACAATGTCTTTCACATGGAACACATGACACCCCAGCGTTACAGAGGGAAGGCGAAACCCCTCAACATCTCCGTAGTGCCGACGTGTCCTGTCAAAAGTCAATTTTTATAATTAAATTTTTAGAGGTCTTTTTTTTAAAATTAAATTCGGAAAGAGTATTTTTTTAAAAAAAATTCCTATTTCAATTTCAATTTTTGTAATTTTGTGTTGGATTATTTAAGGCGAGTTTAACTTTTGTGGAGGCAGTGACAGAGTGGTGATTTGTCTTTGTTGCAGAATAGGCCAATTTGTGATGAGACAAAGTCCTAGGGACTGGGGAATGAGTAGAGATTATTTAATTTTATTTCACTTTTAACCATGTATCTAGCTCTTGAGAAGCTTCTAACTGTTGATGTATTTGACGATAATAATAATAATAATAATAATAATAATAATAATAATACCATTACTAATAATAATAACAGCTGTATGAAAATTAAATTGAAAACAAATCTAAAAGATATTAACGGCAGATTATATTATTATTTCCATCATCAAGAGAAAGAATGCTTATCTCATGTATTTGTCTAAATATTTGTATCTCCACATTGTATTACACTTACAAACATCTGTTTTGAGTATAGTTTAGTAAATTAATAACTTTGATTATCATGTAATTTGTGGGGGTGAATATTTATTTGAATGATATACCTGTTTTAGGATTCATGTACATAGTCAGATGAACAAAATATGATTATTTAAACAGCAATATGTAAGCAAAAAAATAACAGCTGACTGTTCATCGATGTTAATTTGGTAATCACTTAACATTATCTCCCGTTCTTGACATTAACTTTGAAGTTTGATTTAATAAAGTAAGTGTCACTGTGGCACAATGGTAAATTTTTTCTTACAGTATTTTTAAAAAAACAAAGAAGGAAGTTTGATGTAATAATAGCATAAGAGAGAGGAGTGTTTGTTAGTATTTGAGGGTATTTTAAAATTATGCAAAGTTCATTTAATCTGATATTGAATAGAGAAAAGAACTTTATGGTGTTTAAATATGAAGTATCTTTCATGATGTGTTGTATAGGTCTAGAGACTAGGGGGTGCTCACTCGCACACAAGCCTAATGATGTTCGGTGAAGGGAAAAGGGGCAACCGGATCTGAAAAACCTTAATGTGCGCATGTGCGCCTTCAGTATGGGTGCAAATCCAAGTTCGAGGGAGTTTTACCAATTGACTTATTTTTTGGAATTAAATAAAATCTTCCTCTGTTCAAAGATTGTGTTCTCTGTCCAAGCACTTTGATGATTAAACTCTTTTTAAAAAGGACATGATCCCTTCTTTCAAATACACAACTGAACATCTTCTTCCTTCTCTGAAATTTCCTGAAACTCTTTTGCGCTTCCCTGCATCTTTAGAGGAAACAAAATCGAGCTGTGTTCGATGGCCTGTGCATTTCGAGTGCACGCTTGTAGAACCAGCGATTGTTGAATCCTACAGGGTGGCCGCCATCAACCTGTTGCACGGAGATACTCTCTCAGAGGGGCGCGATCTAATTGAAAGAAAACTTGTTGTTAGAAAACAATGTCTAAAAACACAAGCTATTGCAAATTCGGGCTCCAGGGAGTTTTGCCAGTTGGTTTATTTTTTGGAATTAAATAAAATCTTCCTCTGTCTAAGGATTGTGTTATCTACCCAATCACTTTGATGATGAAAAACTCTCTTTAAAAAAGACATGATCCCTGCTCTCAAACACACAGCTGAGCTATCTTATTCCTCCTCTGAAAATTCCTGAAACTCTTCTGTGTTTCCATGCATCTCTAGAGGAAACAAAACCGAATTGTTTGAGAGCCTGTGTATTGCGAGTGCGCATTTGTCGGACCAGCGATCGTTGAATTCTGAAGGATAAGCTGTTATCTACGTGCTGCACCAAACTACTCTCTTAAAGGGGCGTGATCTAATCGAAAGAAAACTTTTTGTTAGAAAACAGGCTAAAAATGCAAGCTATTTACTTCGTTAGAGGGACCCCAACTTGTGAGGAAGTTAAAATATACCTCTCAACCTTCATCACAAAATCAAGTAATCACAAATGACAGAAGTTTGGAAGGGGGAAAAAAACAGAAGAGAGATACAAGATTTTACATTGTTCAACCTTTTAAACTTCTGTTCACAAAACAAAAGAGAAGATGTCGGTTGACTAAAATTATGGGAAACAAAAATGAATTTAACACGGTCATAATAAGAATTGAACTTGGAAAGAAGCTGCACAGGTTCCATGGAGACAACAAGCAACAATCTGATCCTGGTCTCAAACCCTCAACTCAAAGCAACAAGCACATATCTGTTCCAGCTCATTGGACCCTAATGACTCATGTAACACAAGAAATTAGAAATTTTGTCGGAAGAGATACGAGTGACAACAGCGACACAGACGAGACATGACCATCGCCTTTCTGGACCCCTTGAGTTTTTGCTTTTCAGTTTGATCATAAAAGCGGGCTCTGATTTTAAGGTCAACCTATATTTTTTATTCAGAGTGTCTGATGTACTCCTGCAGCCTATCTCACCGATCGAAGTTTATTGATGTCTTTTTTTTTTCTTTCTGTACCTGCGTGTGCTTCAAAACACTATTGTTCGAGAGGATTTTATGATGTTATCCTATGTATTTATAAAATTGTTTTGATTAAAGCTTATTAATGAAACCCGGAGTTTTTTAGGTTCACCATTTACTTAAAAAAAACGAAGAAGAAGAACGTGATTCTCACAAGTCAACAAGTTGTCCAAACGTGCAATACAGAAACCTGAATCAGATCACAAACATGTTAATTGTTGCAAGAAGTTTATATCAATCTTGTCCCATTTTTGTTGTAGCAAGAAATGGTGCCAGAGAATCAAGAACACATGCTCTCTCACATGGCCTTTTTAAGGAAGGGGATGATGATGATGATGATGCTAAGAGAGGCAAAACAATCTTTCTAATTTCTAATTTGCTCTTTCTCTTTACCTTTTCAATTAAATTACAGAAAACCTTTTTTTTTGTGGTATTAAGATTTAACAACAAACTTCAATATTTTTCGATTAGATTCAGCGAATCATTAGTTTTGGAGCGTCTAACTTGCTACAATATAAATGCAGTAAAAAATATTTTTCTCAAAAAGAGTAGAGTAACCACCTGTTTCATAAATACAATAAATGTTAAATGCAATAAATATTGTATTAGAGTGTTGCATTTCATGTTTGTTTGCTACATTTCTTGTTTCGTTAAATACTTATTGATGGAATAGGGGAATTTGTTACATTCTCATAAATAAATAAAAAAAAAGAAAAACAAATATTGTGTTAGAGTGTTTAATTTTTTTTTGCAAAGAAGCTTCTAAATTTATTGTAGCCATTTTTGGTGCAAACATTTGCTGCAAAACTTTTTTTACAGTTAGTATACCCATTTTAACGTTTTCCTTTGTTATGTTGCTCATTAGACGTAAAAATAGAAATTTAATTATAATAAATAACCTTAAATATTTTTTTGTCAACTTTCACGCGTGGCTATTCAATTACTTTTTTTGATTGACGAAATTTGACTGAACCCCCAGTAGTTCATTCTTCTTCAAACTCATGACTTTAGCCTTCAACTACGCAAATAGACCTCTTTTCCAAGGTAAATCAAGAAAATTGGATGGTTTCGATTTCCTCCTGCTCGCTCCTCACCGAACCAGGGAATTTATTTCTACCCTCACCGATAGCAGGATCTCGTTAAAGCAATTTGATGTTCCCGTGGCTTACCTCGACCCTGTCGATCCGAGACCGGAGCTCGGGACTGAGCTGAGTTGGAAGAAGCACTAATGTCTTTTTTGATTGGATGGGAATGAATCAAAAAAAGGTTATATCGTATCATATCAAGTCTAGTATCCTGATGTTTCTTAAAATTTGTGCTACTTTTTGATACGTATAAGATTGAACCGTGAATCATACTAATCAAATTACTTATTTTTTAAAAATTCCTAAATAGAAAAATGGAGATTATCTACCAAAACCTCAAACCAAACAACAAGGATCTGTTGTCAAACCTTGACACAGCACATAGGTAACCCACAATTTACTCTGTTTTCTATTTTATTTTTTTCTATATATACAGCCTCTCTCTCTCTCTCTCTCTCTCTCTCTCTCTCTCTCTCTCTCTTCGGACACAAATGTTAAAGGCAGTTGTTTAATTGAGTGTTGTTGGCATTAAATGGCTAAGCATTTTCTCCAGCGACACAATCAATTCTGCCCCATCTTGGGGTTGGGTTGGGCTCACCATTTCTCTCCTTATTTTATTATAACCCGGATTATGATTTTGTCTCAGGAGATAAGACTGAGCTAACCTTTGACTGGCAACGTGATTTCATATGCCTGCATACTAAAATACTGGGCTCGGGTTGACTCCTTCGCGTGAAGCACCGTAATGGTCTTTCACATTGTGAGCCATCCGTCACAGCTGATGGATGATCCAGAGCAGGAGAGAGCGAAAAGAAAACGTGTTTTGTGGTGAGGCTCACAAAACGCGTTATCTTTTTGTTTTTTTCCTCTCTCACGCTTCGTGCCGTCCATCAGCTATGATGGACGGCCCACGACGTGAAGGACCATCACCTGGTCCTTCGCGCGAAGGAGCCAACCCCAGCCCACTAATATTAGGGGTGGCGATGGGGTCCAATAACCCTATACTTCAATCCGAGTCCAAACCAAAATTTTGGGTTTGGATCCTAAATCATTTTCTTCGAAAGAGCACAATATTTAGCTCAGCAAAAGGTTATAGTTTCAGATCTCTTCATCAGCAATGACCGAAGGTTCTATCACAGTACAAAAATACACGAACTAATGGAAAACCGTAGTGATCACATTCACCAACAAGAAGATGAATAGAAGTCGGCTAAACACAAATTCTACACTTTCCTTGATCTTCCTTCTCTCTAGTGAAAAATATATGCAGTGATCAATTTCCGACCTTCCTGAGATCACGTCACGTGCCCATCTAGCACTAAACAGGCGAGCGATACGTGACCGCTTTCAGAACCTCCAAGCGAGAGTCCTCGATCGATTCAAACCCCGAGCGGTTCGCATGGATAGGATGATGAAATAGAATCAATTGTGTGAATCCTTATCTCTAAGCCAAATCCCCATTTGAAATTGACAGTTATAGTTCGGAAACGGATCAACCACATGTACAATTAGAGTCAGACCACCAGATAAAGATGGATTTTCGCTTATTCAGTTCAAACTTGAATGTTCAGCTCTAATCGCCTCTTAGATAAGCGGTTAAGTGTTCAAACAGAGCTGAACTCTGCAGCCTTAAGAAATGAGACACAACTTATATAAATAGAGAATCTCTTACAATGTGAGAGATCGACGGTCATTCGAATCTAGAAGCCCTAGCAAACCAAGAGAACCACATTGTAATCACTATTGATATAGTAGAATAATTACTCTCTCTCTCTCTCTCTCTCTCTCTCTCTCTCTCTCTCTCTCTGTGATTTTTTTCCCATTCGGGTTTCCATGTAATTCATCGTGTTTGCGTTTCTGTGATTTGACCATACCACTCCATTATTTTAGTGCGTGGATTAGTTCTTTAGGAATTACCCACAGCAATGTATTCTGATATTTATGTTATATTTTCTCTGAGGGCATCTCCAACCACCCCCTCCATTTTGGAGTGTACTTTCACTCCAAAATGGAGGGTTCAACAAAAACCTCTCCAACCATCACTCCATTTTTTCACTCCAAATGGAATATTCTCTACATATTTTATTATTATTATTATTTTATTGTATCAAATTTTAATTATCAACATATTATATGATAATTTAAGTAAATTGCGTAATACTATTAAAATATTTTAAAATGTATTTAACTTTTTAATAATTTTATATAATATTTAATATTTAACTTTAATAATTAATTAATATTTTTATTTATGAAATTAAGAAACTAAATAAAATATAAAATTATAAAATATTGAATTAAACAAAGTAAAATTATAAATTTAAAACAAATAATTAAAAAATTAAAATATAAAAATTAAATAAAATACAAAAATATAAAAACTAAAATTTAAATTAACTTTCAGTGCTGGGTGCTACAGTAAACTAAATTTAAATTTAAATTTAAAACTAAACTAAAATAAAAAATCTAAATTTAAAACAAAAAATCTAAATTTAAAACTAAACTAAAACTAAAATCTAAATTTAAAACTAAAACTAAAATAAAACTAAAACTAAAATATAAAACAAAAAATCTAAATTTAAAACTAAACTAAAAAAAAAAAAAAAAAAAAAGGGACCCGGCATTTTGCCGGGTGCTACAGTGCTGCGCCAATTCTGGCGCAGCACTGTAGACCCGGCAAAATGCCGGGTACGAAATGGCGTGGGGTTGGACCCCACGCCATTTCTTTGCAAGCCAACCCACGCTATTTTTAGCGTGGGTTGGAGATGGCCTGAAGAACTTGAGTATTCGAACTGTGGATCTTCTTGGTTCCAAATGAAGACCCTTAAACAGAAAAGATATGTCAGCATTTTTTTGACAATTCTTTCTGACAAGTCACCAAAGGTAAGAAGAAATTTGAGAAGTCTCCTTCACTGCTGCAGCTGAACTTTAAAGCTCTCTTAAATAATGCACATGGGCAACTTGATGCATCTTCTCTACTTGTACCTGCACTCAGATTTCTTTCTTTTCATATGTTAATCCCACCCCCAAGTCCCATCACTAACCCATTCTTGATCCAAGAGCTCAAGATCTATGCATTCCAAACTTTCACCCACCAACTGAATCAAAATTGATGAAAACACCATGCCCTCTCTCTCTCTCTCTCTCTCTCTCTCTCTCTCTCTCTCTCTGCATCCATTTCTTTAAGGGTTCATTTCAGCAACAGCATTTACTCCAGGAACCAACACATTCATAGAACTTAACAATGAACCTTCGAGGGTTCAGGCATCTACTTGAGAAAATCAAAACATCTGCAACAACTTGTGAATGAAAACTCTGGCATCACAAAAATGACTGCAACTTTGCATGAAAAAGTTAAGCTGACAGTTGAAAGGATTGACCATAAAATTTCAAACTTTGATTGATGTCACTTAAAAGGTACAGAGAGCAGATCTTGTGAGAACTGTTGCAGCATCATCTCAATGATCTCAATGATGCTACCACAAGTAATGCATCACCATTTTTTTTTTTGTTCTACTGCAATTATGAAACTTTCAGAAGGAAAAAAAAAAAAAAAAAGATCAACCTGTTCCTTGCTGACTTGAATGAAAGAACTGTACGATTCAATGAAACATTGAAGAACAGATATGTGATATATGTAGTTATACTTGGCCTCAGATTGCACAATGCATCATCATACTTTCAGGAAAAGAATAAATATAAGACAACGAGCAGAAATGCCAAGACTTAAGAGATACGTTGATTATTATTCAAAAGGTTTTAGTCCGAATCTGTGTTTGTTTATGTTTTTAGTTTTCTTTAGTTCAAGTAAGAATCTAGGTTTGCTAGACTCGTTACCAGAAAGAAAAAAAGAAAATGTCAGAAACGCAGCATACGAGTGTGAATAATATAGGATACAAAGAAGGAGGCTCGTTTCGTGGCAAGAGTTCTACCTCATTACATTGTTTAGTTTTTCTAGCTGAAGAATACATGGAAAGCTATTGGTTTATGAAATGAAAGTTTCCAATAAGACGTGAATTGTTTGCATTAATCCAAAGTTGCGAACAGAAGGTGACTAAAAAGACTGCATGATGATCAAAATTTACTACCACTGTGAAAAGGAAATGCCAGCTTCCAACTTGGAATTAAACCCTCTAATGTACAGATAATTGAAATATCGCAAGAGGAACGTGGAGAGGACGAAAATAATACCACCTTAATGGGCTTCCACCAGTATGTACAAAGGCTTATCGCTTAATCTTTCACGACCCTGCACAGTCCAAGTCAAAATTCCTGTTAGACATAGAAGTTAAACAAAATAGATATATTAGATGATTAGCTATTTCTATCAAGAGGATGAGATTAAAGAAACAAGATAAAAAACCAATATCTTGGAGCAACTTGGTAGGCTGAGCTCAACTGTGATGGGAGTAGGTCACATGTTTAAGGCAAGAAGTAAAAAACAAGGTGGTCTTTCCGCTTAAAAAGAGGGGCTCCCCACTTGCGCATTTGTTTCTCAAACAGTACATAAGAATATGGATATCAAATGTTGAAGATTAAGAAAAGACTGTAAATCACTTAGAGAGGGGGTGAATAGGTGATGGCTATAGGTTTATGACAAATAATGCAGAATTTGAAAACAATTATTAGCAACTAGTAAGAAGCAATCAAAACACTAAAGATACTTGCAATAAGATGAACAATTTAAGCATGCAAGAATACAGAGAGTTGAATAAGAGAGAGTGTTAGGCAATCGCAAACACGGAAGATTTGTTTCGAGATTCGAGCCATTTGCTCTACGTCCCCGCCTTCACCACAATGAAAGATTTCCACTATAACTCGATCCCGCAAGATCGCCAACCCTTACAAGTCCCGCAAGAACTCAATAGACCTACAAGTCCCTCTCTCGGTGCCGCAACACCTACAATTCGAGCTCACTAGCTCACTTGAGACCGCAACCTCTACAACTTCATAATAACAAGAAATTGGTGATCTTTTCTTAATCACAAAAGATCACAAACACAATTCTATAACCAAGTTGTAGTTGAAGCTCTTTGAGATTGTGTCGTGAGAAAAGGTTGTGAAGATGTGAAGGTAAGCACAAACAAAATAAGGATGTGGACTTGTAGGCTTAATACCAAAATCTTTTGAGAAAAAAGATTTTTTATCACAAAAACTTGCTCTAAGGTGTTCAAAATTGTTCTAAACTTTTTAATGAGTTTTTCTACAGTACTTCTATTTATAGGGGATGAAAACATAAGGAGAAAACTCAAAAAGCCGTTGGGGATAGACCCAGAAAAAGACAAAACAGAAACTAACCGTGTAACACCTCGTTCATGGAATACGTACTTAGATGCGTATTCTGATTTTTCTATCATATTTATTTGATTTAATATTTATTTTTGTTTTATGATTATTGGTGTGATTGTTTTGTATTAGATCCGGATTCGTGGACTCGGAGTCAGCCCTAATCTGTACCAGCGGCTCGATCCTAGCGTATAGCTCGAATTAGCATTTCTGACAATTCGATTTGACCGATTTCAGTTTCAAATATTGTTTTCTAATATTTTAGATTTTTCATGATTTTTTGAAATTTTTTTGAATTTTTCTGCAAAATCTCCAAAACCTGTGTCGGTCGGCTCCGCTGACTGATTCCCAGATTTTTAATTTTCAAACGGGATTGAATTTTTAAAAACGGCTTTCACATTACCTCTTAAAATCTTATTTTCTAACTAAAAACATTTTTTGAGATTTTTCAGAATTTATTAAAAATCCACCGGTTTTGGTGTCGACTGGTACCGCTGGAAGATTTCAGGATTTTTAATTTGAAAATCAGATTGAATTTCTCGAATCCGATTTCACCGGATATCTTAAAATATTATTTTCTATTTTGAGAATTTTTCGGAACGATTCTGAAATAGTCAATCTTTACCCTATTTAAATAATATTATTTTCTTTCTCCAATTCTTTTTCCTTTCCCCATCCCAAAGTCAACCCTGACACAGCCACCCCCCAATCACATCACCTGCCAATCCATGTCCCATCACATCAATTTCCCTTTTTAAATAAACAATTCCCCCTTTTCAACCATTCCTTTTTCTTTTTCTGTTTCTTTTCCTTTTTTTCTTTTTCTTTTCCTTCTTCCTTTCTTCTGCTTCTCCCCTGGCGTCCGACGACCCCCTTCCTCCGGCGCCCCGGTGGGGGCTGAGCGCCGCCGGCATGACGCCGACTGCTGAGCGCGGCCAGGGGCCCCCTGTGCGCGAGCGTGGAGGGGGCGACAGCCTCCCCTCCCTTCTCTCTTTTCTCCCTCTCTCCCTCTCTCTGTTGGCCACTGGCCGGAGAGGGGCGGCCAGCCCCCCTCCCTCTCCCTCCTCTCTCTCAGATTTCTCTCTTCCCCTCTCTTTCTTCTCTCTCCCCCCCTCTCTCCCTCTCTTTTGGGTGGCCGACGGCCACCCCTGCCTGTGCCGGCCACGGCGGCCGGCGCAGCTCCTTGCGCCTCCCTGGCCGTAGCCATGGAGCAACAGACCAGCCCAGGCTAGAGCCTGGGCTGTGCTTGGCCTAGGGGAGCTACTGCTCCCCTACTCTCTCTCCTCTCCCTTGTCTCTGTCTCCCCTTTCCTTCTCTGTTGGACGCCGCCAGCGGCCAAGGCCACCGCCAACCAGGCCCCTCTGGGCCCACAGGGAGCCGTGGGCCCTCACGCAGCCCCAGTTTTCTCTCTCTTCTCTCTTCTCTCTTTTTATCTTTCTACCCTGCCTTTTCTCTTTCTCCTCTCTCTACTATTTCTCTCTCTACTCTCTCCCCTATTCTCACTTTCTCTCTCTAAAAAACCCTATTTCTCTCTCTAGACTTTCTCTATCTAAACCTCTTTTTCTCTCTAACTCCTCTCTATTCTCTCTCCTCTTCTCTCTCTAAAAATAATAATATATGTATATTTTTAATATATGAATTGACGGTGTGCGCGTATTCTAGTATTTCAGGATTTCACGTCGTTTTTCGGTGAATTAGGCGAGTACAGTTTCTTTTGAACATGCATCCATTTTATCATTATACGAGTACATTCCTTTTGATATTTCATATTCTATTACTATCGTTTCATATCTAATAACTGTTATCCTGCTTTTTATACATGTATGTAAGTTGATATGTATAACACCGACACTGTATGTTACACCGGTACTTACCATGCTATACTTGATACTTGATATATGACACCGGTACTTGCCATGCTATATTTGACACATGATACCGGACAACGATACTTGCCATGTTATATTTGACACATTATACCAAACATCGGTACTTGCCATGTATATTTGACATATGATATCCGACACCGGTACTTGCCATGCTATATTTGACCCATGATATCACCATTACTTGCCATGCTTATCACTTGATATCGATACCTGTAATTGCCATGCTATACTTATTACTTGATATCTGACACCGGTACTTGTCATGCTATACTTATCGCCTGCTACCTGACACCTGATATAATAACACTTGACACTTGACATGCTATCACCCGGTACTGGTACCTTGACCTGATATTGTGGCACCTGTATTATATTACATATTCATGACTATTACTTTTACGGGGACTTGGCATGATTATTATACTGTTACCAGATATTTGGTACTCCTAAGCTCTTGAACTCCTGTACTCCTGAACCCCTGAAAAAGGATGACTCCTGATATTATACTCCTAATATTATACTCCTGTTAATTCTCGTAGTTGGATAATCATGATTATACTGTATAAACTTGTAGACATTATCCTTGGGTAATATATAATAAAAATACTCAACTTACAATGGGGTAGGAGAAACTGATGGAAACCGGTATGATGTCATATTTATAATGGTAATATTTCTGAAGTGTCGTGTGGGGCGCGTAATGATAAGCCCCCAGAAGCAGTAGCCTGAATCTGAATTGTCGTGTGGGACGCATAATGATAAGTCTCCAGAAGCAGTAGCCTGTACTCCTGAACTAGTCCGGAGCAGAGACGGGACCCACTATAAATATGAGCCATCAGATTTATCAATTTTCAAATAATAACTCGTCTTATTCATAAGTGGATGTATATGTGCCGTAACACATACAAAAGTATATGAATCGGATGAATAACATAAAACAACCAAACAGTAATAATGTTAGGAACGTGGATATTTGGTCGCTCCTTTGTTCGGGTCCTGGTACTCACATATCAGACCTTGATAAGTTCTACAGAGTGCGAACTCTAGTATGGACTATCGGTGATGTGAGGAGCTAGTAAGGAGGCAATTGAAATATCAAACGGTACTGATTATTATTGGATCAATTAAAATACAACACCTTTATATTTGTATTATGCTCTGAGTTGACACCCGATTTTATAACACATGACCTCTGTGATACCATGATTACTCCAGACACACTCTAGTTCTGTTACCCTGAGGGCAACTCAAGTTGTATGAATTCAAATGATGATGATATCGGAAATGTGATATATAAATGAGGGTTTCCTTGTTTGAATTATTCCCTCGACGTATCAACCCCATGAATCCATAATCTGAGTTTATACAACTAGTTTTGTTCATACTTATATTTATCGCGTGTTTAGTGTATTTATCACATGTTTAATATATTGGTCGCATGATTATGTGTACTTATGCTCTCTATATCGTTTTCCATCTATGTTTTCCGATTCAGATTTACTGACATACATGTATTTACTTGATCTCAAATTTACTGTCATTTTCCTTATATTACTTGTCATTTCCTGTACCTGCATGCTGGACCACATCACTTGATCATGTACACGTGTACCTGTTATGCACGCCATCTGGCTTCATTATATGTACTCGCTGGGGTTGCTAACAACCCTGAATTCTCATGTCTAGATCCTGAAGTCGGACCGTAGCCCTACTGTACCTAATCAGAGTGGCACAACGGAAGCGTGGATTAGCAGTTGCCTATCTGGACCCTCTTTCTTCCAGCTTCTCCTTAATCGGCTAGCAAGATTCTCATCTTTTTACTCGTGAGTACTTTCCTATATTTCATATTGTACATCCTACTTTTGTGCTTCTTAGTGATCATATATTCTTGAGATATTATATCATGTCTTGTGATAACTGTGTCTGGTGTTATTATTGCTGGATTGTGTGTTATCAATGTGCTTCCGTACTCTAATTCTTGCCTATACTGATGCTTAGCGTATATACGTATGAGTATTTCCGACCTGCGTATATACGTCGCAGTAACGTCTCCGTACCTGCGGGATCGGGCCGTTACAAACCATTAGGAAAATTCTTCAAAAAAATTCAACTGTCGGTCGACTGGCCGGTCGATCGCCAATGGTCGGATTTTTGACCGTTAGGGTTAGCGATCGACCGCCCGATCGACCGTGTAACCCAAACAGAGAGCTTTGCTCTCTAACGGTCGACCGATTGGTCGACCGTGCACCAATAGAGACTAAAGGTCTCACAATTGGTCGACTGATGTGCACACCAAACACTTCAAAATTTTGTGCATAATCGATCGACCGCTCGGTCGACCAACAAAGCACTTTTGCTCTATCAACTGTCGACCGATCGGTCAACCGACCTATGGCCAAAGTCACATTTTTGAAAATATTTTGAAGAACAATATTTTTCCAACAAAATACGTTTTGATTATAAACACAAAATAAAGTTCTTAGAACATGATAGATCCAGTGTGTGATCAGAAATCATCACAAAACTAAGTAGAACTATATTTTGTTAAAAATTACTTTTCTAAAAAAGAAAATGGTTTTTCCGAAACTCGTGTTTGAAAACTAAAATAGAGAAACACTTTGAAGTCTTTTCAAAAAACTTAAGAGATATGAAAGATGTGCGCATGTGTGTGAATCTCAAGAGCTATCAATCTCACTCCCTTGGTTTTAACAAGGCTAAAAATCCTATAATACAAATACAGAATACATAAATCTTGTATAGCCTTTACTCTTTGCAAACTTGATCTTCGAGCGTGTTGAATCTCGTGCATGTGCCTTCTTGGCGCTAAGACTTGGATCATCATCTTCAAGGCTCTTAAAATGGTGTGAGTCTTATCTAGAAAGCCAAATGCAACAACGAGAAATCCGAAATTGTTAGAAAATATAACTTCATATGTTTTGTTATCATCAAAACAGGGCAAATGACCTTTGGGCCAACAAAGACAATCCGATGTGAAATGTGTACGTGCGTGTGAATCAGAAATCAGTGATAGAACAAAACTTCGCTACGTTCTACCAACAAAACAATCTTAGGTAGGAAAATAGTTAAAACAAATAACGAGACAGATGAATTTTAACAAAATATCACAGTTGCAGTGATACCACTCTAGTCTCGAATATGCTAATAGAAAATACTACGTTAAGATGGCACAGTTATAAAGTCAATGCAAATAACCAGTAGATACAAAGCAGAATCTCACAGTTTCATGTTATGGTGGCAATAGATTAAATCGATAAAATAATAGAGGATTACTATCTAACCCACAAATAAATAGATCATGTTAAAAAAAGTCACTGAGAATTACAGAAATCTCAGTGACCTGTAGGGGGTACTGATATGAAGCTCTCGTCGTCACGATCGTAGGTTGCGAAGATCACCTGAATTAGCATCCAGATATGAAAGTTATGAGCTGAAAACGAAGCGAAGTCGCTTAACAGGTCTGTTTTCAATAGCGGGTCTGGATTTGAAACCCGTTATTGTGCACGGGTTTGAATTAAGCCCGAAATTCCCAATTTCTTCTTTGAATGCGGGGCGAGTAAGGTTGTCCTCTGAAACCCACTTTGAATTCTATCCCTCTTCTTGGGTGCAGATGATGGGTTTGGGGGAAGAGAGGCGGATGAACTTGTTCAGGCGAGGCTCCAGGGAGGGGACGTTAGCCTTCGGTGGTGTAGGGATGTGCGTGGAGGTGGTAAAGGTGGCATAGGAGCGACGCTCGGGTACGAGGAGGTGATTGGAGAAAAGGGAAGGGATCATTGCCGGTGATGTGGTAGGTGAAGTTGAAGGGAGGGCGGGCTGGTGACACCAAGGGGGAGGAAGAGAGGGCTTGATGGGTTCTTTGGTTTGTGTTGTGCAGGTGGGAAAGAAAAGGGGGAAGAAGAGAGGCTGTTGGGTTTCTAGTTGTTGCTGGTTGCACAGGGAGTGAGATAGATTAGAGGGAAAGATAGAGAACTTGATTTCTTTTGATTGTTGTGAAGAAGCAGGGGAGAGAGATTGAGAGAGGGAAGAGTTTTGTTGATGAGAGAGAGAATGGAGAAGAGGGAAAGGGAGCTTTGTGCTGCTGGCCGAGAAAAGAAAGAGGAAAGAGAGGATTAGCTTAGGGATTTTTTTAGAGGGTTACTAGGAATTAATCTTAAACAATTGAGATAACACAAATCTCACATGAATAATTGATTCAAAATTCTTCATATTATTGATACAATAGGGCCTTTATATAGGTTTTTACAAAAAAATGAATCCAACTCAAACTCTAGACTCCTAATCTGAATAGAATTACAATCCAAATTTTAGAAACTGAAAAAAAACCAAAATAAAGAAACTAAAAAAACAAAATAAAGAAAGAGAAAAATAAAAAAAAATCCTACTTCTTCAACTTGAATTGGGACTTCTTAGACCCGTTTCTTCGGCTCTTTCATCTTGAGTAGATGTCTGCATCATTCTCCGCAGTGAAAGAAGACTCGACTCTATTGAGCTAGATGGATTGGGTCTCCTATGCTGCACTAAATCAATCCATTGCAAATCAACTCGATCTAGCTGTGAATTAATAGTCGGTGCTTTTCCTTCACAGCAGTTCAAGTACCTGTAAGTTCCACCAGCTTTGGTGGTGATAGTCACATCCTCTAAAATTTTATCAACTGGCTCTGTTGTAACAGGATGAGTATTTGAGAGTGGACTGAGGGACTCTCAGAAAATGGTTTAGGGAAGGGCTTATTAATTAATAGTTTACAATAAAAATTATTGCAATTCACTAGATTATTAACATTAAAAATACAACTAATGTCATAATCTCTAGGAAGATTTATAACATAAATATTGCAATTCAGTTTATTTAAGATCATGAAAGGTCACTATGGACATGCAACATCTTAATAGTTCCAAAAAAACTGTTTTGAATAAATTCAACCATCACATAATCACCTACATTAAAGGTTTTAAATATTTTTTCTACTGTCAGTCCGTATAATAGGATTCACATTGCTCTATTATTTTCATCACTGATCTTTTTTGTGTAGTTTGTGCACGTTTATGTGATGCAAATGCAGGTGCAGACTCAAATACTTTATAGTGGGATGGTGTCGGCAGTGAGAGAAAGCGGTTTGTGGACATGACATGCATGATTAGTGGGAGATAGAGAAGGAACAATAGAAATGAGAGGTGGAGAAGTTGGCGAAGTTGGGGTTGGCAGCAAAGCTAAAATAGATGTTTGCTTAGGTTATCTAGTCTTGGATCTCAAGGATAGCAACTGAATCTGCTTACCCTCGTGCTCAAATTGACACTGTTGAATCGGCCGTAAATGGTAACATTTTTGTCGAACAATCATGGTCTACCTAGTATAACTTGACTCGCATTCATGGTGAACAAAATCTTATCTTTATAATGATTGAAACTAGCTGGTACAAGACATTGCTGTTTGACCTCAAGTGTCGTGGAGTCAATTCATGACATATTGAATGGGTGGGGTGGGGTATAATCTCTAATCCAAGATTTTCACACAGTGTAGACGATATTACATTGACACAATTTTTACTATCCACAATCATCTTACAACTCTTGTCTCCAATCTTGGTGAACATGTGAAAGGTTACAGTTCTTCTCCGATCGACCTTTTCTGCTGGTAGAGAGGAAACACACTTAACGACAGAAAAATGAGTAGACGGCATTGACCTAATGCAGTTGAGACCAACATCATAGCTAATGATTCGTCAGTTTCAACAACGCCTGGGTGATAGGTGTACTCAAAATCTGACTCAGTAGCTTCGCTAGGTGTTCTATCTATTATGGTGATCTTGAGAAGACTAGGGCAATTGGCAGCTAAATATCATAATCTTAACATTTGTAATACTTGATTGTGGAACTAACTTTGAAAAACTCGGGGCTCTTGTTTTTATTGTTATGCTCAAGACTCTTACCCTTGATATCATTCCTATGTGAGGGGTTTGGCTGCTAAACCTATTGGATTGGAGAAATAGGAAACACTGAGACTCTATAATTGTGACTCTTGAAAGGATGACTAGTCCTAACAGAATCTAAATCTTGAACTAACGCATATGCTGTCTCTAACTCATTGGCTCCTCTAACTAACGGTTATGTTTATAGGTCATCTCCAAGGTCAGCTCTGAATCTAAAAAGAATTTAAGCTTCACTTTCCTTATGGAGGGTACTACATCTAATGAGGAATTCATCAAATTTCTCGATATACTACTTTACAGATTTGTTGCCTTGAGTGTTTTGATGCAAATTGTTCATGAGATGAGCACTAAATGATGGTGGCATATATTTTATCTCTACTCCTCTTTCATCCTATCACATGTGTCAATTGTAGGTCGATCTCGAGCTGCTCACCTATTTTCTATGTTAACCAATACCGATAGTTTGGCCAGACAATTTCATTGCAGCGTACTTAGCTTTTCTAGCCTCAGTGATTTCATACCATGTGAAGTATCTATCTGCTTGGAGTATCCAGTTTATGAAAAGTTGTGAGTCGTGATGTCCATCAAAGTTGAGAAAATCGATCTTGATGATATTGAGCATCAGGAATGGATGTGTTCTCGGTGTTGTTACGTCGGTTGCTTTTCTCGGTGGAGTTTGATCATGTGTGGATACCACTTTAGTCAACCTCCCTTCGAATGTTTAAAGAGTATCTAATTTGATATTTATCTCGGAGAACATTGTTGTAATCTGGTGGGGATCCATTGGGGTGGTGTGGGATTTCGACTCTCCTAACAGATATGAGTAACCATTATGGGTGTGCATGCACTGCACAAAACCTAAATGAAAATGAAGAGATGCAATTTAGATTAGATGATTTTTTTAATTCTAAATGCAATATTTTTTAAATGTAAGAGAGAATAAATTTCCTAACAAGTGTCTACGTGATGCAGTTCCTACCCTAACCATACTTTGATACCAAAATAATGTGAAATATGCATGTGTGTATGAATCAGAAACCAGTAATAGAACAAAACTTCGCTACGTTCCAGCAACAAAACGATCTTGGGTAGAAAAATCGTTAAAACAAATAACAACACATGTGGATTTTAACAAAATATCGCAGCGATACCACTCTAGTCTTAGATATGCTAATGCAAAATACTATGTTAAGATAGCACAGTTATAAAGTCAATGCAAATAACCAGTAGACACAATATAGCAGAATCTCATAATCTCACGATATAGTAGCAACAGATTAAATCGATAAAATAATGAAGAATTGCTATATAAATAAATAGACCGTGTTAAGAAAAGTTACCTACTGAGAATCACAGGAATCTCAATGACCTGTAGTAGGTATGATGCGAAGTTCTCCTTATCACGATCGTAACAATGCAAAAATCGCTTGAATCAGATTTCAGATGTAAAAATTATGGGCTAAAAACGAAGCGAAGTCGCTTAACAGGTCTGTTTTCGATAGCATATCTGGATTTGAAAACCATTACTATAGCACGAGCTTGAATTAAACCCAAAATCCCCAATTCCTTCTTTGGATGGGGGTCGGGTTGTCCTCTGAAACCCACTTTGAATTCTATTACTTCTTGCTTGCAGATGATGGGTTTTGGGTAAGAGAGGTGGATGAACTCGCACAGGCAAGGCTCCGGGGAGGGGACGTCGGCCTTCTGTGGCATCGGGACGAATGCGGCGGACCGTGGAGGTGGTAGAGGCGTCGGAGCGAAGCTCGGGTGCGAGGAGGTGACCGGAGAAGAGGGAGGGGATCATTGCCGGTGATGGGTTGGATGAAGTTAAAGGCTGGGCGGCACTGGTGACACGGAGAGGGAGGAAGAGAGAGGGCTTGATGGGTTCTTTGGTTTGTACTGTGCAAGTGGGAAAGAAAAGGAGGAAGGAGAGAGGTTGTTGGGTTTCTTGTTGTTGCTGGTTGCGCAGGGAGAGGGAGAGATTAGAGGGAAAGATAGAGAACTTGGATTCTTCTGATTCTGTAAAGGAAAAGCAAGGGAGAGATTAAGAGGGGACAATATTGTTGATGAGAGAGAAAATGGAGAAGAGGGAGAGGGAGCTCTGTGTTGGCGGCCGAGAAAAGAAAGAGGAGAGAGAATTAGCTTAGGGTTTTTTAGAGGGTTATTAGGAATTAATCCTAAACAATTGAGATAACACAAATATGACACAAATAATTGATTCAAAATTCTTCATTAAATATTGTTCTACAATAGGGCCTTTATATAGGCTTTTACACAAATTAAATCCAGCTCAAACTCAAACTCCAAACTCCTAATCTGAATAGAATTACAATCCAAATTTTAGAAACTAAAAAATATCAAAATAAAGAAACTAAAAAAAAAAACAAATAAAGAAAGAGAAAAATCAAAAATCTTGCTACTTCAACTCGAATTGGGACTTCTTGGATCCGTCTCTTCGGCTCTTTCATCTTGAGTAGATGTATGCATCACATCCAAACAACACCAGGCCTTGGGTGATGTAAGATACAAAAAGATGATTTTGGGTACACTGATAGGTCTCACCACATGTTGCAAACTTCACATTAGATGCACGAGTCACAAAATAAAGTATACTCGGAGGGATCACAAAAGCATATGCACTGAACCTTTGGTTTTCGCTTCCAATCCGCCAAAAATATAAGAGGAGGGCACGATATCTATGAATTCTTATTCAAGTGAACTTTTGATTTCAGTTCACCCACCCAGGTTTCTTTTACGTGAAAGGATGAAAAGAGAAACTAACAAAATGAATGAAGAAAGAAGAACTAAAAATGAAAGAGGACAACAGGGAACTTTGACCTATCAACCTATTATTTCACTTATTCCATGTGGAATATATAAGCAATGAAAATCCGTTAGATAGATGAACTGTTTCTCGAGGGTAATTTACTTAGAGTTAAAGATATCTTGGGATAACTTAATTGATCTAGCAGTAATCAGAAACCCCAAATTTGAAACCCTCCTGGAATATTCTAAAACCAAACAAAGCACCAATAAATTTCTGTTATCTGAGTTCACAATCCCAAACAATTGGCTGGTGTATGAATTGCCACAAGCTCAAAGAATTGGGGGGAAAAACACCTCGTGGATCAAGCTGTAATATTCACAAAATGGACATGACCACTAGGTTTCACTAACAACAATCAAAATCATACAGCAGCCTAGTAATAACATACTTCCCTCACGCGTTGTGCAAAAAAGTACAATCAAGTATTCCGGGAAAAAAAGGAATTCGGATTAGGATAACTTCTAGTATCATGTTATGAAACTATGCCCAGTGGTATCAATGCCTGATGATATTTACAAACTAAGCTAATCAGCCAATGTACAACAGAGCTCAAAGTGAGCTCGGTTTCTCACTTTCTCATGGTTGTTGGGTAACCACGCGATCCCATCTACAAAGGCAAGCAGCCAATAGAGAGATAGGACATATAATTAAGGGGTAGTGCTAAGAGCACTGAGCCAACAAGCGCGAGTCAGTCGGCCCCAAGAGGCCATACAGCACAATCTAAACAATCAATCAAAGCCTGTCAGCCTGAGAGAGGGAATTTGGCATGAGCGGAATTCCTCCATGCACAAGGGAGTGCTGCCCCATAATGCATGCAGACTATAATGAAACCTTGAGAAAGTCAACCAATAACTGGAGCTCTCAGCACAACAATCAATAAAATAAACTAGTGATGGATACTCGACTGATAAGTTATGAGCGTTGTGTGCATGGTGAAGTTTGGTAAGGCATCTTGATTATCAGCTGAAGTAATTTGCCAAGGTTTTTACCATAGGTCCATAAGACCAAACAATAGAGGGACATGGGATTGCATCAATGCAAATCATGTTGCCAACATGTATACCTTGCTTGCTTGCCAGTGTTGTCACTAATCAGGATGTCCATCCCAAAGAAGAAAGACACCATTTGATGCATACTTATCCCACTCCTTTGGCCTTAAGGACATCAATTGAAAATTATTATCTAATGTGCCTTTCAAAGTCCACCTTCGAGAAACCTTCCTCCGATACATGACGCACATACTCGCCTACAAGTGCATAAGCACAGACAAAATTCTTCCTGATTCTACTTATAGTTAGTCCTTCAACAGTTACATCAAACTAAAAGAACAACTAAATCAGAGAAGCGGAGAAAGAGAGATCGATAGAGAATGGTAGGATTCAATTTCACTTACAAGTCCAGAAGTGTGTAAGGAAACTATTCTTTATTTTCAATTGGATATCGTAAGAGATTTTAAAAGCAAAGGCCTTAACTTTATAGTGTCCCAAGATTTTGAGAAACATATTAATTTTTCTTAGCTGACATGACACAATTTAGACTTAGTAATGATGTGAATATCTAGCATGACCGCTTAAGCTCTATCTCATATCAAACTGAAATCTGAACCTGTTATCTTGAGGAAATTTGAGTTTCATGTTTATAGAATCTGTACATTTGTAGTTTATTTTTAATATTTCAAAATTTTGGACTGACGTTTAATCTATGTAGCACGAATGCTTTGACGAAGGAGATACTCGTGTTGAATACTTTTCCAATATCTGAGTACTGTGACGCTCAATTGACCATGTCAAATACTTTTCTGATACGTGAGTACTTTGACACTCAATTAATACATGTTTGATACTCCTGTTAATATATCTTTAAATTTGCAAGACACATGAGATACATATCCTAGATGTAACCGAGATTACAAAGTTAAACCAAAAAAAAAAGGAAAAAATCTAAATCTTGAAGGGTTTACAGCTCTATTACAATAAGGATTATCCACATAATTATTGACCTATATGTCTCGAAAAATTATCATAACATGATAACATCTAAATTATTGCTCTTCACATACAAGTTGAGACCATCTTTTATCCTGAAGGCAAGAACACTACTGTTATTCAATTCAAATCATCAACAACCCTTTTGTTCCTCTTTTAGGAAACTGTATATTGGGTTTCTAAACAGATTAGTTGGAAGCTATGATGCACGGGCACAGACACAAGACAAGGACACGACACGGACACAGACACGAGACACGGCGAAATCCAAAAAATTGATACGGGGACACGACAAGTAATATTTTATTATTATTATTATTATATATAGATAAATTTATAAAATATCAATCAATAAAATATCAATAGAAGAGAAAAGAGAGGAGGGCAGATCGAGAGAGACCTTATCTCCATGACACCACGAGACGAGACCACCACCACGAGAGAGAGCTTACCACCACGGCACCACCACGCGACGAGACCACCACGACACCACCACAACTTATATATTAGATTTAGAGAAATATGTGACCACCACCATGGCACCGCCCAATCAGTGAAAAGAAGTATTCAATTTCAGAAATGCATAATAAATTTAGAGAAATATACTTCCGGAAAACTTGTGGGCAATTAATAAGACCCATTAAAGAATTACTAATGAGGTCTGCTAGATCATCTTTTGAAGTGCATTGGCATCTTCTTTGATATAAAGTTGATTTGTATACTATGAAGCATGGACACAGACACAAGACACGGATACAACACAACAAGAACATGGAAGCACGACAAATTTTTAAAATGTAAGATACGAGGACATGGTGATATAATTATGTATGTGGGTATCTATATGAATATCAAAACCTATAGTGATTAGGATGTGTTCTATTAAATTAAATGGTAAATAAAATAAAATTTAAATGATTCAAATCTATAACTTCTAATAAAGTAATAAGTAAAATATAAAAGAAATCTAAAAAAATTTAATTAATAACTCACCTAGTATATGATGTGTTTATATTCTACTAACATGATATTTCCTTATGTTAAAGAGATATTTTTTTCATAATTTATTTAAGCGGATGTATCTAACACATGTTCTTTGGATTTAATCAAAGCCGACACAGCATCGAACACGGTGTCAACACAGAGTTTATGATTTTTTTTAAAATCCGACACGGTTTCGAAGTGTTTGATACGTGTCGAGTAAGTGTCTTGCAAGTGTCGATGTCCGACACGAACACGATACTCACTTTGAAGTGTTCGTACTTCATAGGCTGGAAGTCAAATTTAGCCACTCTAGATAAACCTGAACTATAACTAAAAAAGCTCTTGCTCTATCTTCTGCTACGTATACTGAGAGAAGGTTATGTGAAAATAGCTCTCACCCTACCATAAGAATTTTTCAACAATGCCTGATATAAAGCTGTCTTTGCTTGACCAAAGCTAGTGCAGAGCCTGCGTGGAATGCAAGAGAACCTACAAGAGAGATTGGAAGAACCATCCCTCCATTGACCGTGGTTACTAAAAGATGGCCTCTCATTACGGGCGAAATTCACACTGTATAATGGAGAAGATGGCATATGACGTTACCAAAAAGTTTGGCTTGAACTTCGACAAAGAAAAACGAACACTACTACGATCTTTCGTACCTAAAGGGAAAGCCCCTAGCTATTATCATAAAACTCGAAGCGGATTGGAATATGTGTCTACCCCAGTCTCGTCAGATTTCGAACCTGAACAATGGGTCAGTTATGACCACTCATCAGGAACATCATCGTGGGAGTTAGATTCAGTACGCTGCCATGTTCAAAAGTCTTTCAGTAAGCATGGTTTCAACTAGTCATCTGAAAGATGAAGACAGACGAAACTGAAGAAATGATCTAGTCAGATATTGAACCCTGAATCAAACACTTAAACACTCTTTGAGAAATACGTTTTGAACAGCTTGAACCACCCACTGAGGATAAAGTGATCCAGATCAGTCTAGGAAACGAGACTAATCTCAAGCCCATCTTTATAAGCGAAAGCTTATCGCCCTTTGAGAAAGAAGACCTGATATGTTTTACACAAGAGTATATAGATGTCTTCACTTGGAACTAAGAGGATATGCTTGGACTCGACCCATAAGTAGCCATGCTTCACCTCAACATCAACCCGGATGAAAAATCAATCAAGCAGCAACAATGACGATTTCGTTCAGAGATTATAAAGGCAATCGAATCGTAAATTAAAAAACTCATAAACTCTGATTTCGTCGGGAAGGAGCAACACCCTGATTGGGTAGCCAACATTATTCTCGTCCCCAAGAAGAACGGGAAGATCCGAATTTGCATTGACTTCCACAGTCTTAAAGCTGCTTGTCCTAAAGACGAGTTTCCTCTCCCAATCACGGATGTCATGATTGACAACACGTGCGGATTCGAAAGAATGTCCTTTATGGACGAATTTTCTGGATACAATCAAATCAAGATGTATCTCGAAGATGAGAAGCATACATCCTTCAGAATACTGTTAGAGGTGTATTGCTACACCATAATGCCCTTCGGATTAAAGAACGCAGGGATAATATATCAACGTGCCATGAATACTATCTTCCACGAGCATACGTAAAACTGTGAAATGTTATGTAGACGATATTGCAGTGAAAAGCTGCGACAAAGATGATCATCAAACAAATCTGAAGAAAGAATTTGAAATCATGCGAGAACATCAACCGATGAACCCAACCAAGTTTTCCTAGGCGTGGCTAGTGTCAAGTTCCTTGGATTCGCGTAACTTCTAAAGGAATCCACCTCGATGCGAAAAAGATTTGCGCCATCCAGGAAATGCACCCTCCGAGAAATCTCAAAGAACTCAGAGGGTTACAAGGACGATTGGTCGACATCCGAAGATTTATTGCAAATCTCTCAGGACACTGCCAACCCTTCAACAAGTTGATGAAGAAAGAAGTCATATTCACTTGGGATAGTGCTTGCCAGTAAGCGTTTGAGAAAATCAAAGAATACCTCACATATCAGCCCGTTCTTGTAGCTCCAGTATCAGGAAAATCTTTCCTGATATAGTTAGAGGTATGGATCATGCTTTGGAGCTTTGTTAGCCTAGAATAATAACTAAAGACATGAGCATGCAATTTATTACTTGAGCAGGACCATGATGGGGTTGAACATCGTTACAACCCAGTCGAAAAAAGTGTCTAGCTTTAGTCTTTGCCATTTAAAAATGTGATACTATCTTATAGGCCAGCTCATTGATGTCATCTCCAGAGTCAATCCTCTGTGATTAGTTATGACAAAACTCTCGTGGCTAAATTATCGATTGGCGAAATGAGCTATATTGCTCTCGCAATACGAGATGTGTTTATACCATAAAAAGCCGTGAAAGGTCAAGCCGTGGCGGATTTCTTGGCTGACCATCCAGTTTCAGGATCCTCCAAACTTTATGATCTCCCAATGAAATAGCTGAAGTATGCATGGCCCAGACATCCTTCGACCCAAACTTAGCCTATGTCCATGGGGAAAGAACTTGAAAGAGCTTTATTAATAAACTTGATACAAAGAGATCTAATCTTTCTCTTGATACAATAAGAGTATTCACATTTCTCCGTAATCTAGACCTAGATTACAAGAGCATTATCTTATCTCTATGCACCTTCATCTTGCTCCTCTCTTTCTTAATTTTTTTCAGTATTCTCCACCTTTTTTGTGCCTTCTTTGTTGCTTGACAATGCTGGGTTACTACTTTTATTTATAGAATTTTACAATACAACTCCTATTTGGACTATGAGATGATCTTGACCATTGAATGCTTGAAGAATATTGATTAATCCTATTAGGAGTTGATCTTCTTGATCTAAAAGAATTTTAGACCCTTTAATTTTTAGAAACAGACCTTCATTAAATAGAAACTGAATCATATTCGTACTCCATCAGAAGAGAAAACCAAAGCCTGAAAAGGAAACTGATTCTGCTTCAGGAAATGCCTCGATTAGTCTACTTATCTTGATGATTAGTTGACTAATCATCAGGATTAGTCGACTAATCCCTGCCATTAGTCGACTTATAAACTATATAGTCGATTACTGTAAATACTTTCTCTCTATTTCTACTTCTGGATCTGCCCTATCGACTAGGTCTTGTGCGTTGTCGACTTATAAACTTTATAAGTTGACTAATCTGCACATGCTTGATTTGCTTCTTCTATTTCAAGCCATCATCTTTTCCAACTCGATTGGATCTTCTTGGACCATCATCTCCTCTTAAAAATAAGACAAAATCCTAACAATCTCCACCTTGACTTGCTTGTCAAGCCTTTAGTAAAACACCTTGAGATTTTAGATTATTACCTTGATTCCTTCCTTGGTTGTAACCGTACCGTGAAGTCTTTAACTCTTGCCTCTCTCCCCAGGGCCTTTGGCTGTTTCACCGCCATGGCTTCGGCCATCTCGGGCCTTGCCAAAATGCACCATTTTTCCTTCCCATAACACTTTGATTCGGTTCACGTCCCGTTGCAGTTTTCATTGAAGCTCCACCTCGCGATGAGCTCTCTTCCAAGCTTATCCCTGAAACTCTATCTCGAACTGAGTTTCCTTCCTTCAGCTTGTATAACCCTCCAGGATTACCCTGTCTCCTTGGCTAACTGTGACGATGCCTTACTGCACTTGGATCCGGCATCCTTCTTCATCGAGCACCCCTATGGATATTAGATTGTACCGTGCCTCCGGGACATACCGGACCGCCTCCAGAGCATGCATCATCCCATCTTTTTCTGTAACTTTGACTGTCTCAGTGCCATGACCTCGCAAGCCAAGTCATCCACTACTTGACAATCCCTTCCTCCTTTGTAACCAAGGAGTTGAACGGGAATATACATGAACCGTACTACCCGAATCAAATATCCAGCCTTTACTTTGAGAAGTGTTGTCTTCAACATAAGAAGCCATTAATACTTCGGTATCCTCTACACTTTTGCTATGTCTGCCTCCGCAGCTTACCCTTTCTTCAACCACTCTTTCTGATACTTACAGTCATTCTTCCAATAACCTTCTCTGTGACAAAAGTGACACTCTTTTGACGAGCCCGGACCTTTCTTTTCTTCTCCTCTTTCTTTCCTTCTCGTGACCACCAAACTCGATCATGTCTGCTCCTCTTGATTTGGTCTTGTTCTGATCTCATTAGATAAGAAAGTAGACGTGACCTCCTCCAAGATGAGAGTTTCCTTACTGTGGAGATGATGTGATCATATGATTGTGGGAGCGGACTGAGAAAATCAACGTATTGTCCTCCTCGTCGATCTTGACATCAACAGTTAGAAGCTCGCTGATGACCTTATTAAAGAAGTTTAAATGCTTCAACACCGATGTCCCTTTGTTCATGTGTAGTCCTAGCTGTTTCTTGAGATACAACTTATTGGAGAGGTTTTTCATCATATACAATGTTTCTAACTTTGACCATAATCTTGTACCTGTTTCTTCATCCATCACGTCGCACATCACCTCGTCTGCGAAACATAGTTGGATTGTGCTTGCCGCGTTTAGATCCATCTTCTCTCAATCCTCATTTGACGTACCTGTAGGTTTTGATGATTTCCCCTGCAAGGTCTTGTGACGACCCGGTTGCATCAGCAACGCCTTCACTCTCTTTTACAATAAATCAAAATTTCCTTTGCCATTGAACTTCTCAATCTCGGACTTTGTCGTAAAACTTCATATCTTTGACATATCGCCCTTCATCAACCTTTAACTTTGATACCAATTGGTGCGAAATTGATATGCTCTGATATCAATTATTGTAACAAATCGGCACTATGACACCAATTGTTACTCCAGGATCGACATTTGCGGAACTTGATAAAATGATGATACTTGCAAAAGAAAACTGTTGAAAAGCAAACTAAAAATATCTAGACAAAAGAGCAATAAGAAATAACACGAGTATTTAATATGGTTTGGCCCAAACTTGGCCTATATCTACGGGGAGAGAACTTGAGAGAGCTTTATTAATAAATTTGATACAAAAAGATCTAATCTTCCTCTTGATGCTACAAGAGTGTTCACCTTTACCCTTAATATAGACCTAATTACAAGAGCATTAACTTATCTCTATGCACCTTCATCTTAGTCCTCTCTTTCTTGGCTTCCTTGGTATTTTTCACCTTTTTCTGTGTCTTCTCTGTTGATTTACAATGTTGGGTTACGACCTTTATTTATATGATTTTATAATACAACTCCTATTTGGACTATGAGATGATATTGGTCATTGGATGCTTGAAGAATTTCGATCAATCCTATTAGGAGTTAATCTCCTTACTCTAAAAGAATTCTAGACCCTTTAATCTTTAAAAACAAACCTTCATTGAATAGAAACTGAATCCTATTTGTACTACACCAGAAGAGAAAACCAGAGCCTGAAAAGAAAACTGATTCTGCTTCAAGAAATGCCTCAATTAGTCAACTTGTCCTGATAATTAGTCGACTAATCACTGCCATTAGTCGACTACTGTATAATGTTTTCTCTCTGTTTCTACTTCTGTATCTGCCATAGTCAACTAGTCTTGTGCGTTAGTCGACTTATAAACTTTATAAATTGACTAATCCGCACCTGCTTAGTTTACTTCTTCTGCTTCAAGTCATCATCTTCTCCAAGTCAATTGAATCTTTTTAGACCATCATCTCCTCTTAAAAACAAAGCAAAATCTAACATGAGAGGCAAGCGTCATCACAGTCAATTCACGGAGGAGAAAAATTAGGGCTCAATTTTAATCAAGTCCTAATAATACAAACAACACTTATATAGTCGGGTGACGGGTCGAATTTTGGTTCAATGCTGATGGGTTAAAAAATGAACCCAATTAAAATAAATCCATATCTGCCGATTTGCGTCAACTCATATAGGGCAATTTATCGGCCGATTTCAAATATCGGCCGTTTTTTGCTGCAAACAATATAGGCGAATGTCCCCATATTGCGTATCAGCAGCAGGCAAAAAATGAGATATCGGTCGATATCTCGTGCGACTCGGACGATATTTAAAACAGTGATGTATGGTTAGGGCTTATTTGAAAATATTTTATTTTAGTGTTCTTTCAAATATTTAAACTTTATTTTGAGTGGCTTTAAATCGAGAATTTAAGCTTAAGCTTGATGAGGAACTGTGAGAAGGATTGGGACTGTATACAGTTTTTGGATCAGCGATGAGAATTTGTTATCATGGATGAGTTTGAATGATGCTATGAAGTTTGAAGATTTTGGCTTTTCTGGCTTGTTTGAAGAGGGCATTGGATTTCTGGCTTGTTTTCTTCCTTCAACATGTTTCATGTTCAGATTGAAAGGGTTTAAATTTCTTTTTCTTTTGGGTTGAATGCTCTTAAAACAAAGAATGGAAAAGGGGATTTGGATGCTACTTTAACTTTTGTTTTCCTTTGTTTCATGTGATTGTTGTGTTTCTTTTGGGGGACAGAAATGTTTTAGTGGATTTGATTTTTCTTTTTTGACTATTTAAATATAGTGCATTTTTGTTGAATCTAGATTTAAGAATAATTTGAAATGGTCTCAAAATTATTTATAAGTTATGATGATTTAATAGTTTCTTAATGATTAAATAATAAATTATTTATATATAATTATAATATATAATTGGTTTTTCAATCCATGACGAATCCGTACCCGTGCTTTTCCAAAACTTTGTATATCCACGTATTTGTATTGTATTCTATACTTGTACTTAAATCTGTGTAACCTAGATGTTGAATACAACCCAAGACGAGCCGGATTAGGATTTAATCTATGTAAAATCAAAATCTGGATCCATAAGAGAGAGTTTTACATGAATCCTGGATCGGAATCTGATCCTAACCTCTAAAAAATTGGGATTCAAATTTTCCTTTGCACTGTACATACATATGCCGATCTTATATACCAGACCTGAATCCGACGTGAATCCATTTCAAGTCTAAAATTTCAGACCCAAACCCAATTTCTTACCTCAAAGTCAGATTAGATTTTTACTGCCTGCCTAGCAGCCATAAGCACCAAGGGTCCAAAAAACTACACAGAAATCGACATGGTTCTAAATTGTGCCATGAATGTGCATGCCGACCCAAAATTTCAAATTATTAGACATCCTCAACGATTTCAAAGGTGGCTCGAAAAGCATTTGGATAGACTAGTAGTGCCCGGCTAACCGCCAATGTAAAATTGTGTGACTCTAGTAGTAATTCCATGAAAAACTGGATATTCTAATTAGATAGTGATTTTTGTAAATTTTAAGCTTTATGTTTTGAGTAAGTGCAAGTAAAAAATTGATTAATTATTTCATTAGATAGTTAATTAACTATAGTTATGCTAACAAATTAAATATTTTTTTGTTAAACCAACTAACTAAAAAAAGATTTGTGATTTTTTCTGTTTTTCATTTTTCAAAAGAAGATAGAAAGCATTCCAAGGAGGGAAAGAAAAGCAAAAAAAGGTAACATTTTATTAGATGGTTCAAATTGTTAGAAGAGGAAAAAAGAGGAAACTACTTAAATTGTGGAGGAAAAAGATTTAAATGGTAACTTAACAATCAATTAGACTATTGAATAATAAAGACTCCATTTGGAATATAATGAGTTTTCAAATTTCAAAAAGGTAAAAGATTGACATTTATTACCATGAGTTAATATTTTTGTAATTTAAAGGGTATTTAAAGGAAACTTGGGGAATTGTGGGAATTGAATTTACCTCTCCACCCCCCCCCCCTCGCTGCAATCTTTCTCTGGCGATCTCTCTCCCCCTCCCCGATCTCCTCTAACTCGCCGTAATCTAGTCGCACCCTCTCTCTCTCTCTCTCTCTCTCTCTCTCTCTCTCTCTCCCTCCCCCCCAAAGTTGTTGTTGGGGAAGAAGTTGTGGGCTCGTATCGGATTTGTTTCGGTTCGATCGGCTTCGTATTGTCGTATCAGCCGATATGTGGCCAATACGAGCCGATATTATTTTTGTGTTAGCCGATCCAACCGGCTCCAATTTCCAAGTCCTATTTTACTTCGGGGCCAGCTGATTTCGATACAAAACGGTATCGGAATCGGATGATATTTCAAACCATGCTCTTAGACCATCTCAGAGTTGGTACTAAGAGTTAACCTATGCCCTTAAAAAGTAGGGGGAAAATGCATAAAACATTTTTAAAAACCCAACTTTGTACCTTACCCACTTGTTCAAAGCACATATTTGGCAAGAGTTGGCAAGAGTAAGGTACTCTTGTTACCAAATAAGACCTTAGTTTAGAATTTAACACGACTTATGTTGAGTACAACTCGAAGGTATTAATATTGTCCCACTTGTGGGACAAGTTGGCAAAGTTGCACATGAAGGAAGAAACATCCTTTTCCCTTCTAGAGCTAGAGGAACCAAGAGAAATTTGTGGTTTTTGTTTCCCTTTTACCTTTTGTGTGTGTGTGTGTGTGTGTGTGTGTGTGTGTGTGTGTGTGGAAGAAAAATAACAAATTACTACAAGTCATAGAGATAACATTGGTGGATAACAACATGAATTGAATGAGAATGTAATAATCATACTAATAATTAGTTGAAATACTAAGCTGTAGCAAATAATAACAATAATTAACAATTTTGTGCATGAAACAATAATAAAGTAGCTTCAACTCACCTTAAGTTCTGGCAATTCAATCACACAGGCACATTCAACAACTTCGGCCCCAACACGCTCTGGAAAAATGATCAACAGAACCTTGTGAGGATCATAATAGAAAGGATTAAGTTCACATAAACTATAGAATTCACATGTGTAAGATGGCAACATGAAGAAAAGCCCAGAACAATTAGCCTCTAGATTGTTTTAACTTCACTGCTGCTGATTAGCTTCAATTATGATCTAGTCCAGCATAGTAAGTTTTGAAAAAACCATGCTTCTATCGCTCATGAAATTAAGGTTTATAAAACACATACCCAGCAGTTTTATAGCTGCACAAAGCGTTCCGCCAGTTGCAACCAAGTCATCGACTACTAAAGCACGTTCACCAGGCTGAACTGCACCAATGTGCATTTCAAGACAATCTGTCCCATATTCGAGAACGTATTCTTCCGAGATGACTTCACCTACACATTTGAGAAGATAGATTCTTAGCCGGTGTATCTAAAACATATTCTTCAATTAAATTAAACAAGAAAACTTTTGGCTTATAATGTTAAGAGTAGAACATTCAGTAGAACAAGACGCCCACGAACACAGAGAGAAAGTGAATAACCAATAACCCACATCAACGCAGGCTGGAGTGTGACTACCCTTGAATATTTTCGGCACTGTGTTTTTCTATTCCAGGGAAGAACCGAGACGTTGAAGGTTTTGTCACGAACTAACCTATCTCCGGGTAGATGGACATCAGGACTGTCACAGGAATCATCAGGACTGTCACAGGGATCAGGGACATCCTTCCTTTAAACCGGCGCCTTGAAATTAATGTTCCAAAAAGTACTAGGGTGTGCAACAGGATAGACTTGGGACGGATTCCTGCAAAGCCTGAGTTCCAAACACATTCATACGGGCCTAAGCATTGCCAGTTTATCTTTCAGTGTGAAAGTAAAGGCCAAACTGTCCAAAATCCAAGACTCCGAACTTAACATGGACCACTTTTTAACACTCGTAAAGTGGAAGAATAATACATACAAACCCACCCAGGCCCAATCTGCTTATCTATCAGTCCATAAAAGACAGGCCCAAGCCTGTCCTGAGAAGCACAACGGTCAGCCAATACCTGACTCCAGCCAGATCAGGTTAAGGTCAATTGCTTAGTCCCACAAAGTGTGCATCGGAAATAGAAACTAATGTATTAGCACTGGAATGAACCTTTCAGCCACATTCAGAGCACCAGTTAATCTATCTCGAATAAAATAAAAGACTACACAGCTGAACTTGAAATTTGCGGGCTACAAGACATAATAACCAGACTTTCCTCCGTGGTAATTGGTCAATTGTGCCTGAAGGCACACCAAACATTTCGTGATTTTTTTTTGTAATAAAGCAATATATGTCAAATTTCTAATTTACTTTTTCCACAGTGATACTTCAAGAATAAATAGAAAATAATTGTAATACCAATCATCTAGCCGTCTTCTTAATAAGAAAATTGCAGCTGTCCATTTCACATCAGGAACTTATATATGTAGGTCAATCCATAACAAAACTATGTGCCAACTTATGAGGTAACACCCCTAAATTGTGGAAGTGCTTTTTGCATCACGCACTTTATCCACTGCAACCTATACCCCAATGTTTTACCGACGCAAGTGTAAACACCCAAAATAAAGCTTCCATCATACTACCAAAGAAGCAAGAGATGTTTATATGGCATGACAAGTCAGTGAAATTGCCTGAAAGATGTGAAGTATGCTCTAATTAATCAATAAATAGACTAATAGTTTACTACCACCTCAAACTAGGCAACCAGAAGCATGTCATTATATATAATTTTTTGTACAGTCTAATTGGCAACAATAAGATAACAAGAAGGTGGAAGGAAAGGAGAGAACAGAATAAGAGAAGAAAAAGAGCAAAGTAAAAGGAAAAAAATGTGTATAAAAAAGAAAAAGAATAAAATGCTTTAAATTAGTCGACATTACCACATTCACTAACAATTACCAATTTCCTTCGTATCAGCGGGATTGATTTTGCATTGGGAGCATTTGCACACATCCCCCTCAATGCACAGTCAACAAAGTGTAGTGGTCAAAATTTGACCTGCATCAGGATGATGACACATGTCCATGCTATCAAGTGCCTTCACCAGAGAGATCCACAACTCCTAGAGTCCATCCCAGAGCCTCCGTCACTCTTGGCCATCCTGGAGCTACCCTCCACGCCGAAGACCTTACTGCTCTGGAACCTTACATCGTCCGAAGTCTCCAACTCCGAGCCAGAAGTTCCAAACAGCAATTTGCCGAGATCTTAGCCTGTCGTTACACCATTCCATCCTCTCCCACATTGAAGACATATAATGCCCCCACATTAAAGTGGGCGGTTATATATGACGACGGATATTCCTGCACGCCACCCCAGCTAATCACGGAGGTGATCGCGGCCATTGCGAAGAATCCAGCACGTACAGATTGTGCCGTTACCACAGTCCATCATTTCCTCTTCTACTCCAACACCCACGTCAGGGATATATCGTCCTTCTTCTCCTAGGAGAAGGAGATCGTTTCCTAATCCTCAGAACACACACCTCACCATCCTATCAGGCAGTTATCCTGTGCCAGTCCCGTAGTTGTCCTCTGTATGGTACTTCCTCTCACCACACTGACAGTTGTCTTCTGTCGGTCCTTTCTACCACGCCAGCAGTTGTCTTCTGCACGGCACCTCCATCCACTACCCCGACAATTATCTTCTACCAGTTTTTTTCGTTCCACGTACTGATTCTCATGTCCGAGGGTCTTATAGACCGGCATCACACGGTGCTCTTATCCTGAAAGGTGTCTTTTCGTGTGTGTGCTCAGATAAGTATCATCCAGAACGGCCAAATCGTTTGTGGTGGGTTCAATCAACAGTAAGACAGTTTTTATCCACCACAAACTAGTGCTTTCATTGAGATTTGAGATAATACTCAAGATCTCCCTCCCATCCAAATCAAAACCTTCCTAAAAAGCCTCTTCCCACGTGCAGAAGGCCACAAGAAAGCAACCCATCACCCATAACAGTGACCCTTTGAAAAGCAGGACCAACAGCACCATCGGGGGCACGGTTCCCTAGCCTGTCGTCGATCGACAGCATGCTACTAAGGACACTGGCTCCTCCTCACTTCAGGGGGCAGCCGCCAGCGTCCGACTGACAACACTGTACGAAGATCGAATCCTTCAGATGTTCGCCGACATGAAGCAGATGGAGAAACAGATCTGGTCAGATCACGATCGAGAGCAAGCTGTCCTCGATCACGAGAATGTTGTATGTGAGCAGGAGGCATTGAGTATCACAACGACTAGCTCCAGAAGCAGATCCCTCCAGAGAGCCCAGGAGCAAAAGCAGCCGAAAAGCGAGCCTGCAATTGGAGAGACTCGGACCGGTAGCCCATCACAAATCTGAGGCGGCCCAGACTGACATCCCCCCTGAATGAAGACTTCCCGACAATGAGGCCAATTCGCCTCCGTTCCAAACAGAAGCTCATCACCGCAAGACTCGGAGAAGAACCGAAAAATCTCCCGACATCTGAGCCCTTGACGAGTTGATCTAAAGATAGATCGAGGAGGCTAAACTACAACTCCAAAGCGGCTCGAAACAAGCCGCTACCAGATTCTCCGACTCCTCTCTCTCCGAAGCGATCCTGGAGTGCGAGTTTCTGAAGAAATTCGCAACTCTGACTTTCGACTGCTACTCTGGAATGAGTAACCCGATTCAACACATCAGGCACTTCTGAGAGAAGATGCCGCAACAACCCGCTCATGTGCCTAACATTTTCATGCAGTCTGAAAAAGCGTAAGCTCGAATTGGTTCTATTCCTGCAGCTACATACTCTCCACAACTTTAGGGAGGTAACCGAAGTGTTTCTCACTCAGTACATCTCTCACCGGGAGGGTAAAAAGAACAACCACCACTACCTCACTGTCAAAATGAGGTACGGTGACAGCCTCAAGTCGTATATTGATTACTTTCAGAGCCAGCTGGCCAAAACTTCTAGTTGCGGTGAAGATGTCTGGGGACTCGCGTTCATCAGTGGGTTGCAAGTTTCTCACCTCCTGTACAAACATTCACTGAAGCACGATGTCACTCGAATGAGGGAGTAACTATCTTGAGCTCAGCCCTACATCCAGTAGGAGAAAGCGATGGAGAGCTGCGCCAACCACTCTGCCAAACGATCCGAAGACAAAGAAAAGTCAAAACCACAATATGAAGTTACTACTGGAGCCAGGAACCCAAATAGGGGGCAACCCGCCTACAAGAAACATGCGCTCCCAATTCTTTCACTGAGTTCGCTCTAAGCTTTCAAGCTAAAAAAGCACTTCACTCTATTCAAGCTTCCCATCAATGAGGTTTTCAGCGCCATCAAGGACCAACTGTGGGTCAAGCGCCCGAGACCAATCCAGTATGATCCTACACTTCCCGGAGCAGAAGAGTATTGTTTCTACCATGACAGTAAGGGGCACAAGACCATACACTGCTGGAACCTCCAGAAATATCTGGACGAGCTCATCTTCCAGGGCTTCTGCATACAATACATCCTTACTCCCGAAGCAACCTCTGGATCAGGACAGCCGAATGCTCCACCTTCTGCCCAACTACAACACATAATTACCCAATACAAAATGATTGAATGATCTCGCATCTCTAATAAAGACATGGCAGCACTTCCATCCATGATGCCCCCTGTATTTTGATTATTTCCATGATTTTTATTTCAGTTATTGAATAAATTATATTTTTGTCCCTAACCATTGCAGGCCTAATAAGTTCACCACTCCACTGCAAGGATTTCCCTCACTCAGAGACGACTGTGAATCCAACTCCGCTGACCACTCAGGTCCTTAGTTTGCACGTCCCGTTGATGGGATTTCCCTTACTCGGAGACGGCAACGCAAGCGTCAGCCTACGGGCTCCCTTTCGATTAGCCTACAGGCAATCGAAACCCTCTGATGTGGGATTTCCCAACTCAGAGTACTTTCATCTACTGCTGGAATTTTTCTCACAGTCCAACCAAAGCTTGCACGTCCCGCTGATGGGATTTCCCCCACTCAGAAATGACAACGCAAACGCCATCTTACGGGCTCCCTCTCGATTAACCCACAGGCAGTCGAAATCCTCCGCTATAGGATTTCCCCACACAGAATCATTCCATCCACTACTGGGATTTCCACCTCAATCCGACCAAAGCTTACGCATCCCGTTGATGGGATTTCCCCCATTCGGAGACAGCAACGCAGGCACCAGCCTAGGGCTCTCTCTCGATTAGCCTACAGGCAGTCGAAACCCTCCGATGTGGAAATTTCCCCACTCAGAGTCCCTCCACGGATGGGATTTTTTCCACTTAGAGTCCAACCAAAGTTCATCGCTCCGTTGATGGGATTTCTTCCACTCAGAGATGACTGTGAATCCAATTCCGCTGCTGGGATTTTTCCAACTCAGAGGCCAAGAGTTTGCAAGTACGCTGATGGGATCTCCCCACTCGAAAACAACACAAACTAACCAAACCACTTTATATCCAACCAGCCATACCAGAGATAGGGGTCAACACTCCACAGGGGTATAGTTATATCAATTCTAAAAGCCAATGGTAAAAAAAAGTCAGGCAAGATCTAAGCATTAACTATTTCCACTCCAAAATTCATTTTCATGCCAAAAATATTTCCATTCCGAATACCATTCCATTATAATTATTTCATTACATCTGACAGAGTAATACAACAAATCTCATAACATCTCTGTGTTTGTACCTTTGAAAAGAAATACAATAGATCCAGGTCCAGACGCTCCAATCTACCCCGCTAATCCTGCGTCACCTCCGAACTCAGAGGACCCACTCGAAGTCAAGGAGAACATCTACCGGAAGACACCGCCCTTTTGCTCGCGCCACCATCCAAAGATCCCGACTTTGGTGAAGAGAAGATCAAGAGGCCAAGATCAGAGAGGATATTTCAACCTAAAACACCTCCTCCTTTCTACTCCCCACGACTTCAAGGCAGCTAGACCGACGCCACGGTCCCTCTCACTTTGCGAGAAGGATGAGGACTCTCAGGATGCTATCTGGAAGGGCAGCGGTGGTGTCCAATGAGACGGACTCCAGCAAGATATGCAAAACAGTGATGGAATCACTTCTGTACCCCAATACCACCCAGGAGAAGTATCGCTATCAAACGGAGAGATTTCAGATCACCAACGGAGAGACTCCAGCCCACTAAGCAGAAAAGCCAGTGTCTTTCGACTTGGGTAAATTGAAGGCAAACCGTCCGTCATGCACATCCCCCTCTAGCGGCGGCACCCTGTCACGGTGACTAATGTGTTGTAACAACCCCTTTATGATAACTAATGTGTGCACCTTCCAGACCCCTAGAAAAGAAAGTATGATCACCATTTCCTCATCTTTCTCCTCCTTTTCCTTCATCTGATGAAAAGAGAGGACGACATGACGGCGTAGCAAAGAACGAAGAAGTTAGGGTTTCAAAGGAAGAGTTTTTGAAGAAGACAGAGAAGATGATTTCCTCCCACAGATCTCTCTATTTATAGATGGATGAAAAGCCAAACTGCATTCAATTCAAATGGTCATCCTTGAAAAGTTAATCTACATCCCAAGATTTACGATCAACAGTAAAGGCAGAAGATCAGCCGTCACCATGAAACCATAAAACCCCACATCTATCATAATGATACCAGAATTCGAAGAAACGCAAAGACATAACGTTTTGAGAAATCCAGCCACCCGATGTAACAACTGACAACCAGTTGTGCAATCCACAATTAATTCCAGAAGATCTGCAATGATCTAAAGAAATTCGCCACACACTCCTCTGTCTGCAAGCGACATAATGAGTTTTAAGGCATTGATAATCCATTCGAATATCTTTGCTTCCCCGACTTTCCTTCCGCAGACTCAGCAAATAGGGAAGCGAAGGGCATCTATAGTGGTCAAAATTTGACACGCGTCAAGATGATGACACGTGTTCAACCTACCAAGTGCCTTCTCCTGAGATATCCATAACTCCCAGAGTCCATCACAGAGCCCCGCCACTCCTGGCCATCCCGGAACTTCCCTCCACTCTGAAAACTTTACCACTCCGGAACCTTTCACGGTCTGAAGTCTCCAACTCCAAGCCAGATGTTCTAAATAGCAGTCTATCAAGATTTTTGCCTGTATTTCACCAGTCCATCCTCTGCTATGTTGAAGACGTGCAATGCCCCCACATTAAAACGGGTGGTTATACATGGCAACGGATATTCCTACACACCACCCCAGCCAATCACGGAGGTGATCATGGCCATTGTGAAGGATCCAGCACGTGCAGATCATGTTACCACAGTCTACCAATTTCACCTCCACTCCAACACCCACATCTGGTATATATGATCCTTCTCTTAGGAGAAGGGGATTGCTTCCCTAATCCTCAGAACATACACCTCACAACCCTACTAGACATTTATCCTTTGCCAGTTCCGCAGTTGTCCTCTACGCAATCCTTCCTCCCACCACACCGACAGTTACCCTCTATCGGTCCTTCCTACCACGTCCTCAGTTGTCCTCTGCACGACACCTCCATTCACTACCCTAGCGGTTGTCCTCTGCCAGTTTTTTCTTTTCATTTTACCTACTGATTCTTACGCTTGAGGGTCTTAGGCCGGCACCACATCAATGCTCCTAACCTGAAATGTGTTCTTTTCCTGATCAGAGAGGTATCATCCGGAGAGCACCCAAATCGCTTGTGGTGGGTTCAATCCACGGTAAGCCGATTTTTATCCACCACATAAAACATAATGCTAACAACGATTGGTCTACAGCGCCGTTTATTCACTATCTTGAACAATCTATTTGTTATTATATTAAAAGGAATACAATATGTATTCCTGACAAGACCAAAAGAATGCTATTTTAGAAGACATCAGCTAAAACAATCTTGCAATATTAATTTTTGATAGTGCACACATGTGCAATCTTGTCTTGCATGAAAATTAATAATTCAACCTTCTCACAGAACAAAATAAAAAAGGAAGGAAAAAGGAATTTTGTTGAACCTTGTGTTTCTTTCTTGATTTTTGGCCAGGCAACTTTGATTTTGAATTGCACACTCAATTACAAGAAAGAGCAGTAACTTTTGAGGGGAATGCAGATCCTTTAATGTAAAAGCAGCAATTTTGAAGAAAAACTAGCATATTTTTAAGTTTTACTTCAAAAGTACTTCTTTCGGGTTAAAGAGATTGCTTTTCTTCAAATCAACAAGGCTACATAAACGAAATTTGGTAAAAGGGGTCTTTAGGAAATCAGAAAAAAAAAAAAAAAGGCTAGATGAAATTCAATCAAAATGAAAATGTGTGACCATAAACTTTCGTCATTAAGGCCTACTTCCTAAATGTTTAAACAAAGAATTTTAAGCATACATCAAACAAAGGTCCATGTAGCTTTACCAAACAGATGGTACTAAGAGAACTGACTGAAAGAACTTCTGTTATTAGATTGTGAATTGCCGCCATTTGAAAATATGCATATTTCAATTGCCATAAGTTACTGACCTGTAATAGACTGGACACCTTTTTTTGTTCCTTTTATTTAATCAATCATTATTACAATAAAGCTAGTGGTTCTGAATTAATAAAGTTTGTGTTGCAGCGAAATTAGTTCAAAAAAGACTATGTAGGGAGAGAGGAGATAAAAAGACATTAGAAGAGTTTTTTAAACTCATCGTGAAGATAGCGTAGATATCAAAAGCCAAAAGGAGCGAAAACGGAGCTCGCTGCAGGCTAGAAGACAAGTCCGGCCGACTGCCCGGTCAATCGGTGTGTACAACGTGCACAGGCACGGCCCGGTCGACCGTGGCAAATGAACAGCCGACCAACTGGCACGAGTTGCTATTGGTTGGTCCCGGTCGACCGACCAGTCGACCATAGACAGGGTCGGTCGACTGGTCAACTGACAGACGCGTTCTTTCTCTCCTGAACGGATTCAGACTCCTTTTTTTGTTTTGGGGTCGAATCCAATTAACGTTTCCTAAATCCCAAGGACTCTGGCTATAAATAAGGGTTAAAGCCCACATGAATTGTATCCCACTGAAAATCCCTCTTGGAAATTCCTTAAAGTAAGGAACAAGTTATACTTAATTGTTGAATCAATAAAATCTCTCCCTTGCCCTGAGGACGTAGGCAAATTGTCGAACCTCGTTAAATATTGTATTGGCTTATTTTCTCTCTTGTTTCTCTATTCTTGGTGTGTGGGTACTTCTCAGGCATGTCCATCATTACTGTTTGGATTTCTCAAGTTGGTTGTTGCCCAGAAGAAGGCGCTAGGCGTAAGAAGTGTTATCTGAGCGCAACAAGTGGTATCAAAGCAACTTAGACTCGTCGTGTGATCGTGTCTCGATTCCAAAGGCATCGGTTGCTGTTTGGCGGAGATAGTGTGTCGATCTCAGAGCAGCGTTGGGACTGTTTGTGGGATCGTGTGTCGATCTCAAAACAGCTTTTTGAATTGCTCGAGAAATCAAATTTGGAGTAGATCACTTCAGAAACTCTTCAAGGGTTTCAATTTGAGATAAAGATCCTATCTTTATCTAATTTTTTTATCTAATTCCGTTTGTTTTCCGCATTGTTTGAGGAATCAAGTTGAGAAGATGATGGGAGATAGTACATTTATGGTGAAATCTGTGAATCCACATCCATTGCGGATTAATGTGGTAAAGTTTGACGACAAGAATAACTTCGGTACGTGGAGATGTGAGATGATGGATGCATTGACGACATCAAATCTCGAAGACACTTTATGATTGGAGAAAAAGCACAAGATTACAACTGAAGAGGATTGGGACAAGATGAACCGAACGGCGTGTGGCTTGATAAGGTCTTGTTTGACACAAAATATCAAGTATCATGTGTTGCATGAAACAACTACAAGGCAGCTGTGGGAGATCCTGGAGAAAAATATCAGACGAAAATAGTGTTTTAAATATCCCCGATATAACCCCGATATTGCGCCGATATTGCGTTTACGGCACCTAGCCGCAATGATTGGACATCGAAACCGATATAGCGATTTTCACCCAAAATTGCCGATAAATCGGCATGGACCCGATATATCGGCCGCAATTTCGCCGATTTTGAACCCGATATAGCGTTTTACACTCAATTTGTATGTTAGGTATTTGGATAATTCGAGCGATGTGACAATGTAACATTTGTGAAGATTCTACACGTGGAAGTGATTATGCATTTATAAGCTTAATGTAAGTTATCGAATCAAGTATATGTTAAACATATAAGTATGATGTTTTATGTAGCTTTATATAATTTATGAATATATTGTCTTATTGAGATGCAATTTAAGACAAGAAGATATATATTTACAGTCCGATTTTGACATCCGATTTTTGAAAATTTCCCCGATATGTCCCCGATATATCCCCATCCCCGATAAATTTTCCTGGCCGATGTAGCCGCTATGGCCGCCATTTAGAACACTGGACGAAAAGTATCGAATCGCGGTTGTAGTTAAAGAGAAGGCTTTATCGTTTCTAGATGAAGAGAGGAATCTCCATTGACGAACACATGAATAGCTAAATAAAGCTTCTTACAGACCTAATTAATGTAGATGTGAAGATCGATGAAGAGGATAAGGCAGTAATTCTTTTAAATTCTCTTCCTGAAGAAGAGTATGAGATCTTTACTCTTACCTTAATCAATGGCAGACAATCACTTAACTACAATGAGGTGTTTGCTGCTCTTGCGAATTATGAAGTAGGAAGACAGGACAGATTGTCTTCTTCTGTGGCACAACAGCAGAGGCATTGGCAGTAAGATGTAAGAGTTCCAATCAGAAGGGCAGAGATGATTAGGAAGATCAAAATTCAGATCAGGTTTCAGAGATCTGAAGAAGAATCAGTGCGCTTTATGCAAAGAGTTGAGGCACTGGAAGGTTGATTGTCCGAAGGCCAAAAGGAAGGAGTTGAAAATTAAGGCAAATCTCGCACGGGTGGTCAGTACTCACGCCAGTACTTCACAAGCGGATGGATCAGACTTAGACTCATCGATATTCTCTTTCTCTATTACTACTCCTATTGTTGGTTACTCAAATAATGTTGAGTGAATCCTGATACAGGAGTTACCTATTATGTGTGCCCGAACAGGGGCTAGTTTTCTAGCTTTGAGAAGCTAGATGAATGCTTTACTGTCATGGGTGATGATCATCGATGTAATGTGGAAGGGATAGATACAGTTCGTATCAAGATGTTTGATGGGATAGTACGAGAATTAAAGAAAGTGAGATATGTACCTCAACTCAAAAGAAATCTTATCTCAGTTGGTGCTTTAGAAACGTTGGGTCTTGGGGTATCTATCTATACGAGATGATGTTCTCAAGATGACTAAAGGCTCATGATGGTTATGAAGGGCGTCCGTCGTAATAATCTCTACTACTTGAAGGGTAGTACAGTTACAGGTCAGGTGAAGACTTCTATCTCCTCAGATGATGTTTACACACAGGTCTGACAGATAAGGCTCGGACACAGAGGAGAACAATCTTTGCAAGCTCTAGCAACAAAGGAATCATTGGAAGGTACATTTACCTGCAACTTGAAATTGGGTGAACACGACGTTCTGGACAAGAATGTGAAATTTAGCACCACTACTCACCAATCGGAAGGTCTTCTTGATTGTGTTCACGTAAGTATTTGGGGACCTGCTAAGACTGCATCGCTTAGAAGTCATAGGTACTTTGTCTCTTTTATTGATAATTTATCTATGCATTGTTGGATATATATCCCATGAGATAAAAGTTTGAAACCCTAGATATGATGGTGAAGTGGAAGGATATGATGGAAAAACAGACTGGTAGGAAGATCAAGGAGGTACAAATTGGTAAATTGAAAGATACAAGAACTAATTCCTACTATTTGGTCAGAACACTGGTATTGGTACTCACTTCACAGATGGAAAACATGGGTTGGCTAAGAAAATAAACCGTTCCTTGCTGGAGAAGGCTCAGTTTTTGTTGTCTAATGCACGATTGGACAAATCGTTTTGGGCTGAGGCGATTGTGTATGCTAGCTATCTCATAAATGGATTATCATCGACTGCAATAGGAGGTAAAACTCTACTAGAAGTTTGGTCTGAGAAAGCTGCTCAAGATCATGGTTTGCTGCGGGAATTTGAAAGTCCAGCCTACTTTAGTGCTAAGGATGGCAAGGTAAATCCGCGAGCAAAGAAGTTTGTGTTTTTGGGCATCAAAAGAAATAAGAAAGGCTACAGGTTATGGGATCCCGAAAACAAGAAGATCGTGTTGAGTCAGCATGTCACATTTGATGAGACTTCTCTGCTGAAGTCTATCGTCTCTCAGTAGGTGGAGATGACGAAGACCAAGAAAGTATCGTAGCGGGTGGAGGTTGATGCTACTCACAGTTCAAAGACTCGGCCGAGTCAGAGACGACTCGGCCGAGTCGTATCCGTCTCGGCCCGCTTCGAGACAAGTCTGAGTCACGAGTCGGTCGACTCAACTCAGAGGAGACCGACTCGGCCAAGAATCAAAGTTGACCCGGTCGATTCACAGCCGAATCGGTCGTGACTCGGTCGAGTCGACTAAGTCGACTCCAATTCTTGGCCGAGTTGGCTCAAAACGTATATTCACCCGTGACGAACGGGTATAAAGAAAAAAGGAAAAGAAAAAAACTTAGCTCTCTCTCGCTCAGATCTGGAGATCACCGATCATCGCCGCTCAGATCTGGACTCCGTCGCCGCCCAATCACCGTCGACTGCTCCTCCTCAGCCTCAGGTGATGTTCCTCCCACTGTCTTTTTCCCTCTCCCTCCCTTTGTTTCTCTCTTCCCCCTCTCACCCACTCTCTCCCCCCTCTACATCTCCCGTCTCTCTCTGTCTCTTTCCCTCCCCCTTCCTCTGTTTCTCTCTCCCCTCCCTTTCTCACCCGCTCTCTCTCCCTTTCCATCTCCCGTCTCTCTGTCTCTTTCCCCTCCCCTCCCTCTCTCTCCTTGTTTTCAATCTCCACCGCTCTGAGGTATAAGAGAAGCAGATGATGGTGGTGAAGATGTGAGGGTTTTATCCAGTTCTAGTAGTGTTGTTGGTGAAGATGGTGATGATGGTGATAACAGTGATGGCAATGATGGCGGCGGTGGTGATGATGACCATAATGAGGGCAACAATAGTGCTGATGGAGGAACTTTAGTCTTGAAGGTCATATGTAAATGTTGAGTTTGACATCAGGCCAGCATTATCGTGTGACATATGTCCATGACTACGGACCACAACTTAAGAGATCTACGAGTACTAGTATCGATTTATCTACTTACCGTAGAGATGATTATGATGATGATTTTGTGCCTCATCGCAATTCAATATGGAAATAACTACATTAGCATGTATTTATGAATGTAGTTTGTGCAATTTACTATATTGTGCATGGATCTACCGACGACACGTGTATTTATACTTTCGCTTTATATTTAGTGTGCTAGGTTATATGTTTTGGACATGTGATACATAAATGTGGATGTCTATATTTTTTTAACGTGATTTTTTCAAAAAAAATTTGAGTTTTCTAAGTAACGTTTTGCGCGTATCGCCCGAGACCGATCCGAGTCGTCAAGACCGATCTGTCTCAGTGCCCGCCAAGTCGACGGCCGAGACCGCGACTGTGAACCAGGAATTGCTACTCCACCAACTCCAGTTGGTTCGGTATTAGTGAGGACTTCACCGGATGTGACACCAGGTGGAGATCATGTAGCCATTTTTTATGTTGAGCGGTTGAAAATATTGATGAGAATGTCGAATTATTTGCAGTTATTGGAACCAAGATAAAACCACGAAAGGAGGTGAAGAAGCATGAATCTCAAGCTTGTGACTGCGACAAGCTCAAGTTGAATGTCGTTCTCTATGACGGTACTAAGGAGGTTCATATGACTCAGCTAGTTAGGTTCGTTGCTGAAGATTCAGTCACAAGTGCTTGAGCTTGATGGAGCTCATTTAAATGAACTACGGTTGGCTTGATCCCTTGGGCAAGGTACATAGGCAACCGTAAAGGGGCAGCCATTTGGTGACGCAACTTATATGAAACTATTTGGTGTATTTGAGTTTTCGAGAAGCTGACTGGGACTTCACGTAGAGGTGAAGAGTCAGACTTCACGTAGAGATGAACTGTTGTGATCTCGATGAACAGTTGATCTTTTTGTGAGAAGATAGTTGAGTTTGCATAAGGGGGGTGTGCATCTAGTTTGTTGAAGCCAATGATGGTGTTTTGTGTGTTTTACTCAGATTTATTGAACTGTCTTGAAGACATTTGGACTGGAGAGCCAGTCGGTTGGAAAGTCAGTGTTGGCTCATATTGAGTTCTTCTTGAGGTCATTTAAAATGGTGTTCCATTAAGTTGTTGAGTAGGAGACACGTTCGTTGGTCGACTAGTATAGTATTTCTCTTCAGGTGAAGTGTTGGGAAAGCATGTATGTTGCATTCCGGTTGGATAACTGAGCTGAGGTTGGAATCTTACAATTGATATTGGAGTTTGGAGAGCATTGCCTGGGGGGACGATAAACTCAATTTGAATCTGGTGTGATCAAAGGAAATCAATTGAATGTGTACTGGCGATTCGTTTTGAAGGAACGGTTTCGTTTGTTGGCCAAGTCGAGATCGTGTGTCAATTTCACCGAGATCGTGTGTTTGTTCAGAGCGCTCAAGCGGAGATTGTGTGTCAATTTCGCCGAGATCGTGTGCCGATTTCACTAGGTGTTCGTTAGAGTTCGGCTCAGATTTGAAAAATCTTCAGCGATGTGGAGAATTGTAGGGAGAGAGGAGATAAAAAGACATCAGAAGAGTTTTTTAAACTCATTGGGAAGATAGCGCAGAGATCGAAAGTCAAAAGGAGCGAAAATGAAGCTCGCTGCAGGCCAGGAGACAAGCTTGGTCGACCGCCCGTACGGCCGGTGTGCACGACATGCACAGACACGGCCCGGTCAACCGCCCGGTCGACCGTGGCAAAGGAACAGTCGACCGGCACGGTCGACCTACTAGCACGAGTTGCTCTCGGTTGGTCCCGGTCGACCGACCAGTCGACCGTGGACAGGGGTCGGTCGATCGGCTGGTCGACCGACAGACGCGTTCTATCTCTCCTGAACAGATTCAGACTCCTTTTCTGTTTTAAGATCAAATCCAATTGAGATTTTCTAAATCTCTGAGACTCTCTGGCTATAAATAAGGATTAGAGCCCTCATGAATTGTATCCCACTGAAAATCCCTCTTGGAAATTCCTTAAAGAAAGGAACAAGTTGCAATTGAGTGTTGAATTAATAAAATCTCTCTCCCTCGCCCCGAGGACGTAGGTAAATTGCCGAACCTCGTTAAATATTGTGTTGGCTTGTTTTCTCTCTTGTTTCTCTATTCTTGGCACGTGGGTACTTCTCCGGTATGTTCATCTCCATTTTTGGGTTCCTCAAGTTGACTGTTGCACAGGAGAAGACGCTAGGCACAAGAAGTGCTATCTAGGTACATGAAAAGGCAAATCTCCGAGAGTGCAGATGAGCTTAAAGATACAAGATGGCACTCAATTATTTTTAGAAACTTATTGGATCACTATTAACAAGATACAACCCACAGGGGTCATCAAATTTCATCGTATTTTAGTAGACACAAAGGCATCTAACATTTCAGTCAACAGTGCTCCAGGAGTATTTATTGGGCAAAAGTTAAAGTACCTGGCAATTTTCTTGGTTTTCTCAGTGGTACAAACTTTGCACCAATTGCTAGTGCAATAGGAGGGCCAAAAATGAAACCTCTAGCTTCAACTCCTGTTAAATCCAACAAAAATTATTTATTATCACTAAATAACAGAAGTACTAAACATGGATGCATCCTTTGATATTAAATCTGTCATATTGACTTTCCTGCTAGTGTCTCACAAATGACCAAAAGGAAATAGCTGATGTTATCACTAAATGAGAAATCAATGATTGAATAAACAAAGATACCATATTGTGCATTCCAATACAAGAGTGCTAGTGGTAGGTACAGGTCAATATAACAAACAATAATAACATTTGAATTTGTGCTTACATTATTTAAAGAGACTTCAACCCAATACCAATACTTTAGTTAAATCATTCAAGTGAATAAAACTATTGAATTTCTGAATCCATATGAAATTATCTCTCAGGAGACTCTCATTCTGGCAATAACAATAGCATAAAACTCAAAATCATTAGAAATTTACGACTTACAACCACACATCTTCATTAAACCCATTAATAACCTATAAATAAATTCATGCCGACATGCAATTGCAACTGTTCTTAATGGGTCTAACCAAAAAAAAAAAAAAAAATCCTTTTAGGCTACAGCCATAGGCAGTGTATTAAAGATCATGTGGGATAAACTATGAGATACTTTAAAGGAAAAATAAAAATCCAGAAGAACACAAGAATCACAAAATAAAAAAGAAAAAAAAGAGAGGCAAAAACGGTTTCCTAGATTAGACTCTACAAAAGCACCCCACATTACTGCACTTTATTTCAGCTCCTGTTTCTCCATCCAATACCTTATCCAAGTACACATGCAGTGTGAAGATAAAGCACTTATACACTAGGGGTCTGTTTGGTTGTCGTAATGGGATGTAATTCGTAAGTCGTAATTAGGAAACTCTTTTACAGCTGTAAATGAGTTACATGCATGTAAATTTTAGGGTGTTTGGTTGGTAAGATAAAGTTGTAAGTGGGAAAGTGTATTGTGTTTTACGGTATTTGGCTGTCGTAATGTGTAAGTTGTAAGTAAAAAAGTTGACCACAAAATTAACAATTTGGTGATTTAAAAATTTTACATATTGCAAATAAATACTAAAAATAATAATATTAAAAAATTAATATTAATATAATAAATAATATAAATTTGCATGACCATAAAATTAACTGTAAGTAGGTTGTAAGTGGGTTGTCAATGAGTGGTAATTGAGTTGCAACTGAGTGGTAATTAGGTTACGTAAGTTTTTTACGAATTACAGTTCAAACAAACACCGTAGTTGTTTGAGTTGCAAGTCATTTACGAGTTACAACCTTCTATGCGAAACAAACAGCCTCTAGTACTCAATTCCCCGCAAAGATCCAACAGGAAATCAATTAACAATGTAATGGAGCAAACAGAATCGGAATGGGAAAACAAGCAACTGGAATCAATAACAAGGGAATGCCAACTAGGGTCGAGCAATAACAGATTGGCAGCCACTGAGATAATATGTTTCTGAAAAGCACGTTATAGTAAACTGACCATCATAAATCATAGAGAGTACATAAAAGATCCCCGTTCCTATCGTATTTGGCCCAAATGTCAAAATATAAGAAAGCATGTTTATTTTTGGATTCATGTTCTTTGGAGCATTTTGCTGCAAAGTCTCCTTGGATTATGCCACGAAAGTTGTGTACTTTTCTTTCCCGGAAGCAACCAGATCATTCATTAGTACGGCTGAGTAGAAAAATTGATAACTTGTAAACTACATCAGAGTTATAGGCTGATAATTACTTCTAGTAAATATACCAATCATACAAATTTCGGATAGAATCATCCACAGGCGGTTCATTTAGAGGCCTTTGTGCATTGCATTCAGCATGGGTAATTTCTAAGGAATCAGTCCATGCACCAAAATAAGAAAGTAGATATAACCAAATCACAGAGAAGTCAATCGTAAATGCAGTGGAATACGTGAAAAATCCGAAAGGGAAAAAACCACGGGGAAGAGAGAGAGAGAGGAAATCCAATATGTCAATGGCGATTATAGTGGGGTTCTCTGGATTCAGATGAACGTGATCCCTTTCTCGTTGGAAGGGATCCTCTATTTATACAAGTCATGTACAATAGATAAGGTTAGGGAGTCCGGCTCAGTTTGAATATATTAATTCTGTGTCTTGATAACGGTTGAGCAGAACACCCTGGTTTAAATCAATTTAGGAGAGAGTTCATCTCTATCTTGTGGTTCACGTTCGGCTGTAGATAAGGATGAACCGCTCCTGAGATGTTACTACCTCATTTGAATTAGGATTGAGCTTAAAGATAGAGATCTTTGTAAATGGATCTGATTCTTTTGTTAATACCCGACCCGTTCAAAATTTGAACTGGGCGACGGTTTCGAGTTAAATATTCTGAAAGTAGTCACGCGTCACACATCCGTCAGAAGCTGGATAAACATATATCGCAATCTCGGGCGGGTCAGAAAATGGTCACTACAGATGCCCCTCTGCTCTCTTTTCTTCAGAAGAGGTCGGGAACTCTTCCTCAGGAGATTTCAGGTTCCCGGATCTCCGATGTAGAGAGGAAAGCAGAATGAAATGAGAACTTTCTGGGACTGGACTCAAGGGCTTGTTATCGCTTCAGATTGTCTTGTAGTGGTGAGCGTGGCCATACAGTCTGGCAAGGCTTTAAATTTGTGTCACATCCGGCGCAGTGCCGATCAAATTACCACCTCATATGCAACGCTGCGTTCGAGGTGGATACCATATATCTGAAGTGGCAGGTTGATAAGGTAACTGTCTATTATGAATGCGGGCGATTTTCGAGGGAGGCATGGTGTATCTGGCGGGAGGGTTCGAGCCCTTCTTTTATGACACGTGTAAGATCTCGAATGGAGCGATGCTTCATCTTCCTTTGGATTTGGAGCATGGATGATTGACTCATAGGCTTCTTCCCTATATATGTAGGGTGGGGCTCTTCAGGAAGGATCTAAACTACTTCCTGAAAGTTCTTTTGCAGCTTAAAGCTTTGCTCTGTTCTGCAAGTAGTGATGTCTCCTTTGTTCTTTATTCAGTGGAGGAAGGAGATGGAATGGGCAGTGATGCCTACTGCACTCCTAATGTTTGAGAGTATTTGTCAAAGAGTTTCAATTCTTAAAATGGGCTCGTCAGGAAGTTTCAGTTCTTGCGACGAGGCCAGCTGTGGGGATGGACAGGGAATCACCTATTTTCTGCTTCGTCTGGTATGTCTAGCCTTTGGTCGGAGAAGACTGGGGAGAAGTTTAGGTTTGACCCCCTTTCTTTCCTTGCAGCGAGCATAAGGGAATTCGACGACGGCTTTAGTATCAGGGGTCGATCGTCTATGCTCTTATGGGGTGCCGTCTCCTTGTCCATCTCCGCTCCGGAGTTATGATCTTGGCATAGGTATCATCCTTCGCCTTACAGGCTTCGGTTTATACTTTGGTCGCGGTTCTCTTTGCTAGCAATCTTCCTGAGAGTTCTCAGTATCGTCGCTCGTCCGACCCTGGCGGATTGTTTTCTTAGGAGTCATCACCAAAACAGGGTTGGGGACATGATAATGGGCACCTTTGCTTTTTCGCTCAGGAAGAACACATTCATGCAAAACCAAAACTTGTACTTATATCACACTTGTTAGATGTATCCACATTTTTAAGAGGAGGAATGTAATCCAGAAACTTTATAATACATAAGAAAGACAATCAATAACAATTTTGTTCAAATCTTGCCATGCTTATATTGTGGTCTCTTTACTCTTCGGGAGTTGTCTTGCTTTGTAGCACCTGAAATAACTCAATGCGTGACCCCTTGGTGGGAACTATTAAGGGGTTCATAGTTGAGGAAAAACCCACCCGCTATGGGCGAGCTCCCGTCTGTTAGGGGCGTCCCGATCGGTAACTGTCAGGGTGTAGAGGACTTGTATAGGCTGCGGGCCTGCTCAAATAGTCATCAGGATGCTAACCCATCATAGACTGAACCAGAACAGCCGGCATGGGCGAGCCTACATCTTTCAGGTGGCTCCCGAAGAGTGCCGTCAAGGTATGGAGGACCCGTATAGGCTGCGGGCCTGCTCAGACAGATATCCGGATGTTAACTCATCATGGGCTGAATCAGAACAACCAGCATGGACGAGCCTCCATCTTTCAGGTGACTGCCCAAGGAGTGTCGTCAAGGTGTAGAGACCAATATAGGCTGCGGGCCTGCTCTAGCAGTCATCAGGGTGTTAACCCATCATGGATTGTACCAGAATAGCCAGCGTAGCGAGCCTCTATCTTTCATGTGGCTCTCCGAGGAGTGCCGTCAGGGTGTAGAGGACACGTATAGACTGCCAGCCTGCTCAGGAAGTCATCAGGGTGTTAACCCATCATAGGCTGAACCAGAACAGCCAGCGTGGGCGAGCCTTCATCTTTCAGGTGGCTCCCCAGAAGTACCATCAGGGTGTAGAGGACCCGTATAGATTGCGAACCTGCTTAGGCAGCATCAGGGTGTTAACCCATCTTTCAAGTGCTCCCCGAGGAGTGTCGTGAGGGTGTAAAGGACCTGTATAGACTGCGAGCCTGTGTATTATACTCGGGACAGACCTTAGGGTTGAGGGAAAACGTGATTAAGATAGCAAAAAATGGTCCTTTTATTGAATGTTTACATGACTTACACATGATACCGTTATACGTGAAAAGAGTTTCACTGCTTATTAAGTTGGTTCCTACTCTGATCGGCTAGGGTGTACGAACCGTTGCCTCCGCGAGTAGTGATAATGTAGGGACCCTCCCAGTTGGGTCCCAATTTTTCATGATCCTTCTGCCTAGTGCTATGGATCACGCACTTCAATATCAGGTCTCTGATTTGAAATTCTTTGGGCCTCAACTTCTTGTGGTGAGCTGCCTGAATTTGTTATTGATAGGCTGTGATGTAAACTTGGGCCTGATGACGCCTTTCTTCATAGTGATCCAGCATCAAATAGAGTAGGATATTATTCTGATTCGGGACCACTCCTTCTACCCTGAGTGTCGGCATACAGATGTCGACCGGGATGATCGCCTCTATCTCTTATGCCAACAAGAAGGGGGTTTCTCCGGTCGGAACACGCTTGGTGGTCCTGTAGGCTCGTAGTACTCCAAAAAATTTATCCACCTATTTACCCTTGGCTTTGTCTAAGCTTTTGCATAGGCTGTCGAGAATGGTGTGGTTGCTGATTTCAACCTAGCCAATGCCTTAAGGGAAGTAGGGTGAAAAGAATCGGTGGGCGATGTTATATTTGGTGCAGAAGCTGGCCACTTACTTCCTGGCGAAATTAGCTCTATTGTCAGAGATGATTGTTTGAGGGATTCCGAAGCGACATACTATGTTTTGCCAGAGGAACTTGACAATCCGCTGCACGCTGACTTCGGAGAGCGGTACTGTCTCGATCCATTTGGTAAAGTAGTCGATGGCTACTAGTAAAAAACAAGGCTGGGGTTGCGCTCGTGGGAGAGATCCGACTACGTTCAGTCCCCATTGCATAAAAGAGCCAAGGGCTGCGCAAAGTGTGAAGGTCAGAGATCGGCTGTTTGATATTAGGGCGAACATCTGGCATTGTGAGCATTTTTTTACATAATCATTGGCGTCGTCAAACATCTTGGGCCAGTAATTACCCTTGGTTGATGACCTTGTAGGTGAAATAGCGTCCTCTCGTCTGGTTCCTGCAGTCTCCGTCGTGGATTTCCTGCATCACCTTTTGAGCCTCCTCCGGACCGAGGCATCTCAGCTACGGGTCAGAGTGGAGGCTGGAGTAGGATTTTTGTATAGTATGTCTCCGAGTATGTACGGGTGACTAAGTGTTGGAGTTTTCTTGCCTCTGCTTTGTCGTCGGGAAGTGTCCCGTCCTTCAAGTAAGCAATGATGGGACTCATCCATCCTGGTGAAGTGTCAAGGCGTAGAACCTCTCCAGTCGATTTTTGGACGCTTGGATTAGTGATGTGCTCGATAGGGATTTCCTGTCTAAACTGGAACTCCGTGGCTGCCCCCAAGTTGGCAGAGAGTCTGCGTAGTTGTTCGCGGACCTGGGGACCCACTTGAAGTCGCATCGGGGAATTCTGAATTTCAATTTTAGAACGAGTTGTAGGTACTCTGCCATCCGAGAATCTCTTGTGATGTATTCGCCGCTGACTTGGTTAACTACCAGCGAGGAGTCACAACGGACATCGAGCCTGATAATTTCGAGGGTAATAGTCGTTCGGAGCCCAGCTAAGACAACTGCATATTTTGTTGCGTTGTTAGATGCAGGGAAGCCTAGGGTCAAGGGCTGTTCAATAATGGATCCCTCCAGAGTGGTGAGAACGATTCTAATCCCTGCTCCCCTTGCTTTTTGTGGCTTCATCAACGTTCAGGACCCATCCTTCAATTTGATTGGCGTGCTCTGTAGTTCTCAGGGTAAAGTCAATGATGAAATCGGCCAGTACCTGACCTTTGATCGCTGTCCTCGGCTCGTATTTGAGTCCGTAGGATCTGAGCTCCGCGGCCAATTTTGATATCCTTCTAGTCGCTTCCAGATTTTTCACGGTGGTCCTCAAGGGGTGCCCAGTGAGGACTGTGATTAGGAAGGTTTGGAAGTAGTACTTGAGCTTCCTCGAGATGATAAAGAGGGCCAACACTAGCTTATCCAGCCTTTGGGATCTAGTCTGGGGTCGTTCATGGCATGACTGACGTAGTACACTGGCTTCTAGACGCCTTCCTCTAGAACCAAGGCTCCGCTCACTGCTAACTCCGAGACAGCGAGGTAGAGATATAACATCTCTCCCGTGGTAGGTTTTAATAGTAAGGGGTGAGACAAGTATCTCTTTAGCTCCTGGAAAGTCGTTTCGCATTCCTCTTTCTAGTGAAAATCCGCTCTATTTTTCTTCAAGGCTTGGAAGAATAGCTTATATTTGTCTGTGGATCGGCTAATGAACTGACTGAAGGCTGCAAGACGTCCGTTCAGCATCTGGATCTCCTTCATACACGTGGGTGACCTCATGTTCAGAACTGCTGATATTTAGTCAGGGTCGGCCTCGATGCCCCGTTGGGTGACCAGATATCCTAAGAACTTTTCAGATGCTACTCCAAACGTATACTCTCGAGATTGAGCTTCACCTGGTATTGCCTAAGGAGATCGAAGGCTTTGACTAGATGTTGGAGGTGACCCGTGCACTGTACACTTTTCACCAACATATCATCTATGTACACCTCCATGGTGTTCCCATTAAGGTCCTTGAAGATCTTGTTTATCATCCGCTGGAATGTGGCCCCTACGTTCTTGAGTCTGAAGGGCATCATCTTGTAGTAGTAAATTCTTCAACCCGTGGTGAAGGCTGTGTTATCTTCATCTGGTGGGTGCATCTTGATCTGATTATAGGCAGAATAGGCATCCATGAAGCTAAGAAGCTCGTGTCTAATCCTAGCTTCTACTAGTTCATCGATTCAGGAGGAGTAACTATCCTTTGGGCATGCTTCGTTGAGATTCGTAAAGTCGATGCAGACTCTCCACTTCTCTTTCTTCTTTACGAGGACGGGATTAGAGAGCCAGTTAGGATAGAACGTTTGTCGAATGAAGGCATCATGGAGTAGGCAATCGAATTCGTCGTTGACGGTGCGACTCCTTTTCATTCATTCTCCTAAGCTTCTACTTTATTGGTTTAGCGTCTATCCATATAGAGAGCTTGTGACTAATGACTTCAGAATCAATTCCTGGCATGTCGGTAGGAGACCATGCGAAGACGTCTGTGTTCTTCGATAGGAATCGTTTGTACTAGCCCAGAGGCCTTTCACCTTAGTTTTGATGATTACTAACTTATGAAGGTTAGTTTACTAATGATCTTGTGTTTATACAGTTTCAGTTATTGATCAAAATATTAGTAGGTGTTTAGTTTTAACAAAGGAGTTTTGGGAGCTAACACATGTAGATTCAAGAGCTCGCGCGTCAAGATCGCATCTAGCACTCATATGAAGTCAAGCTCGTTGGATTGTGTTTGGATCGGGTGATCTTGAAGATGAGGACCGACAAGAAGACTTCGGTTTGTTTAGATCTTGTGTAAAGATAGATAGTGTTGATATGCTCAAGTTCACATATACACACAAGTTTAATATGTTTGGTTTTCGATTTAACAGGGTTTTAGATTTCAACTATACATATATATAGTTTTCATGAATAGATAGAATCAAAATAAGTTTACATAGTTTAATGTATATTGGATTTCATTTATATACATCTGTGCTTCATACATTTGGAAAAACTTATTTTGATGTTCTATTTCATGTGTTTAGAGTTTTGTATTTAAACAAAACTTATTTTTAGATTTCATGTCAAAAACACAGATATATCTTGTACATGTGTATTGGATTCTATCCATATACAATATGCTTCAAAAGAGTTTTAAATATCTTGTTTTTGTATTTATACAGGTTCGGGAAAAATCGGATTTCCATTTCAAAGTATGGTTTTCGAAAAATACCGTTTTTGTTTTAGGCCAAATATTTTATATCACAAAAATAGTTCAAATGGTTTGTAATATGTGTTGATTTTTTGGTCACATATATTTGTTATTCATATATCTTACAAGAACTTATTTTTGTGAAATTTATAAGATTTTATGGGATTTTATTAGAGTTAAAATACCCAAGTTTTCAATCCCTTAATCCCTGCCAGATCCACTGGCGGTCGACCAGACCGGTCGACCGATGTGCACGAGACGTGCACAAAGGACCAACCCAGTGGTCGATCGACCGCGCGGTCTACTAACTGAAAGCATCCAACTCTCGGGTGCTGCCGGTCGACCGGGCGGTCGACAGACATGCTTGGCCCGACGGTCGACTGGAGGCACAACGGTTATAACCATTGTGCCGGTCGACCGGAAGGTCAATTTTGACCTTTCAGGCTGCCAACGGCTAGTTTTTTAGAGGCTATAAATAAGCCATCTCTTGGGCTGATTTTAACAGGCTTTTGAGAGCTAATTTTTCTATCTTTTTAAGTAGTTTAGCAGCAAGTTTAAAAGAGTTTTTGTGCTTAAAAGTTTTATCTTTTATTTTATTTGCATGGGTTGAAAAAATCAAGAAAAATAGAGTCTTTGAGAAATTGATTTTGATCTTTATTTCTATCTTCATCTAGTATTTTTCCCAAGTACTTTTCTTTGTGATTTGTTTTCCAAACATCTTATTTTCTCACACTTGAGTTATCATCTCTATCCTATCTATAGGATCTTGTTTTTGTGAGAATTATAGTTTGTGATCTATTGAGATCACCAAGAGTTGTTTGTGGTCTTTGAGATCACCAAGTTGTAATTCCTTCTTTGCTTTGAGTTTGTGCCTAACCCTCTAAGTGTAGAGGAGGTTGTGCTTTGAATTTGTGGCTATCCCTCTTTGTGTAGAGGTGATTGTGGTTGAGTTTGACTTAGTGCCTTATCACTCTTGTGTAGAGGTGATTGTGTTTTGGCTTTGTGTCTTGCTTCTTGTGTAGAGGTTGTTGTTGTTGGAGAGAGGAGTTGTGTACTCCTAACTTTGTAATTGCAAATTCCTCGATGGAGGTTCCCTTTGTGGGAGGTTCTGTGTGGACATGGTGGAAATCCTTATGTGTGAAGGCAGGGACGTAGAGCAGTGACTCGAACCTCGAAACATATCTTGGTGTTTGCATTTGATCCACTATCTCTTACTCTATCTCTCTTATATCTTGCATTGCATCATATTGTTCATATCATATATATGCTTAGTATTATTTGTGTGCCCATACTTGTGTTGAACCAAGAGAGCTTCATATAGCACTTCAACTCTTATTTAGAGGAATCTAGAGGAGATAGTCCAGAGCCCGTCACCGAGAATTCGGCTACTCTCTTTGGTTACACTTAGTGTGTTGCAATTATTTTTAATTTCGCATCATTTATCATTAGATTAGCCAATACACCTATTCACCCCCCATCTAGGTGTATTTTCAGTATGAACAGTATCTTCTCCCGTGGGTGCAAGTTTGAACCGATTCGGAGGGTTCATTTGGCATGATGAAGGTCTACTCCGAATGACTCCGGTTCTTCCTCAGTCTTATTGTGGGAATTTTTCAACTCGGTGAGTGAGTCAGAGTCCGGGCTCCCGCGGAACATTGATTGCTATTGATCAGCAATCCACTTCTGCTTCTTATCCACAAGAGAGACTTCATTAGGATCTGCTCGGGATACTTTTTACGTCCAGCCTGATCTCTTTTGGGTTACTGCAACAACTGTTCTGACCATCACCTGGTCGCGTCTTATATTGGCTATTCCGAATGGCGTGGGGTATTATCAACTGATTACGGGTGGACGGGACCGCTCTCATCATGTGAATCCACGGCCTCCCAATAATGGCATTGCAGGGGGATGGGACTTCCAGGATGCTAAACTCCATGACGACATTGAATGGATCGACACGTACAAGGAATTCAACCATGCCGGGAGAACATGCATCGTTCTCGTCGAATCCGTAGAGACGTCACTGGGTTTGGAGATGATCAATTTTCGGGCCCAGTATTGGTTTCATTCGTGCGGTCCAATACTGAATAATGATTAATCGGATTAATCGGGGATTAATCGGATTAATCGGGAATTAATCATTTTTGAATATTTTAATATATTTAATTATATTTATACAGCTACATATGAATATATACAGTTAATTGTTGAAAATACCTAGATATTATACAAGATAATATCTAGATGTGAAGTTATAAACCATGATATGATGAACAAGACAATATGAATATATAGTAAAAAAGAAGTAAGAGAACTTATCTCTTCGCATTAATAATCCAAGATTTTAAATTTTTCAACATAAATATAAATCAAAGAATTTACCTACAAAATAAGATAAATTAAAAATTAGTCAATTTATCAATCAAAATAATGAGCTTTAAAGAATGATGGAAAAAGATTGCTAAATAAGTTAATTTGAAAAATAATCAAAAATAACAAAACATAAGTATCACTTTACGCAAAATGTACAGTAATAAAATATCATAATTCATCTACTATTTAATAAATAATAGTTCATCTACTATTTAATAAATAATAGTTCATCTACTATTTAATAAAAGATCATTATCAAATCATCAATATCACAACATAAACTACTTAACGATCCAACACACACAAAGTGATGAGTTTTTTTAAATAAAAAATATGAAATGCCTAAATGATTAATCGGGGATTAATCGGATTAATCAGGGATTAATCGGATTAATCGGGCATTAAACGGGGATTAATTGGGGATTAATCATTTTGGATCTGATTAATCGCCCGAGCGCATAATCAGAGCGATTAATGTAATATTAGGTGGGTTGCCACCAAATAGGATTAATCGGCCGATTAATCCGATTTTTAGAACAGTATTCGGGCCATCTCGAGACTACGTCCATTCGATTTAAGGTGTGGTCGTAGAGGATGTTGACGCTTCTTCCCCTATCCACTAGGATCTTTGACACTTTATAGCATCCGATATATGCTGTCACAACCAAAGCGTCGTTGTGAGAGAAGTGCACGACGTGCGAGTCTTCTTCTGAGAAAAAGACTGGCCTACCGGGAAATGTAAGAGGGCAAGTCACTGTTACTAAATGATTCTCCCTCTGGGTTTCATTGACATAGAGGGTCCTCTACTTGGTGGCACTCTCTATCGGGAAGTTCCTGAAGATTGCGCTGACTTCCCGATACTAGACAAGGGTACTGCTTAGGTGTTCGGCTGGGACTTCGAGCTGCCTCTGCACCCTAACCTCCGAGGGCTATCCTGGATTGAGAATGAACTCCCGAAGGTATCCCTCGTTCACCAAGTCCCACAATTGTCGTCGTAGGGTCCGACAATCTACCGTGAGGTGGCCCCTCCCTTCGTAGAAGGCACAGTAGTCGCTAGATTTAGGCCCTCTTAGGTTAGGTGGGAGGGGTCTGACTGGCCCAAGGCTGGTCTTTGATGGCGTTGAAGATCTGATCGATCAGTACCAAGGAACGGGATGAGGTCGAGCTCTGCTTCGTTATCCTTGCTGGATTCACCAGCGCGCCTTGACGGCCTGTGAATGACAGAGTTATGGCTCGGATTCTTCCTCGGGGAGAATTGTGGCTTCGGCTTTTCAAGCTCGGAGCCTTGTCTCGGGAGACGGCTGGACGTAGTCCGAGTCGCCTCTTCTATTTGGACGTACTTCTGAGCCCGAACGAGGATATCCCTTATCTTAGTGACGTCATTCTTCACCAGATATTTGCATAAGGGATTGGTGACTTGCAGCCCGCTGATGAAGGCGGTGGCGGCCACGTCCTCATTGTAGTTGTATACGATGGCCATCTAACTCTGAAAGTAGTTAACGTAGTTTTTCAGACTCTCCCCAGCTTTCATCTTGACTGTGAGGAGGTGATTGTTGTTCTTCTGGAATTCCCTCTGAATAGCAAACTGGTTATAAAATGTATCGGTTACTTCATGAAAATTCCAGAGCGAATTTCTCGAGAGCGAATAAAATCAGTGGTAGGCGACCCCCTTGAGGCGGATGGGAATACTCGGCAGAGAAGGTCGTTGTGGGCGTAGACCGACATCTTGTCTTGGTACTGGCGGAGATAAAAAAGTGGGTCGGAGGTTCCCGAGTGTGATCAAAGGACGGCATCACAAACTTCTTTAGGAAGCAGAACGTGATAATCTCCCTTGATAAGGGAGAGTCGATGGGTCTTAACCCGCTGTACTTCATACTTTTTGGAAACTGCTAGCTCGCTTTATTGAGTCGCTCCTGAACTAGATCCGCTATGTCCTCAATGCGAGGGAACTTCGGAGTTCGAGAATGTCAAGTGTCCTCGAAGTCCTCTTCATCTTCATAGGTCTCCAATCGAAGTCAAAGAGTGTGCGGATCCCTGTGTGCGTATTGGCGAAGCGGCGCCCATGCGTTTCTTCGCGCAGTGGGAGAAAATCGCGACCCCCGTTATGCTCCAATCTGTTTGAGCAGCCGTGTCTGGATACGGGTTACTGCTTCTTTTTACGGACAGCGACTTCACGGAGACGGATCATCCCGTCTGTTGATTCTCCATCTGCTTCTGCATGGAGGAAAGTATCTGGAGGAGTTTATCGCCTTTGAGCGGAGACTCGGGCTCGGCGGTCTGCATCTTGAGTGGCGACGTAGTGTTAGGATGAGAGTCCTCTACGTCGGAGATGTGGACGTCTGATAGTGTGGGTCGACGGCCCGTTGGCCCAGTCGCTTCTGTCGATTTCCCCTTTCTCTTCAAAATGACAGGGTCAACCGTAACCTGGTTGACACTTTTCCTCTACGGAGCCATGTCGGTCATTTGGATAGTTTTAGAGGTAGGAGTATGATATTTGATGGAGAGATCTCGAGCATTGACTCAAAGCTCTTAATAAAAGTACCAAATGCAGTGGGAAATTCCTAAGGAATCAGTCCATACACCAAAATAAAGAAGTAGATAAACCAAATTATAGAGAAGTCAATCGCAAATACAGTGAAATACTTGAAAAACCCGAAAAAAAAATCACGGAGAGAAAATCCACTATGTCAATGGTGATTATAGTAGGGTTCTCTGGACAGGTGAACGTGATCCCTTTCTCGTTGGAAGAGATCCTCTATACATACAAGTCATGTACAATAGATAAAGGTAGGGAGTCCTGCTGAGTTTGAATACCTTAATTCTGTGTCTTGATAACAGTTGAGCCGAACACCCTAGTGTGAATCGATATAGGAGAGTTCATCTATATCTTGTGATCCGCGCTCGGCTGTAGATAAGGATGAACCGTTCCTGAGAGGTTATAATCTCATTTAAATTAGGATTGGGCTTAAGGATAGAGATCTGTGTAATCGGATCTAATTCTTTTGTTAATACCCGACCCGTTCGAAATTTGAACTGGGCGACGGTTCCGGGTTAAATGTTCGGGAAGTAGCCACGCGTCACGATCTCGGGCTGGTCACAAAGTGACCACTACAATATGATAATTTTATATTCGCATTAAGAGCAGAATATCAATCAATGAAACAAAAGAAAACAAAATAAATCTCCACAAGGAAAACACAATATATGGGTCACAAACTCACAGTTCATTCTAATGCCAGAATTTTAAAAATCATCTGAAAACAGGGGAAATAGAATGCACAGCCCATCAGAGAATTCAATAGGAAAAATAAACAAAAACAAACTGCCATGCATAAAAACTGTAATTTTAAGAAAAGATTTCAGTATATATAATAACTCTGCATGGACATTAAAAGGATACCAAGTTTCCGAATAAGAAAAAGATGACCACTTGCAAAAAATTTCGAAAACTTCTGAAACTACAAACAAATAAAATAGGGGACACATCTGCAATCCAACACCCCAATCACAACCCAACCAAAAGAAAAACACCAAAAAAAAAAAAAGAAATTGAAATACATACACCCATCAAACAGTCAAATTAAATGAGAAAAAGTTATCAGAAAACAAAATGTCATGCATCAAGATTGTAATTTTCAGAAATTTTTCTTTCTTTTTCTCTTTTCATCAGAGTAGTAGGACCACGGGGCCAACGTCAGCATCACCCAGCAGCCCCTACCACTGCACAAAAAGGCCACCGAGGGACTGTGCGAGAGTCAAAACCAGCGGCCCCCAACTCAAGAAAAGTTTCTCAACTCGCAATGATGGACTCGTCAAACGGAGCGGTGAGCCCCACAACCAACATGTGAAAGATAGCGATCGCAACAGCCATTAATCTCAACATTCAACACCACCAACAACACAGCAGCAACAACAAGAAGAAGAAGAAAGCAGAGAAAATGAAAAAGAAAACATCAAATTACCAGCAACCACAGAGATTTCCTTCCCAGCGTAGCGCTCAACGAACAAGTCCACGGTGTCCTTGAACGCCTTGGGATCGAGCAGCAGAGTGGTGATATCTTGGAACATGATACCTGAAATCCACCAAAGGGCTTCAACAAATGCCTAAATTGAGCGAACCCATGTCATCAAAATTTCATCTTGACGAGCAAAAAAAGCAGATTGGATGAAACAAACGAGAAGAGACCGAGACCTGGCTTTGGGAAGTTGGGGACGACTCTGATCGACGAAGCTATGCGCTCAATGCGCGGGTCCTTCTCCTTGTCATCGAAAGCGGCCGCCATTGCTGCAAATGAGGGAGACCTTGGCTTCTCTCTCTAGAACGAGCTACAGAGAGAGAGAGAGAGGGAGTGAAGAGGAAAGAAGCGGGAGGGTGCCTATTTATAAGAGCGCTCGGTTGAAGAGAAGAGCGCTCTGCACGAGGAAAAGGAGATGACTTTAGAGAGGGAAAGAGAGGTTTTCAGGGCCTGTTTGGCCAGGAAAATATACCACGAAAAATGGACAGCAACAACTTTGGTTTCTCATGCGAGACTTATCTCAAGCTCGTGCGAGACTAAGTGTTGACATCCGAGACTTATCTCAAGCTCTCAAGCTCGTGCGAGACTAAGTGTTGAGCTAACTTAGTGTCCCTGGACCTGCTTGGGCCTTCTCGCGGTCAGATTTTTCTCAATGAAAATATGTAAGCCTGACGGCAGCAGTAGAGGAAAAAAAGGGCCCAGGTTGTTTTTCATCAATAGTTTTATTTGAAGCTCAAAAAAACTTGGCCCAAGGAAAACAAAATGTGCATATTTTATGAGGAAAAAAATCATCCTCATTTACTGGTAAACTCATCCCCTTAAAATAAGCACAAGCAGCAACCGTTTGAAAGTTAGGAGCTGTATTTTTGGGTTGTGACAAATTTCCCAGCAGAGAATGCTACTATTTCCAGTGGAGACCGGAGCCAAAACAAGATTCAACAAACGAACAACATATGGAAGATAAATATACCTTGAAGACTCTACACAAAATTGTATAGAGGCAAAAAGATAAAGCCTGAAACATTGTCAAAATAAGAAAACTCATACATGTCATGATTTTCTTCCCTTTCTTGCAACTTATCCATTTTGGCCACAATTGTAACTTATGTGTGGTACAAGTAGACATCTATGTATTGCAATACTTTTTATTAATAAAAGAAAAGCCTCAAATGTTGCCTCAAATTACAATTTCCAAAATATAAGAAATAAAAACAATACAGGGCTCAGTTTTTTCTAAGATATTCATTGTTACCCATTCAAAACCACTCAAAATATGCTTGGCTCCTAACTTAGATTTGGGGCTATCATCACGACCTCATACATATTTTTTTGAAGCTAATAAATGCACAAATTTTCAATCATAATAACCATCATAGTACTTAGTTGGTTACTATTTTGCTAATATAGAGCACTCATTATTGCTTTGTTGCCCATAGAGGTCAAAACACATATATGAAAAATGTAAACTCCAAATAACCCAAACATAAGTAGATTAACATAGCAAGGTAGCGAATAAGAAAATAGTAGTTTAGATGTATCCATGACACACCGTACACAAAGGACAAAAATAGTGTTACAAGCTATAAGTTGTTTACTTATCACAATTTTGTTAAAAGAGTCCAACCAAAGGAAGCCACCTAGGCAATCAAGTCCACTTCATTTTCATTGCTATCATCCCCATCCTTATCAGAGAAACTCATTGTTTTAAGCCATATACTTGTGGTATTACTAGTGCAATTGGATCTTGAAGTGGAAACATCCAAGTTCAACTTCCTTGCAAGTTCATCTAAAATCTCTTTGAGCTTTTCAGAGCTTGGCAATGAAAAATCTAGCTATCATCCCAGCTTCAAACAACCTCGCAAAAATTATGTAGAAATACATCACTAATATTATGACAAGCATTGATGCAGCAGCACAACACACCTGCATGATTTGCTCTTCCTCCCCATTCATTTACAAATTACGACCCCACACCAAATTAGTTCAACTCTATGAATTTATAAAAGTTTACAAAATACACAATTGCACATTATAAGGGAATATTCTTGCACACTATACATAAACAGTTCATCCCACCAGGTGTTGGGCCCACATGCATTCATATTCAGTCTTGTTTGAGCATCTAGATCATGACATGACACTCAAAATAGTCTAGTGGTTCACCCATTTAAAAGAGCTAACAACCTAGGAAGTTAAAATAGCAAACATTAAATGGATATCTATGACAATATATGTCAGTTCAGGTTCTCTCTATTCGCTAGATATAAAAGCAAAATGACATTTGATGTAACAAGTTCATATGACAACTGGCTATCACAAGTTCATATTACCAATAAAATTTTAAAAAAAAGCCATCTTGAAAATTTGCGAAGGTGAACATCATTCATATGCATCAGCTTACTAATTTATAATAGTTCATATCCATCATTTTAGCATACAGAGATCAGTTAATAGTCATCAATTTATCAAATATATATCAGATCATATAACAAGTTGTAAAACATGGTCCATATAATAAGTTCATATAACAGTTACAATACGTAAAGAAGTCGTTTTTATTTTATTTCAGAAGTTAAACATTCAATAGATGCATCAATTTCTCAATTCATAACACTTTATATATTACAGTTCATATAAATCAATGTACCACCCACATATGTAATAGTTAAGAATCATCAATTTATCAAATATATAATTGTTGGTATCCATCGAATACTTAAATATATAACAATATCCATCAATTCAGGAAATTTATAACATTATAAATCAATTCATCAAATATATAACAATATCCATAAGTTCATCAAATATGTAATAATGTCCATCAATTCATCAAATATATAACAATTCATATGCAACATTTTACTTAAATTAATGGACAAATTTCATATATAAGCACATAAATTATCAAAAAATAAGAACTAATAATCCATTTACCTAGCCGTTGAGAAGACAAAAAGGAGAAAAGGAAGAGATAACTGCACAAATAACAAACTCAAAAAAGCACCAACACTCACTGAGGGTCCAAACAACCGCAACAATCACCACTGAAAGCCGCAACAACTAGTAGCAAGATAATCAAAACCCACGACCACAAAGATGAAGACTTTGCTTAATCAAAATCCGCAGCGACAGAGATGAGATCAAGATAGTTCAAAACCCGCACCCACGGAGATAAAGGCCAAGATGGATCAAAACCCACAAACTCAGTTCACCATCATTGCCTTTTCTCACAATACCCCAATGGTCATACTCTTCAATCCGAAGATTTGGGGCAAAATTAGGTCAACAAATCAAAGCAAACTTAGGTCACAAGAAGGCGGTCACATAAGATAATTAGTTGGGTTATGAAGAATGAGCCAATTAAAATGACATTTTCCCTCAAAACTGAGAGAGAGAGAGAGAGAGAGAGAGAGAAGGAGAGAGACTAAGAGCGGCGCAGGAGAAGAGAGAGAAAGGAGAACAAGAGAGTAAACCTAACGCAGCGGAACACTCCAAAAAAAATTTAATCGGGGTGTCATAATTCTGAGTGTTTTCTCTCAAAATTGAGAGGAAATCCGACACTCTAAAAATCTTATGTGGCAGCACTTTCCAATCCATCTCTTTTCTTACGAAACAAACACAACACATAAGGAAAAGCCCACGGAGGTCACAAATTTCAAAAAAAAAAAAAAAACCCTACTTTCTGTTGTGCGCACGGGGACAACAAACTCTCTGAGGAATCCGCCCACATGACGAAGACTTGATATAGTCAGAGAAGCAACCAACACGACAAGAACAACGAACAACAGAGAAAAGCAATCAACACAATATTTAACGAGGTTCGGCAACGTGTCTACGTCCTCGGGGCAAGGGAGAGAGAGATTTTATTGATTCAACAATCAATACAAACTAATACAGAGTGAACTTTTCAGAGGGATTCTTCGGGATACAATACATGAGAGCTCTAACCCCTATTTATAGCTACAGAGTCCCTGAATTTTAGGAAACCTAGAATGAATTCGATCCCATCCAGAAAGGAATCCGAATCCCAAAAGGAAAGTCAAAACGCGCATGTCGGTCGACCGGCCGGTCGACCGACCCATGCCACGGTCGACTGCGCCGGTCAACCGGGCCCAACCGAGACTAAGGACTTGTCAGTCGGTCGACCGGGCGGTCGACCGCTTCCTTCCACGCTCGACCGAGCGGTCGATCGGAATGTACCTGTGCACGTTCGTGCACGCCGGTCGACCGAGCGGCCGACGGGGAGCACAATCTGGCCTGCTCCAATGCGCCGTTTCTCGCTCCTTAATTTTCAATCTCTGTGCTAACTTTCTCTACTCCTCTATCTCCTCTATCCCTACAATTCTCCACCTCGGTGAAGATTTTTCAAATATGAGCCGATCCCCAATGAACTCCAGTCTATCACCTGGCGAAATCGACACACGATCTCCGCGAAATCGACACACGATCTCAGCTTGCGCGCTCCAGACGAAATCGACACACGATCTCGACGAAATCGACACACGATCTTGGCTTGGAATTTGTAGCTCAGCTATCCAACTGGAATGCACCACACCTGCCTTCCCTACACTTCACCTTAGGAGAATTTTCAGACATGCTGATCACCGAACGTGTCTCCAACTCAGCAACTACATGACCTTACGAAGAACTCATCATGACCCAACACTGACTCTCCAACTGACTAACTCTATCTAGTCTACATGTCTTCAGGACGGTCCAACCAAGTCTGAGTAGAGCACACCGAACACCATCATCGGTTTTAACAAACTGGATGCACACCCCTCCTATGCAAGCTTAACCATCTTCTCACCTGAAGATCAACCGTACATCGAGATTACAACGCTTCACCTCTACGTGAAGTCTAACTCCCCCCTCTACGTGAAGTCCCAATCAGCTTCTCGAGAACCCAAACAGCTTCATACGGGTTGCATCACCAAATTTGGCTGCACCATTACAGCTGCCTATGTACCTTGCCCAAAGGATCAAGCCAACCGTAGTTCATTCAAATGAGCTCCATCAAGCTCAAGTACTAGTACCTGAATTTGCAGCAGCGAACCTATCTGGCTGAGTCATATGAACCTCCTCATGACCATCATGGAGAACAACGTCCTTTAAGTTTAGCTCGTCGCGATTACAAGCTTGAGATCATGCTTCTTTACCCACGAGTGTGGTTTTACCTTGATTCCAATGGCTGCAAACAACTCGACATTCTCATCAATGTCTTCAACCTATTCAGTATCAATCCTGGCTACATGATCTTCACCCGGTGTCACCTCCGGTGAAGTCTTCACTGATACCGAACCAACTGGAGATGGTAGAGTAGCATCAACCTCCACCCGCTGCGATACTTCCTTGGTCTTCATCCTCTCCACCTGCTAAGAGACGGTAGACTTCAACACTGAAGTCTCATCAAATGTGACATGCCTACTCAACTCGATCTTCTTATCCCACAACCTGTATCCCTTCATATTCCTTTTGACACCCAAAAACACAAACCTCTTTGCTCGCGGATTTACCTTGCCATCCTTGGCACTGAAGTAGGTCGGACTTTCAAATTCCCACAGCAAACTATGATCTTGAGTAGCTTTTCCAGACCAAATTTTCAATGGAGTTTTACCTCCTATCGCAGTCGATCCATTTATGAGATGGCCAGCATACACGATCGCCTCAGCCCAAAACGATTTGTCTAATCTTGCATTAGACAACAACCACCGAACCTTCTCTAGTAAGGAACAGTTTACTTCCTTAGCCAACCCATGTATACCTTCTGTGAAGTGAGTACCAATACCAGTGTTCTGGCCAAATCGTAGGAATTGGTTCATGTTTCTTCCAACATTACCAATTTGTAGCTCCTTGATCTTCCTACCTATCTGCTTCTCCATTCTTCCTTTCCACTTCACCAACATATCTAGGGCTTCACACCTTTGTCTCAAGGGATATATCCAATAATGCCTAGAAAAACTATTAACAAAAGAGACAAAGTACCTGTGACCTCCAAGCGATATAGTCTTAGTAGGTCCCCAAACGCTTATGTGAATACAATCAAGAAGACCTTCTGAGCGGTAAGTACTGGTGTTGAATTTCACCTTCTTCTTATCCAGAACGCTGTGTTCACCTTCCAAGTTGCCGGTAGCAGCACCTTCCAATGATCCCTTCTTTGCAGGAGCTCGCAAAGACTTTTCACCTCCATATCCGACCTTCACCTGTCAGACCTTCGTGCAACCATCATCTGAAGAACTAGAAGTCTCCACCTGACCTGTAACTGTACTACCCTTCAAGTAGTAGAGATTGTCCCGGCGGACGCCCTTCATCACTACCATCGAGCCTTTGATCATCTTGAGAACACCATCTCGTATAGATATCACAAGGCCCAATGCTTCCAAAGCGCCAACAGAGATAAGATTTCTTTTGAGTTGAGGTACATACCTCACCTCCTTCAATTCTCATACTATCCAATCATCCATCTTATTACGAACTATACCCATCCCTTCTATATTACACAGATGATCATCAACCATAACCGTGTAACATCCATCTAGCTTCTCAAAACTAGAAAATCAGGCCCTGTTCGGGTACACATGATAGGTGGCTCCGGTATCTAAGATCCACTCAGCATTATCTGAGTAATCAACAGAAGGAGTAGTGACACAGAGAGAGAATACCGATGAGTCTTCATCCAATCCACCCGCCTGTGCGAGATTCGCCTCGGTGTTTGACTCCACCTTCTTACCTTTGGCCTTCGGGCAATCAACTTTCCAGTGCCCTAATTCCTTGCATAAGGTGCACTGATTCCTCTTCAGATCTCTAAAGCCTGATCTGTCTCAATCTTCCCTGATCATCTCTTCCCTTCCTATTAGAACTTCTGCCTCTTACCTCCAATGCCTCTGCTGTTGTGCTTCCCGAAGAAGACAATCTATCCTATCTCCTTGCTTCATAACTCACAAGAGCAGCAAACATCTCACTGTAGTTAAGGGATTTTCTTCCATTGAGCAATGTAAGATTAAAGGTCTCATACTCTTCCTTAGGAAGAGAGTTCAAAAGAATTATCGCCTTATCCTCTTCATTGATCTTCACATCCACATTAATTAGATATGTAAGAAGCTTCGTGCAGCGATTCAAGTGTTCATTGACGGAGCATCCTCTTTGCATCTGAAAATCATTAAGCTTACTCTTCAACTACAATCGTGATTCTATGCTTTTCGTCTGATACTTCTTCTCCAGGATCTCCCACAGCTGCTTCACAGATGTCTCATGCAACACTTGATACTTGATGTCTTGTGTCAAACAAGACCTGATCAAGCCACACGCCGAACGGTTCATCTTGTCCCAATCTTCTTCCGTCGGTGATGCACGCTTCTTCTCCAACCGTAGGTGTCTTCGAGGTTTGATGCCGTCAGCGCATCCATAATCTCATACCTCCACATACCAAAGCTGTTCGTGTCGTTGAACTTTACCACATCAATACTTGGATGGGATTCATGGATCTTACTAATGTACTTTCTCTAGTCATCTTCTCAACTGATTCCTTAAAGCAATGCGGAAACAAACGGAGTTAGATAAAACAAGCTAGATAAAGACAGGATCTTTACCTCCATATGAAACCCTCGAAGAGTTTTCAAAGCAATTTACTCTTCTAAATTGATTCCTCGAGCAATCTACACGCTGTTTTGAGATCGAAACACGATCCCACAAATAGTCTCAATGCTGATTCGAGATCGACACACGATCTCCGCCAAACAGCAACCGATGCCATTGAATCACATATGATCCCAAGCCGAACCTGGGATGCTCTGATACCAATTGTTGTGCGCACAGGGACAATAACCTCTCTGAGGAATCCGCCCACCTGGCGGAGACTTGATGCAGCCGGAGAAGCAACCAACACGATAAGAACAACAAACAACAGAGAAAAGCAATCAACACAATATTTAACGAGGTTCGGCAACGTACCTACGTCCTCAGGGTAAGGGAGAGAGAGATTTTAATGGTTCAACAATCAATACAAACTAATAAGAGGGAACTTTTCAAAGAGATTCTTCGGGATACAATACATGAGGGCTCTAACCCCTATTTATAACCACAGAGTCCCTGAATTTAAGAAAACTCATATTGAATTCGATCCCATCCAGAAAAGAAATCCGAATCCCAAAGGAAAGTCAAAATGCGCCTGTCGGTCGACCGGCCAGTCGACCAACCCATGCCACGGTCGATCGCGTCGGTCGACCGAGCCCAATCGAGACTAAGGCTTTGTCAGTCGGTCGACCGGGCGGTCGACCGCTTCCTTCCACGGTTGACCGGGAGGTCGACCGGAATGTACCTGTACATGTTCGTGCACGCCGGTCGACCGGTCTTCTCTACCGGTCGACCGGACGGCCGACCGGGAGCACAATCTGGCCTACTCCAATGCGCCGTTTCTTACTCCTTAATTTTCGATCTCTATACTAACTTCCTCTACTCCTCTATCTCCTCTCTCCCTCCACTTTCTGACTATTCTATGGAAACAAACAGATTCTTAGAGAGAATTGCCTCAAGAAGCAAAGAGGAATCACGAGGCAAATCTCTCTCTTATCAACACTTGTACCGTTTCGCTTTAAAGAAATCATATCTTTTTCCCAAGAACCAAAAAAAATGATTATACTGTTTTGACCCTTTTTCGCACATTTTACTGAACCAGACCCCACCAGACGGTAAGTTTGGGTGCGCTTTTGGGTGGATGATGTTAATATCCGAGCCAGATCCTTATCGAATCTTTAGGTGAACTCGAGACCCGAGAAATAGACCAAGATATCATATAATACGGTAAACTAATAATTAAGTGTGATTAACATTGGTTAACTATGGACACTGTTTGGATCAACATCAACAGCAGTAGATTAGATGGAGGAATAATTGAGTGAGCTACCTTAATTAGTAGGTTAATGCATGGGTTTTTTGCGTTAACAATGTGATGGTGCTGGTTAGTGACTTAATGTGGCATTATTTGGTAAATGAATGAATAAACAAGAACAAATGCTGTTATATATAATAGAAGAGAAAATTAGCAACTTCAGTAGGTGGGTAGGTGGTGTGTTAGAATTTTCTTCTACCATGATGTAATCATAATAAAAGAAACACACAAAATTAATACAAATTTTGTGTGCTATTGAAATCTGACTTAGTGATAAAATGAGAAATTTAAGTCATGAGAGATTCTAAATTTGAGATCGAACTACAGTTTTCTTAACAAAAGGAGTAAAATCACATCATAAATATTTCAAATAAGTAAGCATTGGTTATAGAGAAATAAGTAAGCAATAGTATTATTCAATCATAAATGTTTCAAATACATTTTGAGTATCCATTTGAGATGCTACTTGCTACAAAAATTTGAGATGATATTTAAATGGGTTTTGCAAATTTTTCTATCAATTTGCAAAACCCCCCCATTTCCCTTCAAAAATAACATGGGTGCTCGAATGAGTACTCAAAAAAGTACATTCAGCAATGCTCTTGTAAAATTGTATGATTTCACTATTTGTAATGTTGCTTCTTTCTTTCTCAACAATATGAGAATCATCACAAGTATCATTAACTCTTACTTATTTTTATGTTTTTTTTTTGCTTACTTTTAAAGAGCAATTTAGAAGATTAACTCCCTAATGTTAAATGTTTTTGTTAGTTGATTAGATAATTATGAAGTCAATTAGTGAAAATGACAAACCTTGGCTGCATTTGAAACCTTGAGAAATGATTGTGGATGAGAAGAAAATTGAATCTTAGATACAAACAAAGTGCAAGAAAACTAAAGAGAACAAAATGTGCACGCATGGTGCTCAACATATGATTAACTTGCCTACTTATGAGAGTTTAGTTCGAAGTGAATAATTAAATAGTTATAAAAATAAATATTCCCACAAAAGAATTTGATAAATATAAAAACAAGGGGTCCTTAGCTCTGTTCCGTAAAAGAGTGAAAAAAATGTGCGATTGAAATTTTTGGTGGTTTTAGTGATAAATTGAAATTATTTTTAAGAACGAGAGATGCAAAAAAAAGTGAGAGGTATCGTTGTAATTTTTATAAACTCATTGTCATATTCGTGTTCCATATTTACTCCTTTCATTAATGTGTATGTGCGCGTTAAATATAGGCTGAGAATCAAATTGACTGAACTGGCCAAAAAAATTTAAGCTAGTGGCTTAGCCTCAACTTTCTATTTAAGTTCATCATTTTTCTATTCACTTTCTAATATGAGAGTATATTCACAAATGAATACCTATCAATCTCTCTTTTCATGTTTGAATATACCTCAATACCGTCATCTATGAAAATTTTGGGCTGCAACAATTCATGAGTTACCAACTTTGGAATCTACAACTAGCAAATCATATAACCATAAGACATTTGTCAACTCCTAACTCACTTGTTGGGTTCCATATCGGATTTCACTCCTCCGTGGGCCATAATCTGGATATTAATACTATTGTTGAGGAATACTTGAGCCTCCACAGTGGAACACGATGGGCCTTAAAAAGAGGCTAAGAATCAAATTGATCCAAAAATTTAAGTTGTTAGGTCTTGATCTCAACTTTTATTTAAGTCACTTTTATATTCATTTTCTAATGTGAGACTATTGACTCGTGAACCCTCAACACTTGTTACCCCAAATAATTTCTGATAAATAAAGTTATTAAATAGGGTAAATTGTAAAAAGATCATTGTACGATTGATCGAGTAACATTAATACCCCTGAACTATATTATTAGTAAGAACACCTGAGTTAACTATTGGGATAAATAAATATATTACAATTCAAATTTTACCCCCCACTCTCTTTTTCTCTATTTGATTGCTCTATCCCTCTCCCCTCTTGAACTCTCTCTCCCCTCTTCATCTCTCCCTCTTAATTTCTCACTACTTTTTTTGTAATATTTCTCTCTCACTCTCATTCTCCCTTTCCTTCCGTCTTTTCCTATCGATTATTTCCCCTCTCCCCTTCCTGCAATCGATAGCAAAAATGCATTAACAATAACCACAACATGTTGTAAAAGTAACAACTTGGAGAGAATTTTGAGTCTAGATTTGAATAAAAGTTTGGGTTTTGGATAGAAGGAGATTAGGTTGGAAAAAACAAATATTTTGAGTTTGGGATTTGAATATTAAAAAGGGGTAAAGAGAGGGAGGGAAGAGAGAGTAGTGGGAGAGAGGAAAAGAGAGGGAGGAGAAAAAATGGCCTAGGTTTTTATTTAAGAAATGAGTTTTGAAGAAGTATAGAGGGAGGAGTGAAAAAAAGAAGAAGATGAGGAGAAAGACATAAAAGAAAACGAGATAAAAATTAAACACCGTTAACTCAGAGGGTCTTCATGCTAATAACATAGTTCAGAGGGTATTAGTGTTACTTGATCAATAGCACAAAGGGTTTTCAATAATTTACCCAAATAAATATTCTTTAAGTAAATTAAGAAATATTGTTAACAAAAATTTGACATGTTTACGAGTATGAGGTCTGCATCAAATTGATTCTTGAGCGACATAGGCAGTGACATAGCCAGGATTTCAAAGAAGAGGGGGCACAAAATAATATTCAATAATATCAAAAGTATAAAAGTGGTTGTTATACATATCACTCGGCCCAATATAACACTTTTCCATAACAAACACATATCATATTTATTCTTGTTTAGAAAAAAAAACATACAAACAAAAAATTCAATTGTCGGTAATTTTGCATAATTTGATGTCACAATATATATATATATATATATATATATATATATATATATATATATATATATATATATATATATATATATATATATATATATATGTTATTAGCAAATATTTAAATAATTATATTCACAATGTACATCTAACATGCAACCTCTATAAGACTATAATATGAGTACAAAACATAACACAACAATCACTAATTAACTAATTTTATAATAATATTTTTTCTATTTTTTGGATATTATTACTAATTAAATAAATTATGCCACGATGAACACCAAAAATTTTAAAAATTTATCACAACTGCAAGATAAATAAAATCAATGAGTACTCTAAATTAAAAAATATTTTAGCATACCAACGGTGACGATGAGAAGGTAAGCGTGGCGCGTGATCCGCGGTCCCGTGGAAGCCGCCAAGTCCTTGACTCTTTGCTCGAGTGCTCTGGGATTATAGAGTGAGATTTTAAGGATTTGAGAGTGAAATTGAGAGAAAAGAGATGAGATTTGGGGATTTAGGATTTAGCAATTTGAGTGTAAGTTGAGATTTGAGAAAGAGAGGGGATGAATCTAGAGATGTGTGTGTGTGTGTGTGTGTGTGTGTGTGAGAGAGAGAGAGAGAGAGAGAGAGAGAGAGGAGGGAGGGAGAGAAATTGGGCTTGGGGGCACAAATTACACACCCAAAGAATTCCAACCAACCCCCTATGGGCATAGGGTTCATCATCCGTGATGATTCGGGTAAACCAATCATCATGGGAGCAAAAATGTCTCCAAAGCCCCGTACTTTAATGATGTAGGAGATCAAGAAACAAGACAACCAACAAGCTAAAATAACTTGACCTGTCAACATCACCTTCTTCTGTTCTATCTACAGGCTTTTCCTGAAAGTCAGAGTTTTTCATTTTTTTTCCTTGACTGTCGACATCACCCTTCAGCTGTCGACAACTCCATTGCGTATCAGGGAATCTGATTCTGATTAGGATTTTGTATTCAGGTCTGATTTTGATTCCGATCGATTTTCTCTCTTTATTTTGATTTTTTTATTTTGAATTTAGTTTTTATAAATAGAATAGGACTCATTGTAAGCCTATAAATAGGCCTTTGTATTCTATATTTTGGTCAATTTTTTATTAATAAACTTTGAGTTTTCCTTCAGATTGCTCGAGGATTCTGATTAGTCTACAATTCTTCATTATTATATCGCATTTTCCTACCGATTTATGAATAAAATGTCAGTCTAAACTGTGTTTTGGTAAATCAAGAGTTTAAGGACAAAGGAGTAATAAGAGCTTAATTAAATCCATTTTTGGTTAATTAAATTCGCATTACTTGGAGGCCAAGTAAGGGAACATCTAGAAGATGCATTGAACCTAAACTTTTACGCACGTCAGACGAATATTCGGGCGAACATACCAGAATTGGAATATACTAGGAAGGTCCTCGAAGCCAGGAGAAGTTCCTCGCCAAAACCAGGGACCTAAGTCCCTGGTTTTGCCGCACAAATGCGGCAAATGCCGAGATTCCGCGGCAATGTGGTGGGCCCACGCGTCGATTTTCGACGCGTGGGCTCGTCTCGTCTTCTAGAACCCCATTTCGCCTATATAAACCCCTGCAGAGGTCCAGAACGAGAGAGTTTTTGATTTTAGGGCTAGGTTTTCTATCTTTAGTATAGTGTAGTGTAGGTGTTCTTCTTCATTTCTTTTGTATTTTCTTTTCTTTTTAGATCTTGTAGTAGGGCTAAGAGATTCAGAGAGAGATAGAGAGGGATTGATGTAATAGATGGTGACAATATATGTAAATGTGCCTCCTTTCTTCTCCATTGTAATCTTCTCCATCTTCTACATGATGTTTAGCTAATTTCTTCTTCTCATGGCAATCTAACTATTAACCACTAACAATCTAACCACTTAATTGATAATCCACATGAATCTAATAGCCTCTACAAGGGCTTGCTCTTGCAAGAGCCATTGATGGCTCATGATGATGGATTCTAACATTCTAACATTTCTAACACCTAACCCACTAACTTGCTAACTTGCAATGTATTCTTTATTTCATGCTCACCTCTAACCGGTTTTGATGAATTAAAAGTAGCTTGCAACTTGTTTGTGGTATGATGTGTTGTTTGAATGTAGAAGAACAATCTTATGAGCCATACTTTGTATCATCTCTTGAAGCCAAGGGCTAGTGATGGTCGAGGATCCATGTGAGGTAACTATCACTAAGAGGTTAGCATGATTAGTGGATCAATTAGTAGTTAGTAGCCATGAGTTTTTTTTTACTTTATTTTAAAAACTAATTTCAAAATCTTTTATCATTTTTTCTATCAATGTTTTCACAAAATTTTTAGTTCATCTTTGTTCCATCTTTATTTTGTTTTCCAAACGACTTCTCTTTCATTTTTTACATTGCCCTTTCCATCGCCTCCTTCATCTATCACTTCTTGATTTTCTTTTTTTTATTTTCTTTTTCATTCTTTAACAAAGAAGAATTGTTAACATAACGCGTGAATAAAAACTGTTAATGCTTCTATCGCCTCCCGTCCCTGTGGATTCGACCCGTTGAGCCAATGCTATAACGGAAGTATCGAGGGAACATTAGCACATACGAGCTTTTCATTGATTTTACAAAACACATATTTTTTGAGTACTAGTTATGTCTCGATCAAATTTTTGGCGAAAAATCACCTCAAGGTGGTGGTTCCGGTTGTAGTATAGTGGTGAGTATTCCCGCCTGTCACGCGGGTGACCTGGGTTCGATCCCCGGCAACGGCGCCAAAAATTTGATCAAGATAGAACTAGCACTCAAAAAATGTGTGTTTTGTAAAATCAATGAAAAGGTCGTGTGTGCTAATGTTCCCTCGATACTTTCATTATAGCATTGGCTCAACGGGTCGAATTTATAGTGACGGAAGGCGATAGAAGCATTAACAGTTTTTGTTCCCTCGATACTTCCAACTCAGCTTTTTACAGCTACAATGCTATGTAAGAATTCTAAGCTAAATGCTCGAAAAACACCGACCTCAGAAGAAAAACTAGCAAATACAAAAAGAAAACTTAGCAAACCCACGTGTCTTCAGTCCTTTGTGGAGGAAATCAACCTGTTCCTGGCAACAAAAATGGCCTTTCTACTGTTTAAAAGGGCAAAACAAAAATTCTTGGTCCAACCGACCAACCTACCAAACAAGGAAAATAGCCACTTATAACATCTGACTTCCCAACACTACTGTTGGCCACTAACTTCAAAAAATATACTTCAAAATTTCAAATAAAAGATAAAAATTAACTCAGAGAGAGAGAGAGAGAGAGAGAAAGAGAGAGAGAGTTCTTCAATTTTTGGCAGGATTGTACTGGTTTTGAAAAAGTTCTGAAGGCTGCCGTTTGGACAATCCAGTGGAAGGATCACCACTGTATCAAGTTGTCAGTAAGCTTAAATCTTAAATTGGCTTTGAGGAAATGGAGAAATGAGTCTTTTGATTCTATAAGTCCTATAATATACAAATTAAGGAAAAATTTGAAAGATATTACTGAAAAGCTGGGTACTGATCTTATGAACAGTCAGCTGCAAGAATCAGAATTAAATTTGCAAACTTAATTGAGCAACTGGTTGGCAAATGAAGATAATCAGTTACGGCAAAAAGGCAGGGAAATTTGGATGCATTTGCGTGACAGAAATACAAAATTCTTTTATTCTATTTTCAAAACAAAGAATTCAAGAAACTATATCAACCAACGCATAAATGAAAAGGGTGACTCTATCACTGGTATCAATGTCATCAGAGAAGAGAAGAGGCTTCTGTTAGACTTATTATGCTTTTAAAGTCTAATTTAATTTGAGTCTAATTAAATCAATTGGATATTTGCACCCGCCCACTTAACCTATGTTATTTGACCCAATAAAGAATTGATCAAACTTGGTTTGAGTCTAAACACGTTTTCAATTACACTTACCTATGAGTGTGTTTAAATTAAAATGTGAGACTCATCTACACGTTAAACTTGTGTTATAAATCAAGGGCTTAGATCTATGATGAGTTGAATTAGGGTTCCTTGATACTATATATATTATGGGTAGGGTTCCCTCTCCACCACAACAATGACCATCTCTCTTGGAGGCCTCTCATCTCCTCTAAAGATAAATAAGAGAACTTGGTGCTTCTCCCTCAACTCTGGCGTCCTCGAGATCGTGCAACCTTCGGCATCCCTTTCGTGATGGAATCAGGTATGCCTAAAACCCTTCTTCCCTTTGATCATGATAAAGAGGCTATGCATGTATGGGATCTTGTATAAAATAAAATTAGATTCAACAATTGGTATCAGAGCCACATCTTTAGCATCCCTTTCGTGATGGAATCAAGTATGCCTAAATCCTTCTTCCCTTTGATCATGATAAAGAGGCTATGCATGTATGAGATCTTGTATAGAATAAAATTAGATTCAACAATTGGTATCAGAGCCACATCTTTAGCATCCCTTTCGTGATGGAATCAAGTATGCCTAAATCCTTCTTCCCTTTGATCATGATAAAGAGGCTATGCATGTATGAGATCTTGTATAGAATAAAATTAGATCCAACAATTAGTATCAGAGCCACCTCTTTATTAGATCATCGGGATCTACAGAAATTTCGATCTCGATCTATGGAAATCATGAATAATTCTTCCCTTAATTCAATAAATATTTGTGTCTCATATATTGAATTAAAAATTTAAGGGGATGATTTTATGGATTTTAACATGTATACATTTTTTATGAAATTTATTATGTCTGTTATTCTAGTTTTAATTTAAAAAAATAAAAAGATGATACATGAGCTGCATGGTCGGCTGCATGCAGGCAGCACATGATGCAACACACGATTTTTTTATTTAAAATAAAAAAATGTGGGGACATTAGATGCATGCGCTGGGACATTAGATGCATGCGCTGGTGCACCAACACATGCATCATAAAGAAGTTTAAAAAAAAAAAACCTCTGCAAGGTGCCTGCATGTGTCACGGGCCGATTCTTTTGACTTCGAACCACTCAAACCCGCGCGACACTTGGCTCGCTCTTTCACCTTAGAAGCGAAGCTAAGTCAGCTTAACCCTCACACTCACTTACTTAAGAGGGAGAGAACATTTGGAGAAGAAGTGAAAGTTCGTATTGCTTACTCTTACTTTCCTTGATAATTACAAATGAGCACCCTTGGCCCCTATTTATAGGTAAGGACTTGTACAAGAATTCTCTAGAATTAGAGGCTTCTAGAATATCTAGAAGCTCCCCTATATTCATCCCTAAATATCTTATTTTAGAATCCTCTAGGAATCTTCTATGAAATATCCTTCAAGGGAGTATCCCTCTAGGAATGTTTCATGGAATATCTCTCTAGGGGAATCTTCTAAAGAATATCTCTCTTTACATGGTATTTACGATATTATCCTAACCCATTCTACCACATGGGATGAGCCCAATATGAAGCCCAAGTGGACCAAGATGGAGCGGTTCGTGACATTCTCCCCCACCTATCCGAGAGATGCCCTCACCGCTGAGTTTTCTCCTGATGGAACTTCTCGATCAAGTCTCGAACTGCCAAAGAGCTCGTGCCGGTTCCCAACTGCTCTCGCTATCTGGCAATCCCTTCCACTTCACAAAGTATTCCAACCTCGGGTGGTTGTTCGCTTCACGAACCGTCCTGTCCGCTATGATCTCCTCTGCTTCCTTATCGAACTCCATGCGAATTCCTGCTGGTGCTCGACTATATTTCCCACGATCTAGATCTTCCGCGTCCTTATGGTAAGGCTTTAACATGCTCACATGAAACACCGGATGATACTTCACTGTTGGGGGAAGTTGTACCCTATTGGCTATATTTCTCACTCTTTTCTAAACAGGAAATGGGCCTTCATACTTCCTTATCAAGCTCTTGTGTAGTCTCTTGTGCCGATCCAAAGTAGAAAGCTTGACAAGGATTAGGTCACCAACCTGATACTTCATATGCCTCCTCTTCTTATCAGCCCATTTCTTCATCCTCTTGACCGCCTTGCTTAGACACGAACGCGCCAACTTGGTCCACTTGGGCTCATATTGGGCTCATCCCATGTGGTTGAGTGGGTTAGGATAATATCGTGAATACCATGTAAAGAGAGATATTCTCTAGAAGATTCCCTTAGAGAGATATTCCATAAAAGATTCCTAGAGGGATACTCCCTTGAAGGATATTCCATAGAAGATTTCTAGAGGATTCTAAAATAAGATATTTAGGGATGAATATAGGGGAGCTTCTAGATATTCTAGAAGCCTCCAATTTTAGAGAATTCTTGTACAAGCCCTTGCCTATAAATAGGGGCCAAGGGTGCTCATTTTTAATCATCAAGGAAAGTAAGAGTAAGCAATACAAACTTTCACTTCTTCTCCAAATGTTCTCTCTCTCTTGAGTAAGTGAGTGTGAGGGTTAGGCTGACTTAGCTTCGCTTCTAAGGCGAAAGAGCGAGCTAAGTGCCGCGCGGGTTTGAGTGGTTCGAAGTCAAAAGAATCCGCCCATGACAGTTGGTATCAAAGCACTATCACGGGTGGATTCTTTTGACTTCGAACCACTCAAACCCGCGTGGCACTTAGCTCGCTCTTTCACCGTAGAAGCGAAGCAAAGTCAGCCTAACTCTCACACTCACTCACTCAAGAGAGAGAACACTTGGAGATGAAGTGAAAGCTTATATTGCTTATGTTGGCCCAAAGGCCTATCACCCTAGTTTTGATGATGATCAACTCATGAAGTTATGTTTACTAATGATCTTGTGTTTAATTAGTGACAGATTCATTATCAAGATCTTAGTAGGTGCATAGCTCAACAAAGGACAAAATATCAAGATTTGGAGCTAGCACGGTGTGATCCAAGGAGTTTTGGATCAAGCTTGGACCAAGTCAAGAAGATGAGAAGCCTTCAAGTGAAGACTTCAAGAAGATGAAGACTTGTGTCTAGGTATAAGATTTAGTTTTTGATTTAGTTAAAAATGTAAAGGATAAATGGTTGGTGGATTGCTCAAGTATATCTTACACACACACTCTTGATAGAACTCTTGATAGAATTGCTTTCATAAAAGATTTTTATGTTTAGAAAAGAATTTTTTATTTAGTAAAAGATTTTCTTTGTGACAAAATTTATACCTTGGTTTTTGGTATTTCTATCATGTATATCTTTTCAACCATAACCAAGTTTAGAGCTTAATGTCAAAAACATAGATATTACATTATGATTGTGTAGTGGATCATATTCATACACACTATTCTTTAAAATGAAATCAAATATCTTGTTTTTATATTTTGTGAAGTTATGAAAACCAAGTTTGAAAAATACATGTTTTGATTTTTGATAAAATTTGCAAGACGCTGAAATGATATGAATATATTGATATATGTCTTGAAAATTTTTATCACAAGTTTGGTTTTTAATATAGAATGTTAAAACAAGTTTATGAAATTTTTATAAGTGTTAAAAGATTTTAAAAAATATTTTTAAACCAATTTTCAGACCTAGAACTGGCTGACAGGCTGGTCGGTCGACCGAGCGGTCGACCGCACCATGGCCGGTCGACCCACGGTCGACCGACGTGCACAGACTTGTGCATGTCTGTGCAGCACAGTGGTCCGGTCGACCGGACGGTCGACCGCTGCAGAGAGTTCTGCTCTCGGGTTTTCTGGGTCGACCGGGCGGTCGACCGGAGGCTCCAACGGTCGGATTTTCGACCGTTGGCGGTCGACCGGAAGCTCTGACAGACCCCAACGGTCACATTTTTCTGACCTCTATAAAAGGAGGTTTGGTCATTGTTTTGAGCCAAGATTTTTGGGAGAATTAGAGCCAGTTTTTCCTAGTCTTTTTCAGAAGTTTTCTCCACAAAATAGTGAGCAAATATTTCATATCTAAAGGGAAGTTTTATCAAGAGTGTTAAAAAGAAAGTCTTTGAGTTTTCCTCCACCTTTTCACATCCTTGTTTTTCTCACACCACACTTGAGCAACCATTGATTATACATCCTATAGGTGTGTTGTAGTGAGAGCTCTTTAGGTGATCAAAGTGTTGTGATCACCAAAGATCTTTTCTTTGTTCTTTGAGGAGACGGGCAAGTGTGCTCGTCGTTGTTTCGAGTTCGGGTGCAGACTTGTTGTACGAGGTGCGACCTCGGCAAGCCGGTGGGCTTGCAGTGCGTACGGGACTAGGGAGTCCGAGGGCTTGTAGGTGTTGCGGCACCGAGGAGAGATCCATTGGGATCTTGCATAGTGGAAATCCTTCGTGTGTCGAAGGCGGGGATGTAGAGCAAGTGTGCTCGAACCTCGAAACATACCTTTGTGTTTGCGATTGCTTACTCTATCTCTCTCTCTCTCTCTCTTTGTCTCTTTTATATCTTGCATTCAATAATTGTCTTTATCATTTACATGCTTGATATATTCCCTAGTGCTCATAATTGCTATACTTGCTTGGGATTGTTGTTAACACTAGTATTCAACCAAGAGAGCCAACGCGGCACCTCAACCCATTCAAGAGGAATCTAGAGGAGCTTGTCCAGAGCCCTGCAAAGGGAATTCGGCAACACTCTTGAGTTATACATAAGTGTTTAATTAAAAGAAGATTTAATTTGGTCATATTTGTTATAGCTTCCGCATTATTTGCATAATTTGTCATTAAGTGACCATTAGATTAGCCATCACCTATTCACCCCCCCTCTAGGTGATTTACAATTGGTATCAGAGCTTGGTACTCTGATTTTGGTCTAACAACCTAGAGTTAAAGATCCTCATTTTTAGGCTAATCACAAGATTTGTACACACACCATGGACTTCATGTCACCACCCACCTTTGACACCCTTAACATCCAAATTTGGAAGGTTAAGATGTCATTGTACCTCAAGGCCTTAGGCATTCATGTATATCTTGCCACTACTAATAATGCATATTCTTTAGATGGTAAGAATTTTGAGGCTAATGCAAAAGCCCTTCATGCTATCAAGTCAACCCTAAATGATGATTATTTATCTAGGGTTTCTAATGTTGAATCGGCTTTTGTAGTATGGAACATCATCACCTCCCTCGGCGAAAAAGATCTATACTATGCGGGGAGTGACTCGGATGTTGGAAGCGACACCTCCAACAAGTGCTACATGGTCCAAGGGGATAACCCCCTTGAGGTAAATTCTGAATTCGATGATGATGACATGTCATATGATGAGCTTACTACCTTTTGTCATCTGTTGCTTGAAAAGTATGACATGATTAAGAAAGAAAATAAGAATTTGAAAAAGAATATTGCTTGCATGCATGTAGAACAAGACTCTTTTAAATCTAACATTGCATGTTTAGAAAAAGACAACAATAATTTGAAAAAGAATTTTGATGCCATGCTTAATGAAAAAGATTCATTAGAAAATAAAATGGCATGCTTAGAAAAAGAAAACAATGATTTGAAAAATGAGAATGTTTCCTTGCTTACAAAATTGAATGATTTATGTGAAGGAAACACTATTTTGAAAAAGAAAGTTGATTTGGTGGAAAAACAAAAAGAAGTTGTTTTTCAAGAAAATAAATCTTTGAAAAGAAAAATTTGTGAAAAAGAAAAAGATTTTGTTTCACAAAAGAAAAAGAAAAATGATCATAAATCTTATCATGCTTTACATGCCACCACAAATGAGATAAATGTTTTGAAAAATAAAATGGATGGTTTGAGTTCAACTTTGAACTCATGTGCATTTAATCATACTAAATTGGAGTCTTTGTTTTCAAAGAAACAAACTCCATCTATTCATGCACATCATCATGCTTATGTTGCACAACATGATCACACTCCTACACATAAGCATACTAAGGTGTACATATGTACACATTGTGGCCGCAAAAGCCATTTAGCAAAGTTTTGTTATGATAATATTAATTCTCTAAATTTTGCTAATTATAAAAGATTTTGGGTTCCTTACAAGTCTAACCCCAAAGGACCCAAGAAAATATGGGTACCAAAACCCCCACCATTTGCTTGGGATGTAGGTGAGGGCTCTCACAAAACGTGAGAGAATTGGTGCCTTGGTAGTGGATGCACATGGATTGGATGGACACACTTTAGACGCATCGCTATCAAAGAGTTTGGTGGGACAACCACCATATTTGGAGTTTTGGAGTTGGTAACAATTTCTAAACTCCTACTTTTATGCACATGCTTTTAATTTCATAATATTCATAGCATGTTCATATTTTTATGTGCTTCATGTGGTATTTACATGTTTAAATGAAGATTTTATCAAAACGTGCATGTATACATATACAATTAGTGAATTACAATTGATTCATATATGATTGAACTTCATGCTCATTTGTACCCACTATTTGCATATGCATAGTCTAGTTTTGATGATTCTTTCATTTATACTTGTTGTGCCTATTTTTATGCTTTACTTCATGTATATATATTTTTTAATTCAAATCTAATAAATATACATGTATACCCATGAGTCTCTTGCCTTCATGCAAACATCATTAATAGACTCTTTTAGATTTGGGATATGTATGTGTATTGTTAGGATTGGATTAATCATACATATACCATGATGATTAGTGTTTTTATTAAAATGATTTTTCGTATTTTTATTAAAAATGTGACTTATGAGCTTCATTGACTATTTTCATAAAAATGCTATTTACATGATCATTTAACACTCACATTTTTATTAAAAATATTTTGAGCTTTATAGACCATGAGTGCTTAAATTTTTATGTATCTAGTTATGTTTATGAAAAACATTAGATTTGATATATTTGAAGGATCTTTAACTAGTTTTTCAAAAACAATTTATACTAGTTATTTGTTCTTCAAATAATTTTTTTGGGATTTACACATGATTCTATTTTTCTCAAAATTTGATGCTTCATGTATTGAATATTAGTTATATGTTCGTTTTATCAACACTAGGATTTATACTTATACATATCGTGGGGCCACAAATAAATCTATTTATATTTGTGCTTGAATGCTTATTTGAACCCATGAAATGTGCTTGTAGTGCTTAGTTTTGATGATACATACATCTTTAAACTTGTATTCTCACTTCTTAGATTTGATTTATGATCATGTATTTTTCATTTCATGTATATGTGTATTTTTCCAAACCCTAAGATATACATGTATATCTCTTGAGTCATTTGCCTTTAATGCAAATCTAATTATATGGACTCAATTGTGTTTAAGAGATATGTATGTATACTCATTGTGTTGTCAAAGCATACATATATCTTGAAATATATTTTTTTAAAATTTTTTTTTGATGATTTTCATGTTTTCTTATTTAAGGAAATATTGAGCTTTATTGACATTTTCATGATACCATGTTCCACATAACACTAGTGCACTCACCTCTTTTGAAAACTTTATGGACTTTATGGATAATAGAGTGTTTTTAGTGCCATGTGATTTACTTGTGTTTCATGAAAACATTTTTTTGGTGCAAATTTTTCATTTGGTAGAATTTTTCAAACTAAGCTTATTTTCAAATCTATTTTTGAAAACTGATCGCGTAAAAAGCAAGTATTAAAATGAGAGAAGGAAGTGTGGGTTGATGTTACTGCTTTTGCGATTCTTTCCGTAGTAGCGAAGTGGCTATACGGGTCGTATCCACAAGGAGGGAGAGCGATAGAAGCTTGATGCGGCTTTCAAAGTTCAAGAAGAAAGAAAGTTCTTGTGTCCAAATAAAGAATTTGAAAAGTGAAAACAAGTATTTTTAGAAATTGTTGGAAAATGTTTGGTGGTTTGTAAAAGTGATCTTTTTCTTAGTTGTAAAGATGCATGGCTAACTTTCTACTAAGTGCTCCCACTAATTTCTAACTTTTTGAAGATAGCCTCACGATGGATCATAGGCAAACACGACACTTATGCATTGGAACTAATCACGTGGAAATCGAGTGAGAGTTCATCCTATAACTTAGCCTTACACGGCAAAAACTCGGACATTCCCATATCAAGATCCGATAGAAGGCGAGAATAAGGGAAGACTCGAGTGCACTATTGGTATCGGCAAAGTTAAAAGGAAAAGAGTCTAACAAGTAAAATACACAACTCATAGATCATCAAAACTCGGTAAGTATGAAGTATAAGAAAGTAGATACTTGTAGATAAATTAGAGTTAGAACCCTCATCTTAAGATGCCATAGCTCTCATTTGCACAAGGCTTGTTTGGCACTATTGATTCATACGGGTTATCAAACAAGTGTTAGAAATTAGTGGGTTAGTAGTTAGTTAGCCATGCTATGGAAAAGTTAGTTAGCCATCAAGGTAAAAGAAACAACAAAGAAAAAGGGGTAAAAGGGAAAGGGGGAGTTACACTACAACAAAGAAGTAAAAGTAAATGCAAAGACAAGTAAATGAAAGAAGGAAGAGAAGTAGTACTTGTATTATCTTGTCACCCTTCAAATACAACTCTTGACACACTCTCTCTCTTTCTCTTTAATGGCTAAGACCTAAAACTAGAAGAAGAAGAACAACTACAACAAACTAACAACAAGATTACAAATTTTTGCCAAAATTCCAATCTGCTCCAACTGAAACCCCCCAGGGGGTTTTTATAGCCATCAGGGAAGAGGGGTCCAGGGACAAGGAAGTGACCCAAGACGGCGCGCGCGCCGCGGCCACATGGCCGCGGAAACGCGGCAAAAGCCGCGTTTCCGCGGCCATTTAATGGCCGCGCGCGCGGCTCTTTGGGCGGCGCGCAGTCTTTTCTGTCCTCTGTCGTATTCGGCGCCCGGATTTGGTTTTGCAGTCTCTGATTTTGCCAGAATTAGCCTCTTAGGTCAATGGCTACCTTTTAGGTCTTTTAATCACCAACTAAATGGTGATTTAGGTCTTCTTCTTCATTGGCACACCATGGATCTAGAATCAAGCAAGCAAGGTATTATTAGCAGAATTTTTTATCCAATAAATGTGAAGATGTGGTATAAATTATGCAAAATTAGATACTAATCACACCCCCACACTTATCTTTTTTGCTCGTCCCGAGCAAAACAAAAAACCTAAGAAAATTATTACCCCACTTTCGCAGGTGACGCGATTGCACTGAGCATGTGCAACAAGCCTTTAAACCTCTAGGTCCCCCCTAGAGGAGGAGTATTGTCTCCTGAGGGTTTTCAGCGGATTGCACCCACAAAATCCAGTAAGGAAAAGAAATTAGTTGTTAGAAATTTATATATACATATATATACATGAAAAAGAACTTTCAATTATCTAAGTAAAAATGACCGAATGATGTAAGAATTAGGTTTAACCCTCGTAAGTCCTCTTATATTTTAGCCTTCATAAAAGAAGAAATTATGATTTTTCTTTAAATTTAGAAAGGATCTTGTACTTCTAACTCATTCTTTTATTTTGCTTTAGATAGATATGCATACCGTGGCAGTGTGATGTGCTTGGGATTTTTCAACATAACTTTGAATATTATTTTATTAATATTTACTTATTATTCCTGGTTCCATTAGGCTTTCTACTTCACTCATGTAGCACACATCGAACCGATGACTCCCAAACCAGATGGTCTTAGGGCACCAGGTGGAAAAACACCCTTCAGGTTAAATATGCGAGTGGAGTAGGCCACGAAATCAAGATTTATTTATAAATTTTTGGCGTGAGTAATTATGCTTCTTGAGGCACAATTATCCAGCTTTTTTTTTTTCCTCTTTCTTTCTTTTTTTTTTCTCTTTCTTTTTTTCTCTTTCTTTTTTTTTTTTTTTTGGCATGAATAATCATGCTTCTTGAGGCACAATTATCCAGCTCTCTCTTTTTTTTTTTTTTTTTTTTTTCAAGAGTTGTGTCTCTAAATCCCAAGCATGTGTGTGTGAATTATGCATATTCTACTAAGGCTAAATAAAAGATATAAGTTATTTTCCTTATCCCTCCTATCTTTTTAGTCAAACCATTCTTTCTTTTTTACTTAGGCAAAAATAAAGATTTATTACTAAGGTTCCCGTAATTCCTACAGTCTTTTGGTATTTTTATAAAGAGTATGAAATTTCTTTTCAATCTGTATTTTTTTTTTTATAAACATTTTTTTTTGAAAGAAATAAAAGGAAAAAGGAAAACTGTTAGCACCCCCCCACACCTATCTAATGCATTGTCCTCAATGAATGTAGATGAAAAATGCAAATACAATAAATAGGGGGAAGGAATGATATTACCGGCTTTGTGGACTCGGTTTGGCCAAGTACGAAGAGGCTAAAGAAATGGCAAAAAGAATGTACACGGGGTAAGCATATAAACTTTTTTTTTTTTTTTTTTTTTTTTTTGGGGTTAGGTGTATGATGGGGCAAAAAGAGTGAGCACACTATCATCTGGAATTATCGGCTCAGTGGTCAAGAATGGCTTCAGCCTTTGCCCATTCACTTTAAATTCCGCGTTATTGTTAGGGTCTGCAATGAGCACAGCACCGTGTGGAAAAACGGTGCGCACGATGAATGGTCCCGACCAACGAGTTTTCAGTTTCCCCGCGAAAATATGAAGCCTAGAATTGTATAGCAGAACCCTATCTCCCGGTGCAAAGGTTTTCCGGGTTATGATTTGGTCATGAAAAAGTTTGGTTCTGCTCTTGGTGATTCGTGCATTTCATAAGCTTCATTCCGTATCTCCTCTAATTCAGAAATCTGCAGTTTCCTAAGTTCACCGGCCTTGGTCAGGTCGAAGTTGAGTTGCTTAATTGCCCAGAGGGCCCGGTGTTCTAATTCTACTGGCAGATGACAGGCTTTTCCAAACACGAGTCTGTAAGGAGACATCCCCAGAATTGTCTTAAATGCGGTACGGTAAGCCCATAATGCATCGTTGAGCTTAGCCGACCAATCCTTTCGGTTTTGACTGACAGTCTTTTCCAAAATGAGCTTGATCTGTCGGTTGGTGACCTCAACCTGCCCATTTGTCTGGGGATGATACGGGGTTGATAACTTGTGATTGATGGAATATTTTCGCATCAGAGCTTCAAAAATTCTGTTGCAGAAATGTGATCCATTATCACTAATTATCGCTCTCGGGGTACCAAACCGGGAGAAGATGTTCTCTTTGAGGAATTTGACAACCACTTTGTTGTCATTCGTCTTGGTTGGTACAGCTTCCACCCACTTAGAGACATAATCGACAGCAACCAAAATGAATTGGTTGCCGAAGGAGTTGGGGAATGGTCCCATGAAATCGATGCCCCAAACATCAAAAATTTCTACTTCAAGGATTGGGTTTAGGGGCATCATGTCTCTTCTAGAAAGTTTCCCTATCTTCTGACAGTTTGCACATGACTTGCAAAAATGATATGAATCCTTGAACAGAGTGGGCCAGTAGAACCCACTTTGTAGAACCTTCTCTGCAGTCTTGCGGGGACCGAAGTGTCCTCCGCATGCAAGGTCATGGCAAAAACTAAGCACGCTCCTCTGTTCCTCCTCGGGTATGCATCGTCTAATTATTTGGTCTGGACAATACTTAAAAAGATACGGTTCTTCCCAGAAGAAATACCGTACTTGGGCAAAGAAGCGGTATTGGTCTTGCTTTGTCCAGTCAGCGGGTAATTGTCCTGTGGCCAGGTAATTAATGATGTCAGCATACCAGGGTTCCTTAAGAATGGCTAGGATGTGCTCATCAGGGAAATCCTCGTTGATCGGAGCTTGGATGGTTGGTGCATTTGGAATTCGTGAAAGATGATCAGCAACCACATTTTCAATACCTCGTTTATCCCTGATTTCTAGGTCAAATTCTTGAAGCAAAAGGATCCACCGAATCAGTCGGGCTTTTGCTTCCTTCTTGGTCATGAGGTATTTCAAAGCTGAGTGATCCGTGAAAATCACTGTTTTCGAACCTAACAAGTAGGGCCGGAATTTTTCTAACGCAAAGACAACGGCCAAGAATTCCTTCTCAGTCGTTGTATAGTTCTGTTGAGCATCATTTAAGGTCCTACTCGAATAGTAGATCACGTGCTGCCTATTATTGATTCGCTGTCCTAGAACAGCGCCAATAGCAAAGTCAGATGCATCACACATGATCTCAAATGGTTGGGCCCAATCAGGGGCAGAAATGATAGGTGCAGAAATCAGTTCTTGCTTAAGCTTCCCCCATGACTTGAAACATTCCTCGTTGAAATCAAAGGGCACGTCCTTAGCGAGCAGGTTAGTTAAGGGCCTAGCAATTTTGCTAAAGTCCTTAATGAACCGTCGATAGAACCCAGCATGCCCTAAAAAGGATCTAATATCCTTGATGCTTTTGGGGGGTGGAAGCTTAGCAATCACTTCTACCTTAGCCTTATCCACTTCTATGCCTCTCCTCGAAATCTCATGGCCCAAGACAATCCCCTGTCTCACCATAAAATGGCATTTTTCCCAGTTTAGAGTTAGGTTCTTCTCAATGCATCTTTGTAGCACTAACTCTAAGTGATGAAGACATTGATCAAATGAATCTCCGTAGATGGAGAAGTCATCCATGAAAATCTCAAGAAAACGTTCCACCATATCAGAAAACAAACTAAGCATGCACCGTTGGAACGTTGCAGGAGCATTGCACAATCCAAAAGGCATGCGCCTATAAGCAAAGGTTCCGAACGGGCAAGTGAACGTTGTCTTTTCCTGGTCTTCTGCAGCAATGGGGATTTGATTGTATCCCGAGTACCCATCCAGAAAGCAGTAGTACTCATGTCCAGCCAAACGCTCCAGCATTTGGTCGATGAAGGGTAGCGGGAAGTGGTCTTTACGGGTAGCAGCATTCAACTTCCTATAGTCGATACAAACACGAACCTTGGTAGGCAGTCTTGTTTGTACCAACTCTTTTCCTCATTTTCTACTACCGTAAAGCCAGCCTTCTTTGGGACCGCATGAACAGGGCTAACCCATTGGCTATCAGAAATGGGATAAATGATCCCATTATCTAATAGTTTCAGAATTTCAGCCTTCACTGCCTCTTGCATGAGAGGGTTAAGCCTACGTTGTGGGTCCCTCCTAGGGATTGCTTCATCGATTAAATGAATCCTGTGTTGCACTGTGGCTGGACTTATTCCCTTGATGTCCTTCATTGTCCATCCAATGGCTTCCCTATGTCTCTCCAGAATGGACATCAAGCTGTCCTCTTGTTGCTCAGTCAGGTGGGATGCTATGATGACTGGCAAGGTGTCCTTTCCGCCTAGGTAGGCGTACTTGAGATGTTCAGGCAGGGCTTTCAGCTCTAGGGAAGGTGTTGCTTCATTGGAGGGAGTCTCTGGGCTTTCGATCCTAAGATGGGGTACATTGGGGCTTGATGCCCAATCCACTGCTGAATCTACGATCTGGTCTAAATTGAATTCCTCATCCTCCAGATCGAACTCTGCCTCAGCTTCTATCTCCATGCATTCCTCATGCTCACTCGTCAGGTTTTCAATAGAATTGACCTCAAACGTCTGATCATTCACATCCCTAGGTTGTCTTCCAAGATTGAAGACATTGACTTCCTTCGTCATGTCTCCGAAAGTTAATCGCATGGACCCGTTCCTACAGTTGATTATGGCGTTGGCTGTAGCAAGGAATGGGCGTCCTAAGATGACGGGAGTCTGAGACCTAAGATTGGACACAGGTTGGGTCTCGAGCACAATGAAGTCAACGGGGTAAATGAAATCCCCGACCCGGATGAGGACGTCTGTGATTTCCCCTTTCGGGATCTTCACAGAACGGTCGGCTAGCTGAATGGTGACTCGAGTTGGGCTTAGCTCACCCAACCCAAGTTGCTAGTATACCGAGAGAGGTAGCAAGTTGATACTTACTCCCAGGTCAAGAAGCGCTCTACTTATTTCGGTCTGTCCTATGGTGCAGGAAATGGTGGGACATCCGGGATCCTTGTATTTCACCGGAATGGGACCAGACAGAATTTCGCTTATGTTAGTGGCCAAGAACACTTTCTTGGGCACATTGGTCTTTCTCTTCTTAGTACACATATCCTTCAGGAATTTGGCATAAGCCGAGACTTGTTGGATAGCGTCAAGAAGTGGCACATTCAATTTGACCTGGTGGAACATCTCTAGCATTTTCTCCATGTGCATGTTTTTATTGTTGTTCCTAAGCCTATTGGGAAAGGGTGCTACAGGCTTATGAACTTGTTCAGCAGCTTGGTCCTTATCAGATGTTTGTGGAGCGGATTGGGAGCCACTAGCAGAAGTGGAGGCTTGATTGGGATCAGGATGGACTGGACTCTTTGGTTGGTAGACCTGGTTGTCTACCTTCTTTCCAGATCTCAGTGTGTGAACAGCATTACAGTGGTTGAGAGATGGATCCTGAACTTCATATGCTTGGTTGGAGGTTTTTGGGTTAACTAATGGCTGACTAGGCAAGGTACCCTTAGGTCTCTCACTTAGGGAGCTAGCTAACTGGCTCATCTGCAATTCCAACCTAGATATGGCTTGTGAATGACTGTTCAGAGTTTGTCCCTGGTTCTGCATGAAAGCAGACTGGGACTTAATGAAAGCCTCAATGCTCTCCTCCAATTTATTGATTTTCTTTTCCATTGGAGAGCCTTGGGAGGAGGAAGATGGGGCTTGACTGGGAAAAGGTGGTGGAGGAGCAGGATGGTGAAAGTTGTTGGAGAAATTGGGCCTGGGAGGATTGTTTGGGGCCCAGGAGAAATTGGGATGATTCCTCCAACCGGGATTGTATGTCTGTGAGTAGGGGTTGTGAAGCGGCCGTGAGTAAGCCGCGTTCATGTGTTCCTGTGGCACTTGTTGGGCATGAAAAACAGGGCACTCTTCGAAGACATGGTTCGGTGCCTGACAATATGAACAACCCGGATTGTGAATTGGTGGTGGGTTGATCTGGTTGACACTAGCAGGCTCTTTTGTTTCCAGAGCCTCTATCCTTCTCATCAGGGTAGCAATCTTAGCCTCAGCAGCTATGGATGATTCTAGAGATAGGAGCCCTCCTCTTGAAGCTATAGACTGTGAATTCCTAGGTTTCTTCGAGGCTGGCTCCCATTGCAGGGTTTTCTCAGCTAAGTCCTCAAATAAATCCCAACCCTGATTCTCATCCTTCTGCAAGAACCCTCCCTGACACATCGTTTCTAACAGGGTCTTAGTCTGATAGTCTAGACCATCGTAGAGAATCTGGCACTGACGCCATTTCTCCACACCGTGATGAGGGCATTGAGCTAGGAGATCTTTGAATCGCTCAAAGTATCTCCAAAAGGGTTCGCTCGGGTCTTGCTTAAACTGCATGATGTTCTTCCTAATGAGGGCAGTTTTGTGAATTGGGTAAAATTTCTTCAAGAAAGTCTTGACGAAATCATCCCACGTAGTGACTGAATCTGCTGCCAGACTGTACAACCATTTCTTAGCTAGATCCTTTAGGGAAAAAGGGATGAAACGTAACCTAACGACATCATCTCCTAGCTGGGGTATTCGCATCATGAGGCATACTTCTTCAAATTCCCTAACAAAGAAGTATGCGTCCTCTGATTCTAAACCATGGAATTTCGGAAGAGTGTTAATGAATTGGGGCTTTAACTCGAAATTATTTCCGTTTGCTTCAGGAAGTTTTATGCAAGATGGAAGTGAAGTTCTTATCGGGTAAAATCTATCCTGAAGTGATGCCATCACCGGTTCTGGATGCAAGGGTAACGAGGTGTTTCTTGTTAATCTGGAAGTTGATGGATCTCTCACCCACTCTTGCATTCAGCACACCACAACCAACGTGAAAACAACAAACAATCGAAAAAAGAATAAAAAACAAACAAAAGAGAGAAAAACAACCACAAGCCTTAGTCTAAGGTACTTGGACCTAGACGACTCCTAACTGGTCGATTCTCCGGGGAAGGTTGTTGTAGGAACTCGACTACAAGCTAATCGGCCAGGAAAGGGCAAAGCTCGGGGGGAGGTATCCGGGCGGAGCCACGGGCCTAATTATTCCAAACCACGGAGCTTTCGAGGCTTTACCTCTAAATCCACTTTCCTAGACACCGATTTTGCAGGAGTAAAGTTCTTACAATTTCCAACCTCGGTTAATCTCTTAGTGAGTCCGAGATGTCCCTAGGGCCAACGTCTATTGATTTTTAATTAAGGCTTGGGAAAAAGTGAGTGCACTTGGAGATGGTTTTTGGGCTAAGGAAGGGTGATGAAACCCCCACCTTATCTTGTTTATTTGGGTTTTGCCCTTAAAGTCAATTGTGCAAGTGTACAGTTTATTCACAACAAGGTAACACTCAAAGCGGTAAATCACTTCAAAATGTTGGTCCTAATCTATATGAATGCACACGTACCTTGTCTCCAGCACTCTTCAACAGAAATTGAAATGAATTGAAATAGACACGTGCCCTAAATGCAAACGTCTAATTCAAATTTTAATTAAGCAACAAGTGGATTTCTGTTGAATTTATTACACATGCATATAGTGAAGCATCCAAGGAAACGAAAAAAAAAAAAAAAATTGAAAGCACTTTTTTTTTTTAGCGGCGTTCGGCAACCCTGCAAACGAGTGCGTTAGTACTTCAATCGGAAAAACTCGCTTTTACACGAATTTTTCCGAGGGCAAATAAATCCTCGCGCAATGTCCTTGGCCACCTCTTTTGCTTCCCGTGATGGTGAGCTCCTTGGTTCTTCTCCTACACACAAAAGAAAACAAAGAACAATCTTTAGTAGTGAACAATAAAGCCGTTCCCTCCCCGGCAACGGCGCCAAAATTTGATCGGGTAAAAAGCAAGTATTAAAATGAGAGAAGGAAGTGTGGGTTGATGTTACTGCTTTTGCGATTCTTTCCGTAGTAGCGAAGTGGCTATACGGGTCGTATCCACAAGGAGGGAGAGCGATAGAAGCTTGATGCGGCTTTCAAAGTTCAAGAAGAAAGAAAGTTCTTGTGTCCAAATAAAGAATTTGAAAAGTGAAAACAAGTATTTTTAGAAATTGTTGGAAAATGTTTGGTGGTTTGTAAAAGTGATCTTTTTCTTAGTTGTAAAGATGCATGGCTAACTTTCTACTAAGTGCTCCCACTAATTTCTAACTTTTTGAAGATAGCCTCACGATGGATCATAGGCAAACACGACACTTATGCATTGGAACTAATCACGTGGAAATCGAGTGAGAGTTCATCCTATAACTTAGCCTTACACGGCAAAAACTCGGACATTCCCATATCAAGATCCGATAGAAGGCGAGAATAAGGGAAGACTCGAGTGCACTATTGGTATCGGCAAAGTTAAAAGGAAAAGAGTCTAACAAGTAAAATACACAACTCATAGATCATCAAAACTCGGTAAGTATGAAGTATAAGAAAGTAGATACTTGTAGATAAATTAGAGTTAGAACCCTCATCTTAAGATGCCATAGCTCTCATTTGCACAAGGCTTGTTTGGCACTATTGATTCATACGGGTTATCAAACAAGTGTTAGAAATTAGTGGGTTAGTAGTTAGTTAGCCATGCTATGGAAAAGTTAGTTAGCCATCAAGGTAAAAGAAACAACAAAGAAAAAGGGGTAAAAGGGAAAGGGGGAGTTACACTACAACAAAGAAGTAAAAGTAAATGCAAAGACAAGTAAATGAAAGAAGGAAGAGAAGTAGTACTTGTATTATCTTGTCACCCTTCAAATACAACTCTTGACACTCTCTCTCTCTTTCTCTTTAATGACTAAGACCTAAAACTAGAAGAAGAAGAACAACTACAACAAACTAACAACAAGATTACAAATTTTTGCCAAAATTCCAATCTGCTCCAACTGAAACCCCCAGGGGTTTTTATAGCCATCAGGGAAGAGGGGTCCAGGGGACAAGGAAGTGACCCAAGACTGCGCGCGCGCCGCGGCCACATGGCCGCGCGCGCGGCTCTTTGGGCGGCGCGCAGTCTTTTCTGTCCTCTGTCGTATTCGGCGCCCGGATTTGGTTTTGCAGTCTCTGATTTTGCCAGAATTAGCCTCTTAGGTCAATGGCTACCTTTTAGGTCTTTTAATCACCAACTAAATGGTGATTTAGGTCTTCTTCTTCATTGGCACACCATGGATCTAGAATCAAGCAAGTAAGGTATTATTAGCAGAATTTTTATCCAATAAATGTGAAGATGTGGTATAAATTATGCAAAATTAGATACTAATCAAAAACCCCTACCATCAATGGGAGGATGGATGGGCGATTATGCCTTGTATGCTTCATTGAAAATCTTTTACCTTGTGCATATGAAGGGTGGTAGGTTATGAGATATACACTTGATTTTATTGTTATGTCAATTGGTATCATTGAATCGTTTCAATTAGTATCAATATGAACTTATTTTGTATATACTCATATTTTAGTTTCTTATATATATGTATGTATCAATTTCACTTGGTATACTCATTTCTCATACATATATATGATTTCCATGTGCTTAACTCACAATTGGCTCACATTTTTAAAAGCACAAAGTTTATGATGAAAAATAAAATTTTTTTTTTTCATATGTTTACTATTGATATCAAAATAAAAAATATATATGTTGATTTGATATCTCAAAATGTGTTTTATTAAGTAAGTTCAAAATTTTTAAAGAAAAAATTCAAAATGTTTGATTTGTATTTCCTATATGTAAGGAGAGCTTAATATCTCTCTTACATATGGATTCATGTTGAGTATATTATAAATTAAGGAGCTTGACAACTCTTCTTTATATGATATAGTGTGTAGGGGGAGCTTCACATCTACTCTTATGCATTACATAATATGTGTTATGTGAGTTAGGGCTTGTCATCCCTTCTTCATGTAATGCATATGTGTATGGAAGCTAACTTAGCGTCTTCCTCTTCATGAATGTATATCGCATATAAATTTTTATTGATTGTTTTGTTTCACCCCTTCTTGATCTTTTTGTTTTTGACAAAAAAGGGGAGAAAACATTTTGTTTGATTTGATTTTACTTTGAACCCTTTGTTGATGATTGACAAAAGGGGAGAATTATTTGAGTATATGCATTTTTTCATTGCTTAAGGGGAGTAGTATTTGTCTTCCTTGTTATTTATGCATATATGTTTTGTTTTTGCAAATAGGAGAAAAAGATTTATTTTGTTTCATCTCCATCATTTGCATACATATTGATGAGCTTTATTGTCATATCTTATTATTTATTGTTATGCATGAGTTAAGGGGGAGCTTTCTTGAAGCTTTACTTTAATCCATGCAAATATAACTCCATGAGTTTTGTCATCATCAAAAAGGGGGAGATTGTTGGCCCAAAGGCCTATCACCCTAGTTTTGATGATGATCAACTCATGAAGTTATGTTTACTAATGATCTTGTGTTTAATTAGTGACAGATTCATTATCAAGATCTTAGTAGGTGCATAGCTCAACAAAGGACAAAATATCAAGATTTGGAGCTAGCACGGTGTGATCCAAGGAGTTTTGGATCAAGCTTGGACCAAGTCAAGAAGATGAGAAGCCTTCAAGTGAAGACTTCAAGAAGATGAAGACTTGTGTCTAGGTATAAGATTTAGTTTTTGATTTAGTTAAAAATGTAAAGGATAAATGGTTGGTGGATTGCTCAAGTATATCTTACACACACACTCTTGATAGAACTCTTGATAGAATTGCTTTCATAAAAGATTTTTATGTTTAGAAAAGAATTTTTTATCTAGTAAAAGATTTTCTTTGTGACAAAATTTATACCTTGGTTTTTGGTATTTCTATCATGTATATCTTTTCAACCATAACCAAGTTTAGAGCTTAATGTCAAAAACATAGATATTATATTATGATTGTGTAGTGGATCATATCCATACACACTATGCTTTAAAATGAAATCAAATATCTTGTTTTTATATTTTGTGAAGTTATGAAAACCAAGTTTGAAAAATACATGTTTTGATTTTTGATAAAAATTGCAAGACGCTGAAATGATATGAATATATTGATATATGTCTTGAAAATTTTTATCACAAGTTTGGTTTTAAATATAGAATGTTAAAACAAATTTATGAAATTTTTATAAGTGTTAAAAGATTTAAAAAAAATATTTTTAAACCAATTTTCAGACCTAGAACTGGCTGACAGGCTGGTCGGTCGACCGAGCGGTCGACCGCACCATGGCCGGTCGACCCACGGTCGACCGACGTGCACAGACTTGTGCATGTCTGTGCAGCACAGTGGTCCGGTCGACCGGACGGTCGACCGCTGCAGAGAGTTCTGCTCTCGGGTTTTCTGGGTCGACCGGGCGGTCGACCGGAGGCTCCAACGGTCGGATTTTCGACCGTTGGCGGTCGACCGGGCGGTCGACCAGAAGCTCTGAAAGACCCCAACGGTCACATTTTTCTGACCTCTATAAAAGGGGGTTTGGTCATTGTTTTGAGCCAAGATTTTTGGGAGAATTAGAGCCAGTTTTTCCTAGTCTTTTTCAGAAGTTTTCTCCACAAAATAGTGAGCAAATATTTCCTATCTAAAGGGAAGTTTTATCAAGAGTGTTAAAAAGAAAGTCTTTGAGTTTTCCTCCACCTTTTCACATCCTTGTTTTTCTCACACCACATTTGAGCAACCATTGATTATACATCCTATAGGTGTGTTGTAGTGAGAGCTCTTTAGGTGATCAAAGTGTTGTGATCACCAAAGATCTTTTCTTTGTTCTTTGAGGAGACGGGCAAGTGTGCTCGTCGTTGTTTCGAGTTCGGGTGCGGACTTGTTGTACGAGGTGCGGCCTCGGCAAGCCGGTGGGCTTGCGGTGTGTACGGGACTAGGGAGTCCGAGGGCTTGTAGGTGTTGCGGCACCGAGGAGAGATCCATTGGGATCTTGCATAGTGGAAATCCTTCGTGTGTCGAAGGCGGGGATGTAGAGCAAGTGTGCTCGAACCTCGAAACATACCTTTGTGTTTGCGATTGCTTACTCTATCTCTCTCTCTCTCTCTGTCTCTTTTATATCTTGCATTCAATAATTGTCTTTATCATTTACATGCTTGATATATTCCCTAGTGCTCATAATTGCTATACTTGCTTGGGATTGTTGTTAACACTAGTATTCAACCAAGAGAGCCAACGCGGCACCTCAACCCATTCAAGGGGAATCTAGAGGAGCTTGTCCAGAGCCCTGCAAAGGGAATTCGGCAACACTCTTGAGTTATACATAAGTGTTTAATTAAAAAAAGATTTAATTTGGTCATATTTGTTATAGCTTCCGCATTATTTGCATAATTTGTCATTAAGTGACCATTAGATTAGCCATCACCTATTCACCCCCCTCTAGGTGATTTACAGCTTACTCTTGCTTTCCTTGATGATTACAAATGAGCACCCTAGGCCCCTATTTATAGGAAAGGGCTTGTATAAGAATTCTCTAGAACTGGAGGCTCCTAGAATATCTAGAAGCTCCCCTATATTCATTCTTAAATATTTTATTCTAGAATCCTCTAGGAATCTTCTATGGAATATCCTTCTAGGGAGTATCCCTCTAGGAATCTTTCATGAAATATCTCTCTAGGGGAATCTTGTAGAGAATATCTCTCTTTACATGGTATTTACAATATTATCCTATCCCACTCTACCACATAGGATGAGCCCAATATGAGCCCAAGTGGACCAAGATGGAGCGGTTCGTACACATGCATGCAGGCGCAGCCGCCAGCCACCATGGGCCAGCGGCGCACAGTGGCAACACGAAAGTTTTTTTTTTTAAGGTAAGGGATTCCTTAATTTGGGATTGTGAGATTGATTAGGATTAGATTTTTTTTTTGATATAGATACAAAATTTAAATCTAATAAAGAAACTCATTTAATCTATTCTTAATTGGTCTCACATTAGAGTTTGTTGGGTTTTATCTAGTTTATTTAAACCCAGCCCAATAAGAAGGAAACCAATAATTTAACCATTGCGGGTCGGGTCTGATCCAGACTCGATAAACACTGTAGACTCGTTTTGTCAATAAAACTTCACTTAGCCGTTACGGGCTCATCCAACCTCTGTTTTAGGCATGTAAATAGCCGTTTCGAAGCTCTTGATGAGCGCTACAATATTACAGGTATTGGACATGATAAAATAATAGTTAGTTGACATAAAGAAAGGCATTGAAGTGTTTGTTTACCATGGTAATATGTATCCTTAGATGCTTCCGCTTTATCATCAATATTATATTGCTCATATTGTCTAGCATGATGAATATTGATGTTTACTACAGTTGATAACACACAGATAAAAATATATATATGTTCAAGTTAAAGAATTTATAAAAGAGCTTATTTAATTGCGTATATAGTTCATGCGGATAATAGCTGGCCTAAAGAAAGACTATTATTTGGCCGAATTATGTACGGCTTCGGATACTTGATGTGGGTAATGCAAGTGGGAGCACCTTTGTGTGTGGTAGTCGGTCCAAAGGAAGGTTGTCACACTATAGGCCCATGTTGCATTACCATCATCAACTAGTCCAATGGCAGAACAAGAATCCAGATGCATAGATTTGTGTGGCCCATGCGTATGGCAATCGACCCAAAGGAAGATTGTCATTATGGTCAGGTCATTACATATATTATATGGTCAATATAGATTACTTAAACTTTGGGACCAATCCTATAAAGTGATAGTCGGCCCAAACGAAAACTGTTCTCTTACATAGGACCTAGACTTTTTGAGTATCTACATTGGGTCAATACAGTGTTGGCATATAGAGACACAACTTATTCTGAAAGTTTGGCTGGCAGCTCTATTAGTTAAACTGGTTGCATTTCCTGAAATTCATTTTTTATAACTATTACAGTATAATTTTGTTAAATGTAATGTTTATGTTAAATTGATGAGAAATTGTATGCTTATGTAGTCCTATTTTTTCTATTATCAGTAAATGCATCTTCAATTTCTACAAGTCTCAATGACATTTCTGTGTTGAATGATACAAACTTTGAGAAGTGGCGCGATCATGTTACCATCGTTCTTGAATTTATGGACCATGACTATGCTTTAAGGACTGATGAATCCCTTGTCATTACTGACAAAAGTACAGTAAAAGAAAAGGCAAATTATGAAAAGTGGGAGAGATCTAATAGAATGTGTTTTATAGTCATGAAGCACACTATTCTTATGACTATTAGGGGGTGTTATGCCTGATAAGGTTAGCGCTAAGAGTTTCCTAGCTAAAGTATCAGACCGATTTACTAAATCAGATAAAGTTGAGGCTAGTATGCATCTTAGCAAGCCAGTAAATATGCACTACAACGGTAAAGAAAATATAAGGGAGTACATTATGAAAATGTGTAATCTTGTTTCAAAACAAAAAACCTGAAATTGGAACTCTCTGAAGAGATTCATGTGCACTTCATTTTGATTTCTCTTCCTCTACGGTATAACCCTTTCAAGATTAATTATAATGCTCAAAGAGAAAAGTGGAGTCTCACGAGCTCATTAGTCACTGTGTTTAGGAAGAAGAAAGGTTGAAACAAGAAAAGACTGAAAGTGCTCACTCAGCATTTCAGGGAACACCACTAATAAGAAAAGAAAAAAAAAGTGAAAGTAAAGGGAGGAATACAAATACCACTACAGCAGCTGATCCGATTGTGGCAAAAGTGCAGGAGAAGAACCCTAAGGTCATTACATATTTTTTCTGCAAGAAAGTACGCCACATCAAGCAGGATTGCATAAAGTACCAGAAGTGGCTAATCAAGAAGGATATGTCTCATGCTTATGTTTGTTCTGAAATTAATCTAGCTTTAGTTCCACCACACACTTAGTGAATAGATACCGATGCGACTATTCACATATGCAATTCGTTGCAGGACTTTCAAACCCAAAGGAGGTCCAGTCAGGCTGAGCGATACATATATATGGGTGATGAAAATAAAGCTACAGTTGAAGCTATTGGAGTTTGTAGGCTTAATTAGATTCTGATTTTTTTTAGATTTAGATGAGACTTTATATGTACCATCTTTTAGGTGAAATCTTATTTCCATTTCATTGTTAGACAGATCTGATTTTACTGTCACTATTGGTAATGAAATGTTTAGTTTATTTTCTACATCTAAAGTTGTTGGTACTGGAATCTTGATTGATGGTTTATATAAATTAAATCTCCATGCTTCATATTCTAAATCTTTGTATGTCAATAATCTAGGTACTAAGCGAACATTAATTAAACAAAACTCCTACAGTTTATGGCATAGGCGTTTAGGACACATCTCAAAAGAGAGAATTCAAAGGCTTGTGTCTAGTAGGGCTATAGGTCCTTTAGATTACTCCGACTTAGGAGTATGTACAAATTGTATAAAAGGCAAACAAACAAACATTAGGAAGTTTGGTACTAGACGGAGTTCAAAAGTCTTAGATTTGGTGTATACAGACATTTGTGGCTCATTCCCTATAACATCTTGGAATGATCACAAATACTTCATCACTTTTACGGACGATACTCTCGTTATGGGTACCTATACTTGATTCATGAGAAATCCCAATCACTGGACATGTTTAAAATCTATAAAGCTGAAGTTGAAAATCAACAAAATAGAAAGATTAAAACCGTGAGATCTGACCGTGATGGTGAGTATTATGATGGCAGATACGAGATGTCCAGGGCCTTTTGCTAATTTTCTGAAAGAGTGCGATAATGCAGCCCAATATACCATGTCAGGGACATCTCGTCAAAATGGTGTTACTGAGAGATGAAAGCGCACACTAAAGGACATGGTTAAGAGTATGATAGCTCACACTACTCTATCAGAGTCACTATGGAGTGAAGCCTTAAAGACGGAAATCTACCTCCTTAATAGAGTACCTAACAAAACAGTAACTAAAACGCCATATGAGTTATGGACTAGGAAATCTCCCAACATTTGACATCTTCATGTTTGGGGTTGTCCAGCGGGAACTCGGCCATATATGCCACATAGAAGAAGTTGGACTCAAGGACAGTTAGATGTTTCTTCGTAGGGTATTCTGAGAGGTCTATAGGCTTTAGGTTTTAGGTTTTACTGTCCCTTTACTAAAAACATAATAGAGACGGATAATACAAAATTTATTGAGGAAATTCAGAACAGTGGGAGTCAACTATATAAGGATTTCACATTTGAGGAAGAACAAATTGTTATATCCATGACAACTGTTTCAAATGATGAAGTAGTTGTTCTACCCCAGCATGAAAATACAGCTGTACCCCTACAAGGTACAGATATAGTTTATCCTGAAGTAAATCCTACTGATGAGGTAGAAGCTGAAAGTCCTCAACCACAAGTACCTAGGAGATCAACTAGGGAGAGGAGATCAGCCATTATAAATGACTATATAGTTTATCTCCAAGAACATCAGTTTGACATAGGGTTAGAGGATGACCCCACATCCTTGAATGAGGCCAAACTCAGTATTCACTCCACTAAATGGTCAAATGCCATGAATGATGAGTTAAAATTCATGAAGGATAATGATATTTGGGACTTAGTAGAGTTGCCTAAAAGTAAGAAACCGATTGGTTGTGGGTGTTTAAAACCAAGCGGGATTTGAAAGACAATGTCGAAAGGTATAAGGCACGTCTTGTCGTAAAGGGATTCACTCAAAGAGAGGGCATTGATTATAAGGAGACTTTCTCCCGGTTTTCATGAAGGATTCATTTAGGATTATCATGGTACTGGTGGCTTACTTTGACCTGGAGTTATACCAAATGGATGTTAAAACAGCCTTTCTTAATGGTGACATTGAGAAAGAAATTTATATGGTGCAACCAGATAGTTTTGAAGTTAAAGGCTTACAACATCTGGTTTGCAGATTAAAGAAATCTATTTATGGTATAAAGCAAGCATCCCGCCAGTGGTATTTGAAATTTGATCAAGTAATGTCTGGTTCTGGTTTTAAGAAAAATATAGTTGATCAATGTATTTATCATAAATTTAAAGAGAGAAGATTTATATTTCTTGTACTATGTGTGGAGGACATTCTATTAGCAAGTAATAATATAGATCTTCTACTTGAGACTAAGAGTTTTCTCTCAAAGAATTTTGAGATGAAAGATCTTGGAGACGCTTCTTTTATGATAGGCATCCAGATTCAACATGACAGGACACGTGAAATATTAGGTTTATCACAAAAGACTCGATAACGTGCTAAATAGATATGACATGAAGAATTGCTCTTTGGGTGATGCGCCTGTCACTAAGGGAGATAAGTTGAGTCTACTCTAATGTCCCAAGAACAATTTACAAAAAAAGGAAATGAAAGACATTCTATATGCATCGGCAGTTGAAAGTCTGATGTATGCTCAAGTTTGTACCCGTCCAGACATAGCATATGCTGTTGGAAAACTTGGCAGGTACCTATGCAATCCTGAGATTAATCACTGGAAGGCTGCCAAGAAGATAATGCGATATCTACAGAGGACAAAGGACTACGTGCTTACCTACAAAAAAATCTAATCAGTTGCAGCTGATTGGATACATAGATTCAGATTTTACTGGATGTATCGATAGTAGAAAATCTACTTCAGGTTATATCTTCCTAATGACAGGAGGAGCAGTTTCTTGGAAAAGTGTCAAGCAGACACTTGTTGCTTCATCTACGATGGAAGCAGAGTTCGTTGCTTGTTATGAAGCTTCAAATCAAGCTATATGGCTCAGGAATTTTGTTTCTGGACTTCAGTTAGTGGATCTAGTCGAAAGGCCATTACAACTATACTGTGGTAATAAAGCTGTAGAGCTCTACTGTAAAAGTGACAAGAGTTCAGCAAGGTCGAGACACATCGACATCAAGTTTCTTGTCGTTAAAGATAGAGTCGGAATAACATTGTGTCTGTTGACAGTATTAGTACTAGTCTTAACATTGCTAATCCACTCACTAAAGGACTGCCTTCTAAAGTGTTCTTAAAGCATGTTGCTCATATGGGGATGGCTAATCCTAATAATATCCTTGTTTAGTGAAAGTGGATAATTTTATGTAACAGATATTATTTTTAAGTGCACTTTATGTATATTTGTTGATTCTGATAATAAAGTGATAACTACTTTCTTTAAATTTTTTTGAATTTAATTTGTGCATTTGAGTTTGCTAGCAGTTAGACTCGATGGAATCATAAAGTGAAAACCAATTGGAATTGTACCTTATTTGATCAGAGAACATTTCTATGCCATACATCCATATTTGATTTATGTCGTTAGGGTTCTGAAACTTGTGATGTGGAAAGGTCCTACTTCGATTATACAGAAGGTAACAACCGCTATGTTCGGTGGCAGGGCACTTAATAGACCAGATTGTTCTGAAACGTGATTTTTTGGCGGTTAAAGTTTTGACGTCATAAAGTTATGCATAATATTTATTCAGTACGACTTGCCTGGCCGAAGTGGGAGATTGTTAGACTTAATATGCTTTTAAAGTCTAATTTAATTTGGGCCTAATCAAGTCAATTGGATATTTTCACCCGCTCACTTAACTTATGTTGTTTAACCAAATAAAGAATTGATCAATCCTAAATAGTTTGGGTATAGACATGTTTTCAATTACACTTAACCATGAGTGTATTTAAATTAAAATGTGGGACTAATCTTCACGTGTGGAACTCGTGTTATAAATCAAAGGCTTAGATCTATGATGAGTTGAACTAGGGTTCCTTGATGCTATATATATCATGGGTAGGGTTCACTCTCCACAACAAGAATGACCATCTCTCTCTTGGAGGTCTCTCATCTCCTCTAAGGATAAAGAAGAGAATTTGATGGCTAGAGAGAAGAATCCTTTCTCTCAACTTCGGCGTCCTCGAGATCGTGCAACCTTCGGTATCTTTTTCGTGATGGAATCATGTATGCCTAAAACACTCCTTCCCTTTGATCATGATAAAGAGGCTATGCGTGTATGAGATCTTGTAAGGAATAAAATTAGATCCAACAACTTCAGCTTTCTTTGAGAAATTGTTCAACCAAACAAGTAATTCGAATGTATTTCCACATCTAATTTTGAAGAGAAAACTAACCTTTGCATCTTCTCAATGGCTCAGCAGAAATGTCACAAATGGGGAAATCAAAGTTGCATTATTTCAAATGCACCCAGAAAAAGATCCTGGTCCAGATGGGTACAATGCATTCTTCTCTGACTTTTTTTTAAGGCGCTGTTTATTTGTCTTGAAAGTAAGCGAAACTCAGTTTTTTTAAGGCTCTGATATATGAGTTCCATGAACTTTTTCAGTGCTTTATTCTGTTTGTTTGTTGTGAAAATTAAGGAAGAAAAAAGTATGTGAGACCACGCTTCCAACTCCGCTTTTTACAGCTACAAATGCTATGTCAGAATTTTGGGCTAAATGCTCGAAAAACGCCCGATATGACCTAAGAAGAAAAACTGGCAAATACAAAAAGAAAACTTAGCCACCCACATGTCTTCAGTCCTTTGTGGAGGAAATCAACCTGTTCCTGGCAACAAAAATAGCCTTTCAACTATTTATAAGGGCAAAACAAAAGGTCTTGGTCCAACCGACCAACCTACCAAACGAGGAAAATAGCTATTTATAACATCTGACTTCCCAACACTACTGTTGGCCACTAACTTCAAAAAATATACTTCAAAATTTCAAATAAAAGATAAAAATTAACTGAAAGAAAGTGTGTGTGTAGAGAGAGAGTTCTTCAATTTCTGGCAGGATTGTACTGGTTTTGAAAAAGTTCTGATGGCTTCCTTGGGACAATCCAGTGGAAGGATCACCATCATATCAAGTTGTCAGTAAGCTTAAGAATCTTAAATTGGCTTTGAGGAAATGGAGAAATGAGTCTTTTGATTCTCCAAGTCCTATGATATACAAATTAAGGAAAAAAATTGAAAGATATTCCTGAAAAGCTAGGTACTGATCCTATGAACAGTCAGCTGCAAGAATCAGAATTAAATTTGCAAATTAAATTGAGCAACTAGTTGGCAAATGAAGAAAATCAGTTAAGGCAAAAAAGAAGGGACAATTGGATGCATTTGGGTGATAGAAATATAAAATTCTTTTATTCTATCACTGATATCAATGGCATCAGATAAGAGGCTTCAGCTTTCTTTGAGAAATTGTTCAACCAAATAAGTAATTCAAATGTATTTCCACAGCTAATTTTGAAGAGAAAACTAACCTTTGCATCTTCTCAATGGCTCAGTAGAAATTTCACAAATGGGAAATCAAAGTTGCATTATTTCAAACGCACCCAGAAAAAGATCCTGGTCCAGGTGGGTACAATGCATTCTTCTTTCAGAAGAACTGGGACACTATTTGAGATGATGTTTGCTGGGCAATTCCTTCATTTTTCAATTCTGGCAGGGTGTTATCAGAGGTAAATCATACTTTTGTAATACTTGTTCCAAAGTCTTCTAATGCCTCTCATCTTAATGATTTCAGGCCTATCTTTTGCTACAATACTCTTTATAAGCTGATTTCAAAAATCTTGGGAAATAGACTTCAACTGCTAATTGGAGAACTGATTTCTGAAATCAAAGTGCTTTTCTAAAGTGAAGGTTAATCAGTGATGTCTCCTTGCTTGCCCATGAACTGATCAGAGATTTTAGGAATCCCATGTGTTACTAAAATCACTTTGATACAGTTAATAGAGAATTTCTTTATTATCTGTTCCATTGTATGGGCTTCTCTTTCAGATGGATTAATTGGACTAAGGAATGTATTTCATATCCCTCCTTCTCCATAATAGTACTCCTGTAGGGAATTTCAGAAGTAATAGAGGCACTAGACAAGGGGATCTTCTGTCTACTTATCTATTTGTCATGGCAATGAAATTCTGGTCAATCACTATGGATATTGTAATTGCATCAGGCAAGATAAAACCATCTAGAAAAAAAACGATAATCTGGTGGTTTCTCATCTGTTTTTTGCAGATGATATGTTGGTTCTTTGTAAAGCAGACAAACTCTCAGCTATGGGTATCAATGAGGCATTGCAAGATTTACATCTGTACACAGGTCTAACTATCAATAAGCAAAAGAGTAAATTATTTTTCTGTAAAGGATGTAAGAAACGTGATGATATTGCAATCTTCGGGGGGGTTTCTATAGGGTTTCTCCATATCAAATACATGGGCCTTCCATTGTCCTTTGTTTACCCAAAGGCATTTCTCCTCTCTCATTGACAAGGTCAGAAGCAAAATTGATGGTTGGCAATTGCATTTTTCTCTCTTTCGCAGGAAGAGCAGAGCTTATAAAGGGAGCATTACATAACCTTCTAAGCTATTGGGTTTTCTCTTATAAATTTCCAAATTCTGTTGCTAAGGAAGTGGAGATGTTATTTTCTAATTTCATATGGAGAGGCAAAATGCATGCTTGGAATTGGCAGGATATTTGTAGGCCAAAATCTGAAGGTGGTTTAGGAATTAGGAAAATCAAAGACTGATCAATGATGCTTCAGGAATTAGACTAGTCTGGAGGTTACATACTTCAAATTCTTTGTGGTCAAAATGGATGAAGGCTAAATACTTAACAGACATTCATCTCTCTCAAGCTTCTGCAAAAATTACAGATTCTGGAATATAGAAATGGGTTTGTGATTTCAAAAACATGGCATTACCATACATTGCTTGCAAATTGGGAAATGGGAGAGATATTTCTTTGTTGTTTGATGTATGGATCTCTGGTTCCAGTGAGCCTCTGATAAATGTTCTATCAGATATCCCACATGAACTTTATACCTGACATGTATCTGACATTGTGGACAATGGGAAATGGATACTAAAGCATCAAGCATTACAACCAGCATGGTCTTTGATTACTCAGCAATCAACCCAATCTGTTGAAGTACCAGATACATGGAAATGGAAGTGTACAAATACAACAAAATTCAGTTTCAGTTCTGAATGGAATCTAGTCAGAGATTCTGAGCCTCATTTCCAGTTAGCAAACATTTTGGTATCCATCTTACAACCCAAAGATGTCAGTATGCTTCCTCAGAGCTCTAAAATCAAAGCTGCTGACCAGAGATTTTTTGAAGTCACTGAATATATCTGATTCTGATGAGTGTGTCCTGTGCAACACCACCCAGGAAAGCATAGCACATCTGTTCTTTGCATGCCCTTTTTCTGCCTATTTGTGGGCACTTTGCAGATTGAATTTAGGTTTAAATGATTCTACAATTGGATCTTTACAAGATGAGGCTATTCTATTGCAATCTAAATTCAGGGGAAGTCTAAGTCCACTATTCTTGCAAAGACCTATTTAGCTGCAATGACATGGTATATATGGAAGGAGAGAAATGCAAGGGTCTTTCCACAAAAGGAACAACATAAGATTATGGTTTTTAGGAGTTTATATGAAGACATCCAGATGCTGTTGAGAATTGCAATTGGAAATCAGATCGGAAAGAATAAATGAAGATTGTATTCTCAAATTGGAATGTTTAACTGATAATGTATATGTGATTGAGGTTTAACCAACACAGAAAATATAGAGTTTTAGAACTAAAGAATAGAAGTGTAAGGTTCTCAATTATATCGCAATAGCAAGTAGTTATGTGAGTCGTGATGCACAAGGAGGGACTAGCGATATAAGCATTTAAGTAAGTTCGTTTCTTTAAGTTTACAAAAACAAGTTAAGATTTCTTCTCAGTTTTAGAAAAAAAGAAAAATAAATAGTTAAGTTAGAAAATGTGAAGATGGAAAAAGAATATGGTGGTGTGGTTTTAAGAACTAAATTGAAGATAAAGAAATAAAAATAAAAGTTGGTATTTGAATTGTTTTCTAAACTAAGAAATTGAAATAGAAAAGAAATGTTTACTTACTTTTTCGGCGCTTGTTTACCTTGGATCTATCGCGACAACTTTACTTGTCTTTGAAGGCGAGCAAAGCATGTTTTATAAGATCTTTCCTATTCCTGATCTACACTATGAATTAAAAGAAAAGTTAAACTTTACAAATGAACGATTATCCGTCACCATAAGCCATCAATGACACTTGCAATAGCAAGAAAGTTTCAAGGCTATAGGAATCACTTGGATTTACAGGCACTTAGAGTGAAGAAAGCAAAAACAAGAATAAAGAAGAAGAAGCAACTTTTAATTCGATTAAAATAACAATGAAAGAAAAGAAAAAAAAACTTACACTGTTTTACTCTCAGTATAAACTTCACTCCCATTCTCCTATAAAACTCTTCTCTAATCTCAGTTACATGAATAAAAGAAAAACTTACATTAAAAAGAAAACAAAAACCTAAGTTACAAACTAAAGTAAAAATTCTATTCTAAACTCTCCGCTGAGTCATTCTCGTTCTTCATCGAAATTGCAGGTAGTTATAGCTGAAATGGAAAGGAGAAATAGTGCACAGATAGGGGGAGTAAACGCTCCTTCTAACTCCAAAGCCGCTGATCCGCAGTTGGCCACATCCAGGGGGAGCAGATCGTGGATTCTCGCCTCTTCCCTATTATCCAAAGAGATTTCAGTTTTGATCTTCTGGATTTGACGATACTTCTGTTGATCTTCAGTTAACCATATGGATCTATAGAAATCCGAAATTAATTGATTTTATTTGGTATTATCTCTCTAATTTGCTCTGATCTTCAGTTTAGCTCCATAATATTTTCTAAATATTTATCCCACTAATTTAAATATGAATTTAAGTGGGCTTTAGGCTTATTTTTCTCCATCTCATTTAGTAAAAGTTCGCACAAATTAAATGATAAAAATGATTAAATAGCAGAGTTTATTTAAGATAAAATACAGGAATATGACAACGAATTTACAATATCAGACCAATCACACCTCCACACTTATCTTTTGCTCGTCCTTGAACAAAACAAATAAAAATTAAAATAGAACCAACCTAGTCTAACTCACTTTCGTAGGAATCACGGTTGCACTTAGCATATGTAACAAACCATTAACCCTCTAGGTTACCTTTAGGGATGAGTTGAGAGTTTTTAGTGGATTACACTCACAAAATCCATAAAGAAAAAGAAACAAAGTGTTAGATTTTTTAGAAAGCATTTTGAAAAACAGAAAATATTTGAAGCATTATTGTAAAAATTCAAGTAATTTATAAGTTATAAGAAAATCGAATTTTTGATTCCTAAACTCAGTCTCTATTCAAAAACTTGTTATCAATCAAGGTAAGAAGTCAAACTGTATTTCTCATCTAGTCTATTATTTTATCCTAAGTCATATGCACTTTCGTGACCGTGAAATTTTGACTTATTTTTCAACTCTAATTCTTATGTCTTATTATTAGGCTTTCTAATCTGCCCATGTAACGAGTCTTAGATCGGTGACTCCCAAACTGGACAGCCTTAGGGCATCGAGTGAGAAACACCCCAAGGACTTAAGGGCTTGAGCAAACAAGGCCACAAAACTAAGGGTTTTATTTATAAGATGGACTGCTTTAGATGTGAATAGTTATACTTAATAAGACACAAATACCCAGCTTAATTAAAGAATTATATATATATATTTTTCTTTCTCTTCTTTTTTTTACAAGGCATAATAATCTTTGTTTTTGAACTCTAAGTGTGTAAGTGCATAAAGTATGCATATTTCATCAAGATAAAAATTAAGACTAAATTACTTTTCTAATTTTTCTGCCTAACTCTAGAAATTAAACAAATTATTTTATTTTGACCAAGTATAAGAAATCCTAATTATGATTCTCCTATTCCTTAAAATTAACTTAATTTCTTACAAAAGATAGGTCAAAATATTGTTTCTCTTTTCAAAAATTTTTTAAAAGCAAAGAATTTTTTATATAAATAAAAAGAAAATCTATTTTATATTAAAAGCCTTCCCCACACCTATCTTCCCCACACCTGTAGTTTGGCATAATTAAGACACATTACTTTGCATAGATACCTCTCACTGTGTTTTGTCCCTACCTGGTCGATTAACTTATGATCAGATTATCACAATATACCTCCCATGGACAGTAAACCAGTTAGGAGTTTTCTAAGTCTAAGTTTACCTTGGAATAGGCTTGGTTGAATTTTCTTTTTGTTTGTCTGTTTATTTCTTTTTTTTGTTTTGTGTTTGTGTGAAATGGATTATAACCATTATTTCTTCAACTTTATTATTAATCCATATATCATCCCGACCTCTTTTGACTCGGATATCACTAATCCGACATTCCCTAACTTGAATCAACCAAATATGTCGGATTAATTTTATCTGATTCAACATACTCCTAACCCAATATTACGAAAAAAATTGGAACAACTATTTAACTCCTCATCGAGTCAATGGGGATACAATACCCCCGAGTCATATTGCCAACTACATTTTCAACTTTTAGCTTCATATACCTCTTTTTCTGAACACATTTGAAAAAAACTGAGTTAGAAAAGAGTATGGAAGCCCAGCATGAGTCCGAACGACAATTCAAAAACATGGTGGACTCACTACTCTAACAAAATTTTCAAATCCCAAATCCATACTCTTTTTCCCAAGTCTCACCATAACAAGAACCAACTGACTTAGAAAAAAAGTATGAAATACACGATTCAGTCTCAAAATAATTTTATCCAGTCTATCGATAGGTTAAAAATAAAAATGAATCAATTGGTCAACACTTATAGGAATGAAGAAACTCTCTCTTATCAATATTTGATCAGTCCTGATATCTCTAGCCCTATCAATCTGGCCTAAGGTCATGTTATTTTGGAAACTAAGATTCAATTTCACCGCAACATCTTGAACTTGACCAATCCCAAACCCTTGACAACTTGGCAAGTTTTCACTTCAATGAAATTGAATTTGAATGTGAATGTGACTCCAATTCTCAATTTTGTGATTCAATTCTAAATTTCAATTTATGTTGACAACCTACATTCCCGAGCCAATATTGATTTTAGAACCTATAAATCTTGAACATGAACCGCTAATCTTACAAAGTCACATTTCATTAATGGGAATGAATGTGAACATCAATTCTTTGATTTGGACATAACTCTTGAATCATACCCTATTCTAAAACGTGAACTTGATTTAAATCAATTTCATGAGTCCGTTTTGGTTCCTGAATCTTTCACTCTCGAGTCCAAAGCAACCGCTTTACCAAATCACATTCTTTTGTTGGATTAAGGTGCTGAATAATATAACTCAGAGATGGTTTACCAAGATTGGTCATATATATCCGGGATGATTTTCATGTTAGGATCTTGCATGATTCTATACATTTAGGGGGTAATAACAATGTTAATGGGTTAGAGTCAAAGGTGGGTTCTTTTGAACACCCCATTCATTAGATTTGGCAGCAACGCTTGCACCAATCTGACCACCACCGGAACCACGACTATGAGGTAACATCTTTTCTTCTCTTTCTTTTTTTTTCATGCATCTTTGCATTCATTCATACATTGAGGACAAAACATGGGATAGGTGTGGGGGTGGGTTTCACTAACATAAGTTTTCTTTTCTTCCTTTTTGTATATATTGTAAAATAAAAAATTCTTTTTCTTTTAAAAAACTTTTGGAAAAGGGAAACAATATTTTTACCTTTTTTAAAATAAAAAATTAAGTTAATCTTAAGGAATAGGGGAATCATAAATACTTGATCAAAATAAGATTAATTGTTTGATTTCTAGGATTACGAGAAAAAATTAAAAAAGTAATTTAGTCTTAATTTTTACCTTAATGAATGTGCAATTTTTGCATACACTTACACACTTAGGATTCAAAACAACGACTCTTGTGCCTTAATAAAGAAAAAAGAAAAAAAGAAAATTATTTATATATCAAAAAAATCTGATCAAGTTAGGTAGTTGTGCCACATAAAGCATAAGTATTCACACCTAAAAGTGGTTCATATCATCAAATAAAACTCTTAGTTTTGTGGCCTTATTTGCTTGCTTCCTTAAAGTTCTTTGTTTTCTGACGCAGTACCTTAAAACTGTCCGGTTTGGGAGTCACCGACCTGAGGCTCCTTACATGGGCGAATTAGAAAGTCTAATAGAACTAATAGATATTACCGCCATAAAATAAAAAATAAGACATAAGAGTTAGAGTTGAAGAATTCTAAACTAAAAATTACAGTCACAAAGGTACATATGATTTAGGTAAAATAATAGACTATATTAGAAATACAGTTTGAATCTTCACCTTGATTGATAACAAATTTTTGCATAGAGACTAAGTATATGAATGAATAGTTTGGTGATCGTTAGACTTATAGATTACTTGATTATTGTAAAAATCTTTCAAATATTTTCTCTCTTTCAAAATGCGTTTTTAAAAATGCTAACGCTTGTTTTCTTTCTTTTATAGATTTTGTGGGCGCAATTCACTGAAAATCTTTATGAGACAAAATTCGTCCTCTAAGAGTAACCCAGAGGTTAACGGCTTATTGCACATGCTAAGTGCAACAGTGATTCCTATAAAAGTGAGGTTAGTTTAGTTTTTCTTTTCATTTGATTTTCTCAAGGGCGAGCAAAAGATTGGTGGGGGGTGTGATTAGTCATCAATTTTACATATTTTACATCATATTCTAACATTTATTTTAAATAAAACTTTACTATTTAACCATCTCTTTGTTTATTAGCATGCAGGTTGTTAACTTAGTGGTAAGGAGAAGAAGATCCCAAAAAGATCAAGGATCTTAATTAAATTTGGAGTCAAAATCCATTAATTTTCAAGCCAATAGAAGAAATGAGTATTTTCAGAATATCTACTTTTTAAATCACAATTCTGAGAATATATATTTAGATGACTGGACGAGGCAAAATTGTAGAAGAAAAGCAACGTCAACCAAGCCTAAAGTAGTGTTTCTCCTATATTGCTGCGAAAACACGGCAGTCCTATGGTGGTTCGCTCTGCATTTTGGTGTCGGACTTTGATTCATCATATCCCTAGGCGTTCTCTTATAAATACACTATTGGAGGCAGAGGCAAAAAAATATCTTAGAAATATCGACGTAGAAATCAAAACTAGGGTCTAAGATTAGTTTAGGTTTTTTCATTTTTTGTTTTATTTTTTTGTAATTTAGATTCGAGAGAGATTCATAAGAAAAAGAGAGAGTGGATTCAAGGTTGACAATTGATGTAAGTTCTTCCTTTTTCTTATTATTTTTTATCTAATCAAAAATTGTTTTTAATTTATTTTTATGTATTTTTCTTCATGGTTTAAGTTTATTAACCTTCTAGATTTCTTTCTTTTCTTTTGATTTCTAAATCTATATGAATCTTATAGCTTCGAAATAGCCTTGCTTGCGAGTGCCACCGATAGTTTATGATGATGGATTTTTTTTTTTTTTTTGTATTAATTCATGCTTGCTCTTTGAGTTTTGATTGTATAATGTAAATGAAAATCAAATCTCTTCTTATGTGTTATGTGCCGATTGCCTTCAATTTAAAGTGAACTGTCGCTAAAGATCTAAGGTTAGACAATCGTCTGAAGAGGTAAGTAATCTTGTTTGGAATACTTGGTAAATTTTATCCTTGAATTTCTTTTATTTTTAATTCTCTTTTAAAAATCAAAAATACAAATTTATCCTTTTTATTTCTTCTTCCTACTTTCTCTTCTCACTTAACATTTTTTTTCTTTTTATCCTTTTCAAAACAAAGAAGAATAACTTAACTAATTTAGTGATTTAAAATATACCGAAAAGCTTGCATCGCATCCCTCCTTGTGGATCATGACCCGCATAGCCACTGCTACAGCGGTTAAATTGCGAGAAGCCAGAGTAACACTTTTGATTTCAAATTACATATTTTCATATCTCAGCCTTTTCCCAATCAAAAGGATTCCCTGAGACGCCTTCGCTTGTAATGATGTGCCTTAGGAACGCTACACTCTTAAGTCAGAACTCACACTTACTAAACGGGCCGTAGAGCTTCTCTTGCCTAAGAGTTTGCAATATAATTCTCAAGTACTCCACATGCTCCTCTTCACTCTTAATACATATAAGGATGTCATCGATAAAGATCACCACAAATTTGTCTAAGAACGGGAAGAAAATTCGATTCATCAAGTCCATGAAGATTGTTGGGCATTAGTCACTCCGAACGACACACCAAGAACTCGTAATGTCCATAACGAATCATGAAGGCCTTTCTCAGAATGTCTTCCTTTCTCACCGTAAGTTGGTGATATTCCAAACGGAGGTCCAGTTTTGAGAACACTCCGGCCCCACTGAGCTGATCAAATAAGTTATCAATCCTTGGCAATGGATATTTTTTTGATGGTGATTTTTTCATCTCCCGATAATCAACACATATCATTCTACTGTCATCCTTCTTCTTCACCAACAACACAGGAGCTTCCCAAGTTGAAGCACTGGATCTGATGAAACCTTTATCCAAATATTCTTGTAGTTGCTTCTTCAACTCAGCTAACTCCACAGGTGCCATCCTATAGGATGCCTTAGAGGTCGGGGCAGTATCAGGGATGATATCTACATGAAACTCCAAAATTTGATCCAGCTGAAGTCCTAGTAGAACTTCCAGAAATACATCCATAAATCCCTCCATCACTAGTATCGACTTCTTATGGCCCTCGATGGTGGCATAATTTCCTTGATACTTTTGCTCGAATACCTTAGATTCTCCAATAAACTAAAATTCTAGTTGGGAGAAAATTCTAAATATCACACTCTTGCTCCAACAATCTATCATATTATGATACCTATTAAGCCAGATCATGCCTAAGATCTGCAAATCTTGTCCCGTAAAGATTAGTTGCAGAAAACTATATGCAAATCCTTCCCCAAAATTTAAATTTCGAGCATGAAAATAATTATATGCGAGTAATGGATCCACCATGTTTCTGCTACGTCACTCTGATTCGATTGTTTATGTTTATATTAAGCAGTCGATCATGAGAACCAAAATCGGGAAAATAAAAATGGAAGAAAATTGAAATAGGGAGGCAGAAGAATCCAAATCACTAGGGAAGAAGAATTCGAATCGGAAAATCTTAAGATTGACGGAGTGAATTTTCAAAAGAAAGGAAAAAATCCTAGTACTTGTAGCTGGAATTCCCAACTCCAGATCTAGATTAAGTCGTATTAAATCTCCATGCTTCATATTCTGAATCTTTGTATGTGAATAATCTAGATACTAAGCAAACATTAATTAAAGAAAACTCCTACAGTTTATGGCATAGCGTTTAGGACACATCTCAAAAGAGAGAATTCAAAGGCTTGTGTCTAGTGGGGCTATAGGTCCTTTAGATTAATCCGACCTAGGAGTATGTACAAATTGTATAAAAGGCAAATAAACAAACATTAGAAAGTTTGGTGCTAGACGGAGTTCAGAAGTCTTAGATTTGGTGTATACATACATTTATAGCTCATTCCCTACAATATCTTGGAATGATCACAAATACTTCATCACTTTTACGGACGATACTCTCGTTATGGTTACCTATACTTGATTCATGAGAAATTTCAATCACTGGACATGTTTAAAATCTATAAAGCTGAAGTTGAAAATCAACAAAATAAAAAGATTAAAGCCGTGAGATCTGATCGTGGTGGTGAGTACTATGACAGATACGACTGATCAAGTAGATGTCCAGGGCCTTTTGCCAATTTTCTGGAAGAGTGCGGTAATGTAGCCCAGTATACCATGTCAGGGACACCTCGTTAAAATGGTGTTACTGAGAGATGAAACCGCACACTAAAGAATATGGTTAGGAGTATGATAGCTCACACTACTCTATCAGAGTAACTATGGAGTGAAGCCTTAAAGACGACAGTCTACCTCCTTAACCTAGCAAAACAGTAACTAAAACGCCATATGAGCTATGGACTGGGAAATCTCCCAGCATTCGACATCTTCATGTTTGGGGTTGTCCAGCGGAAGCTCGACCATATATGCCACATAGAAGAAGTTGGACTCAAGGACAGTTAGATGTTTCTTCGTAGGGTATTCTGAGGGGTCTATAGGCTTTAGGTTTTTAGGTTTTACTGTCCCTTCACTAAAAACATAATAGAGACAGATAATGCTAAATTTATTGAGGAAATTCAGAATAGTGAGAATCAACTACATAAAGATTTCACATTTGAGGAAGAACAAATTGTTATACCGATGACAACTGTTCCAAATGATGAAGTAGTTGTTCTACCCCAGCATGAAAATACAGTTGTACCCCTATAAGGTACAAATATAGTTCATCCTGAAGTAGATCCTACTGATGAGGTAGAAGCTGAAAGTCCTCAACCACAAGTGTCTAGGAGATCAACTAAGGAGAGGAGATCAGGCATTACAAATGACTATATAGTTTATCTCTAAGAACATCAGTTTGACATAGGGTTAGAGGATGACCCCACATCCTTGAATGAGGTCAAACTCAGTATTCACTCCACTAAATGGTCAAATGCCATGAATGATGAGTTAAAATCCATGAAGGATAATGATGTTTGGGACTTAGTAGAGTTGCCTAAAGGTAAGAAACCGATTGGTTATAAATGGGTATTCAAAACCAAGCGGGATTTGAAAGACAATGTCGAAAGGTATAAGGCACGTCTTGTCGCAAAGGGATTCATTCAAAGAGAGAGCATTGATTATAAGGAGACTTTCTCCCCGATTTTCATGATGGATTTATTTAGGATTATCATGACACTGGTGGCTTACTTTGACCTGTAGTTATACCAAATGGATGTTAAAGCAGCCTTTCTTAATGGTGACATTGAGAAAGAAATTTATATGGTGCAACCAGATAGTTTTGAAGTTAAAGGCTTACAACACCTGGTTTGCAGATTAACGAAATCCATTTATGGTTTAAAGCAAGCATCCCACCAGTGGTATTTGAAATTTGATCAAGTAATATCCGGTTCTGGTTTTAAGAAAAATATAGTTGATCAATATATTTATCATAAATTTAAAGAGAGTAGATTTATATTATTTGTACTATATGTGGAGGACATTCTATTAGCAAGTAACAATATAGATCTTCTTCTTGAGACCAAGAGTTTTCTCTCAAAGAATTTTGAGATGAAAGATCTTGGAGACGCTTTTTTTGTGATAGGCATCCAGATTCAATATGACAGGACACGTGAAATATTAGGTTTATCACAAAAGATCTATATCGATAAGGTGCTAGATAGATATAGCATGAAGAATTGCTCTTTGGGTGATGCGCCTGTCACTAAGGGAGATAAGTTGAGTCTACTCCAATGTCCCAAGAACAATCTACAGAAAAAGCAAATGAAAGACATTCTATATGCATCGACAGTTGGAAGTCTGATGTATGCTCAAGTTTGTATCCGTCTAAACATAGCATATGCTGTTAGGAAACTTAGCAAGTACCTGTGCAATTCTGAGATTAATTACTAGAAGGCTGCCAAGAAGATAATGCGATATCTACAAAGTACAAAGGACTACATGCTTACCTACAAAAAAAATCTAATCAGTTGCAGCTGATTGGATACATAGATTCAGATTTTGCTGGATGTATCAACAGTAGGAAATCCACTTCAAGTTATGTCTTCCTGATGGCAGGAGGAGTAGTTTCTTGGAAAAGTGTCAAGCAGACACTTTTTGCTTCATCTACGATAGAAGCAGAGTTCATTGCTTGTTATGAAACTTCAAATCAAGCTATATGGCTCAGGAATTTTGTTTCTGGACTTCAGTTATTAGATCTAGTCGAAAGGCCATGACAGCTATACTGTGATAATAGAGCTGCAGAGCTCTACTGTAAAAATGACAAGAGTTCAGTAAGGTCGAGACACATCGACATCAAGTTTCTTGTCGTTAAAGATAGAGTTCGGAATAACATTGTGTCTGTTGACAGTATTAGTACTAGTCTTAACATTGCTGATCCACTCGCTAAAGGACTGCCTTCTAAAGTGTTCTTAAAGCATGTTGCTCATATGGGGATGACTAATCCTAATGATTTCCTGGTTTAGTAAAAGTGGATAATTTTATGTAACAGATATTATTTCTAAGTGCACTTTATGTATATTTGTTGATTCCGATAATAAAGTGATAACTGCTTTCTTTAAATTTTTTTGAATTTAATTTGCGCATTTGAGTTTGTTAGCAGTTAGACTCGTTGGAGTCATAAAGTTAGACTCGTTGGAGTTATAAAGTGAAAACCAGTTGGAATTGTACCTTATTTGATCAGAAGACATTTCTATGTCATACATCCACATTTGATCTATGTCGTTAGGGTTCTGAAACTTGTGATGTGGAAAGTCCTACTTCGATTATACAGAAGGTAACGACCGCCATGTGGAGTGGCAGGACACTTAATAGATCAGATTGTTCTGAAACGTGATTTGTTGGCGGTTAAAGTTTTGACGTCATAAACTTATGCATAATATTTATTCAGTACGACTTGCTTGGCCCAAATGGGAGATTGTTAGACTTATTATGCTTTTAAAGTCTAATTAATTTGGGCCTAATCAAGTCAATTAGATATTTGTACCAGCCCACTTAACCTATGTTGTTTGACCCAATAAAGAATTGATCAAACCTAAATGGTTTGGGTCTAGACATGTTCTCAATTACACTTAGCTATGAGTGTATTTAAATTAAAATGTGGGACTAATCTTCACGTGTGGAACTCGTGTTATAAATCAAAGGCGTAGATCTATGATGAGTTGAACTAGGGTTCCTTGATGCTATATATATCATGGGTAGGGTTCACTCTCCACAACAAGAATGACCATCTCTCTCTTGGAGGCCTCTCATCTCCTCTAAGGATAAAGAAGAGAACTTAGTGGTTGGAGAGAAGAATCCTTTCCCTCAACTTCGGTTTCCTCAAAATCGTACAACCTTCGGCATTCCTTTCGTGATAGAATCAGATATGCCTAAAACCCTCCTTCTCTTTGATCATGATAAAGAGATTATGCATGTATGGGTTCTTATATGGAATAAAATTAGATCCAACAGCTTCATCTTTCTTTGAGAAATTGTTCAACCAAACAAGTAATTCGAATGTATTTCCACAACTAATTTTGAAGAGAAAACTAACCTTTGCATCTTCTCAATGGCTCAGCAGAAATGTCATAAATGGGGAAATCAAAGTTGCATTATTTCAAAAGCACCCAGAAAAAGATCCTGGTCCAGATGGGTACAATGCATTCTTCTCTGACTTTTTTTAAGGCGCTGTTTATTTGTCTTGAAAGTAGGCGAAACTCAGTTTTTTTAAGGCTCTAATATATGAGTTCCATGAACTTTTTGAGTGCTTTATTCTGTTTGTTTGTTGTGAAAATTAAGGGGAAAAAAAGTATGTGAGACCCACGCTTCCAACTGAGCTTTTTACAGCTACAAATGCTATGTCAGAATTCTGGGCTAAATGCTCGAAAAACGCCCGATAGGACCTAAGAAGAAAAACTGGCAAATACAAAAAGAAAACTTAGCCACCCACATGTCTTCAGTCCTTTGTGGAGGAAATCAACCTGTTCGTGGGAACAAAAATAGCCTTTCAACTATTTATAAGGGCAAAACAAAAGGTCTTGGTCCAACCGACCAACCTACCAAACGAGGAAAATAGCTATTTATAACATCTGACTTCCCAACACTACTGTTGGCCACTAACTTCAAAAAATATACTTCAAAATTTCAAATAAAAGATAAAAATTAACTGAAAGAAAGTGTGTGTGTAGGGAGAGAGTTCTTCAATTTCTGGCAGGATTGTACTGGTTTTGAAAAAGTTCTGAAGGCTGCCTTGGGACAATCCAGTGGAAGGATCACCATCGTATCAAGTTGTCAGTAAGCTTAAGAATCTTAAATTGGCTTTGAGGAAATGGAGAAATGAGTCTTTTGATTCTCCAAGTCCTATGATATACAAATTAAGGAAAAAAATTGAAAGATATTCCTGAAAAGCTTGGTACTGATCCTATGAACAGTCAGCTGCAAGAATCAGAATTAAATTGAGCAACTAGTTGGCAAATGAAGAAAATCAGTTAAGGCAAAAAAGCAGGGAGAATTGGATGCATTTGGGTGATAGAAATACAAAATTCTTTTATTCTATCACTGATATCAATGGCATCAGAGAAGAGGCTTCTGCTTTCTTTGAGAAATTGTTCAACCAAACAAGTAATTGGAATGTATTTCCACAGCTAATTTTGAAGAGAAAACTAACCTTTGCATCTTCTCAATGGCTCAGTAGAAATGTCACAAATGGGGAAATCAAAGTTGCATTGTCTCATATGCACCCAGAAAAAGATCCTGGTCCAGGTGGGTACAATGCATTCTTCTTTCAGAAGAACTGGGACACTATTTGAGATGATGTTTGCTGGGCAATTCCTTCATTTTTCAATTCTGGCAGGGTGTTATCAGAGGTAAATCATACTTTTGTAATACTTGTTCCAAAGTCTTCTAATGCCTCTCATCTTAATGATTTCAGGCCTATCTTTTGCTACAATACTCTTTATAAGCTGATTTCAAAAATCTTGGGAAACAGACTTCAACTGCTAATTGGAGAACTGATTTCTGAAATCAAAGTGCTTTTCTAAAGAACCAGTGATGTCTCCTTGCTAGCCCATGAACTGATCAGAGATTTTAGGAATCCCATGTGTTACTAAAATCACTTTGATACAGTTAATAGAGAATTTCTTTATTATCTGTTCCATTGTATGGGCTTCTCTTTCAGATGGATTAATTGGACTAAGGAATGTATTTCATATCCCTCCTTCTCCATAATAGTACTCCTGTAGGGAATTTCAGAAGTAATAGAGGCACTAGACAAGGGGATCTTCTGTCTACTTATCTATTTGTCATGGCAATGAAATTCTGGTCAATCACTATGGATATTGTAATTGCATCAGGCAAGATAAAACCATCTAGAAAAAAAACGATAATCTGGTGGTTTCTCATCTGTTTTTTGCAGATGATATGTTGGTTCTTTGTAAAGCAGACAAACTCTCAGCTATGGGTATCAATGAGGCATTGCAAGATTTACATCTGTACACAGGTCTAACTATCAATAAGCAAAAGAGTAAATTATTTTTCTGTAAAGGATGTAAGAAACGTGATGATATTGCAATCTTCGGGGGGGTTTCTATAGGGTTTCTCCATATCAAATACATGGGCCTTCCATTGTCCTTTGTTTACCCAAAGGCATTTCTCCTCTCTCATTGACAAGGTCAGAAGCAAAATTGATGGTTGGCAATTGCATTTTTCTCTCTTTCGCAGGAAGAGCAGAGCTTATAAAGGGAGCATTACATAACCTTCTAAGCTATTGGGTTTTCTCTTATAAATTTCCAAATTCTGTTGCTAAGGAAGTGGAGATGTTATTTTCTAATTTCATATGGAGAGGCAAAATGCATGCTTGGAATTGGCAGGATATTTGTAGGCCAAAATCTGAAGGTGGTTTAGGAATTAGGAAAATCAAAGACTGATCAATGATGCTTCAGGAATTAGACTAGTCTGGAGGTTACATACTTCAAATTCTTTGTGGTCAAAATGGATGAAGGCTAAATACTTAACAGACATTCATCTCTCTCAAGCTTCTGCAAAAATTACAGATTCTGGAATATAGAAATGGGTTTGTGATTTCAAAAACATGGCATTACCATACATTGCTTGCAAATTGGGAAATGGGAGAGATATTTCTTTGTTGTTTGATGTATGGATCTCTGGTTCCAGTGAGCCTCTGATAAATGTTCTATCAGATATCCCACATGAACTTTATACCTGACATGTATCTGACATTGTGGACAATGGGAAATGGATACTAAAGCATCAAGCATTACAACCAGCATGGTCTTTGATTACTCAGCAATCAACCCAATCTGTTGAAGTACCAGATACATGGAAATGGAAGTGTACAAATACAACAAAATTCAGTTTCAGTTCTGAATGGAATCTAGTCAGAGATTCTGAGCCTCATTTCCAGTTAGCAAACATGATTTGGTATCCATCTTACAACCCAAAGATGTCAGTATGCTTCCTCAGAGCTCTAAAATCAAAGCTGCTGACCAGAGATTTTTTGAAGTCACTGAATATATCTGATTCTGATGAGTGTGTCCTGTGCAACACCACCCAGGAAAGCATAGCACATCTGTTCTTTGCATGCCCTTTTTCTGCCTATTTGTGGGCACTTTGCAGATTGAATTTAGGTTTAAATGATTCTACAATTGGATCTTTACAAGATGAGGCTATTCTATTGCAATCTAAATTCAGGGGAAGTCTAAGTCCACTATTCTTGCAAAGACCTATTTAGCTGCAATGACATGGTATATATGGAAGGAGAGAAATGCAAGGGTCTTTCCACAAAAGGAACAACATAAGATTATGGTTTTTAGGAGTTTATATGAAGACATCCAGATGCTGTTGAGAATTGCAATTGGAAATCAGATCGGAAAGAATAAATGAAGATTGTATTCTCAAATTGGAATGTTTAACTGATAATGTATATGTGATTGAGGTTTAACCAACACAGAAAATATAGAGTTTTAGAACTAAAGAATAGAAGTGTAAGGTTCTCAATTATATCGCAATAGCAAGTAGTTATGTGAGTCGTGATGCACAAGGAGGGACTAGCGATATAAGCATTTAAGTAAGTTCGTTTCTTTAAGTTTACAAAAACAAGTTAAGATTTCTTCTCAGTTTTAGAAAAAAGAAAAATAAATAGTTAAGTTAGAAAATGTGAAGATGGAAAAAGAATATGGTGGTGTGGTTTTAAGAACTAAATTGAAGATAAAGAAATAAAAATAAAAGTTGGTATTTGAATTGTTTTCTAAACTAAGAAATTGAAATAGAAAAGAAATGTTTACTTACTTTTTCGGCGCTTGTTTACCTTGGATCTATCGCGACAACTTTACTTGTCTTTGAAGGCGAGCAAAGCATGTTTTATAAGATCTTTCCTATTCCTGATCTACACTATGAATTAAAAGAAAAGTTAAACTTTACAAATGAACGATTATCCGTCACCATAAGCCATCAATGACACTTGCAATAGCAAGAAAGTTTCAAGGCTATAGGAATCACTTGGATTTACAGGCACTTAGAGTGAAGAAAGCAAAAAACAAGAATAAAGAAGAAGAAGCAACTTTTAATTCGATTAAAATAACAATGCAAGAAAAGAAAAAAAAACTTACACTGTTTTACTCTCAGTATAAACTTCACTCCCATTCTCCTATAAAACTCTTCTCTAATCTCAGTTACATGAATAAAAGAAAAACTTACATTAAAAAGAAAACAAAAACCTAAGTTACAAACTAAAGTAAAAATTCTATTCTAAACTCTCCGCTGAGTCATTCTCGTTCTTCATCGAAATTGCAGGTAGTTATAGCTGAAATGGAAAGGAGAAATAGTGCACAGATAGGGGGAGTAAACGCTCCTTCTAACTCCAAAGCCGCTGATCCGCAGTTGGCCACATCCAGGGGGAGCAGATCGTGGATTCTCGCCTCTTCCCTATTATCCAAAGAGATTTCAGTTTTGATCTTCTGGATTTGACGATACTTCTGTTGATCTTCAGTTAACCATATGGATCTATAGAAATCCGAAATTAATTGATTTTATTTGGTATTATCTCTCTAATTTGCTCTGATCTTCAGTTTAGCTCCATAATATTTTCTAAATATTTATCCCACTAATTTAAATATGAATTTAAGTGGGCTTTAGGCTTATTTTTCTCCATCTCATTTAGTAAAAGTTCGCACAAATTAAATGATAAAAATGATTAAATAGCAGAGTTTATTTAAGATAAAATACAGGAATATGACAACGAATTTACAATATCAGACCAATCACACCTCCACACTTATCTTTTGCTCGTCCTTGAACAAAACAAATAAAAATTAAAATAGAACCAACCTAGTCTAACTCACTTTCGTAGGAATCACGGTTGCACTTAGCATATGTAACAAACCATTAACCCTCTAGGTTACCTTTAGGGGATGAGTTGAGAGTTTTTAGTGGATTACACTCACAAAATCCATAAAGAAAAAGAAACAAAGTGTTAGATTTTTTAGAAAGCATTTTGAAAAACAGAAAATATTTGAAGCATTATTGTAAAAATTCAAGTAATTTATAAGTTATAAGAAAATCGAATTTTTGATTCCTAAACTCAGTCTCTATTCAAAAACTTGTTATCAATCAAGGTAAGAAGTCAAACTGTATTTCTCATCTAGTCTATTATTTTATCCTAAGTCATATGCACTTTCGTGACCGTGAAATTTTGACTTATTTTTCAACTCTAATTCTTATGTCTTATTATTAGGCTTTCTAATCTGCCCATGTAACGAGTCTTAGATCGGTGACTCCCAAACTGGACAGCCTTAGGGCATCGAGTGAGAAACACCCCAAGGACTTAAGGGCTTGAGCAAACAAGGCCACAAAACTAAGGGTTTTTATTTATAAGATGGACTGCTTTAGATGTGAATAGTTATACTTAATAAGACACAAATACCCAGCTTAATTAAAGAATTATATATATATATTTTTTCTTTCTCTTCTTTTTTTACAAGGCATAATAATCTTTGTTTTTGAACTCTAAGTGTGTAAGTGCATAAAGTATGCATATTTCATCAAGATAAAAATTAAGACTAAATTACTTTTCTAATTTTTCTGCCTAACTCTAGAAATTAAACAAATTATTTTATTTTGACCAAGTATAAGAAATCCTAATTATGATTCTCCTATTCCTTAAAATTAACTTAATTTCTTACAAAAGATAGGTCAAAATATTGTTTCTCTTTTCAAAAATTTTTTAAAAGCAAAGAATTTTTTATATAAATAAAAAGAAAATCTATTTTATATTAAAAGCCTTCCCCACACCTATCTTCCCCACACCTGTAGTTTGGCATAATTAAGACACATTACTTTGCATAGATACCTCTCACTGTGTTTTGTCCCTACCTGGTCGATTAACTTATGATCAGATTATCACAATATACCTCCCATGGACAGTAAACCAGTTAGGAGTTTTCTAAGTCTAAGTTTACCTTGGAATAGGCTTGGTTGAATTTTCTTTTTGTTTGTCTGTTTATTTCTTTTTTTTGTTTTGTGTTTGTGTGAAATGGATTATAACCATTATTTCTTCAACTTTATTATTAATCCATATATCATCCCGACCTCTTTTGACTCGGATATCACTAATCCGACATTCCCTAACTTGAATCAACCAAATATGTCGGATTAATTTTATCTGATTCAACATACTCCTAACCCAATATTACGAAAAAAATTGGAACAACTATTTAACTCCTCATCGAGTCAATGGGGATACAATACCCCCGAGTCATATTGCCAACTACATTTTCAACTTTTAGCTTCATATACCTCTTTTTCTGAACACATTTGAAAAAAACTGAGTTAGAAAAGAGTATGGAAGCCCAGCATGAGTCCGAACGACAATTCAAAAACATGGTGGACTCACTACTCTAACAAAATTTTCAAATCCCAAATCCATACTCTTTTTCCCAAGTCTCACCATAACAAGAACCAACTGACTTAGAAAAAAAGTATGAAATACACGATTCAGTCTCAAAATAATTTTATCCAGTCTATCGATAGGTTAAAAATAAAAATGAATCAATTGGTCAACACTTATAGGAATGAAGAAACTCTCTCTTATCAATATTTGATCAGTCCTGATATCTCTAGCCCTATCAATCTGGCCTAAGGTCATGTTATTTTGGAAACTAAGATTCAATTTCACCGCAACATCTTGAACTTGACCAATCCCAAACCCTTGACAACTTGGCAAGTTTTCACTTCAATGAAATTGAATTTGAATGTGAATGTGACTCCAATTCTCAATTTTGTGATTCAATTCTAAATTTCAAATTTATGTTGACAACCTACATTCCCGAGCCAATATTGATTTTAGAACCTATAAATCTTGAACATGAACCGCTAATCTTACAAAGTCACATTTCATTAATGGGAATGAATGTGAACATCAATTCTTTGATTTGGACATAACTCTTGAATCATACCCTATTCTAAAACGTGAACTTGATTTAAATCAATTTCATGAGTCCGTTTTGGTTCCTGAATCTTTCACTCTCGAGTCCAAAGCAACCGCTTTACCAAATCACATTCTTTTGTTGGATTAAGGTGCTGAATAATATAACTCAGAGATGGTTTACCAAGATTGGTCATATATATCCGGGATGATTTTCATGTTAGGATCTTGCATGATTCTATACATTTAGGGGGTAATAACAATGTTAATGGGTTAGAGTCAAAGGTGGGTTCTTTTGAACACCCCATTCATTAGATTTGGCAGCAACGCTTGCACCAATCTGACCACCACCGGAACCACGACTATGAGGTAACATCTTTTCTTCTCTTTCTTTTTTTTTCATGCATCTTTGCATTCATTCATACATTGAGGACAAAACATGGGATAGGTGTGGGGGTGGGTTTCACTAACATAAGTTTTCTTTTCTTCCTTTTTGTATATATTGTAAAATAAAAATTCTTTTTCTTTTAAAAAACTTTTGGAAAAGGGAAACAATATTTTTACCTTTTTTTAAAAATAAAAAATTAAGTTAATCTTAAGGAATAGGGGAATCATAAATACTTGATCAAAATAAGATTAATTGTTTGATTTCTAGGATTACGAGAAAAAATTAAAAAAGTAATTTAGTCTTAATTTTTACCTTAATGAATGTGCAATTTTTGCATACACTTACACACTTAGGATTCAAAACAACGACTCTTGTGCCTTAATAAAGAAAAAAGAAAAAAAGAAAATTATTTATATATCAAAAAAATCTGATCAAGTTAGGTAGTTGTGCCACATAAAGCATAAGTATTCACACCTAAAAGTGGTTCATATCATCAAATAAAACTCTTAGTTTTGTGGCCTTATTTGCTTGCTTCCTTAAAGTTCTTTGTTTTCTGACGCAGTACCTTAAAACTGTCCGGTTTGGGAGTCACCGACCTGAGGCTCCTTACATGGGCGAATTAGAAAGTCTAATAGAACTAATAGATATTACCGCCATAAAATAAAAAATAAGACATAAGAGTTAGAGTTGAAGAATTCTAAACTAAAAATTACAGTCACAAAGGTACATATGATTTAGGTAAAATAATAGACTATATTAGAAATACAGTTTGAATCTTCACCTTGATTGATAACAAATTTTTGCATAGAGACTAAGTATATGAATGAATAGTTTGGTGATCGTTAGACTTATAGATTACTTGATTATTGTAAAAATCTTTCAAATATTTTCTCTCTTTCAAAATGCGTTTTTAAAAATGCTAATGCTTTGTTTTCTTTCTTTTATAGATTTTGTGGGCGCAATTCACTGAAAATCTTTATGAGACAAAATTCGTCCTCTAAGAGTAACCCAGAGGTTAACGGCTTATTGCACATGCTAAGTGCAACAGTGATTCCTATAAAAGTGAGGTTAGTTTAGTTTTTCTTTTCATTTGATTTTCTCAAGGGCGAGCAAAAGATTGGTGGGGGGTGTGATTAGTCATCAATTTTACATATTTTACATCATATTCTAACATTTATTTTAAATAAAACTTTACTATTTAACCATCTCTTTGTTTATTAGCATGCAGGTTGTTAACTTAGTGGTAAGGAGAAGAAGATCCCAAAAAGATCAAGGATCTTAATTAAATTTGGAGTCAAAATCCATTAATTTTCAAGCCAATAGAAGAAATGAGTATTTTCAGAATATCTACTTTTTAAATCACAATTCTGAGAATATATATTTAGATGACTGGACGAGGCAAAATTGTAGAAGAAAAGCAACGTCAACCAAGCCTAAAGTAGTGTTTCTCCTATATTGCTGCGAAAACACGGCAGTCCTATGGTGGTTCGCTCTGCATTTTGGTGTCGGACTTTGATTCATCATATCCCTAGGCGTTCTCTTATAAATACACTATTGGAGGCAGAGGCAAAAAAATATCTTAGAAATATCGACGTAGAAATCAAAACTAGGGTCTAAGATTAGTTTAGGTTTTTTCATTTTTTGTTTTATTTTTTGTAATTTAGATTCGAGAGAGATTCATAAGAAAAAGAGAGAGTGGATTCAAGGTTGACAATTGATGTAAGTTCTTCCTTTTTCTTATTATTTTTTATCTAATCAAAATTGTTTTTAATTTATTTTTATGTATTTTTCTTCATGGTTTAAGTTTATTAACCTTCTAGATTTCTTTCTTTTCTTTTGATTTCTAAATCTATATGAATCTTATAGCTTCGAAATAGCCTTGCTTGCGAGTGCCACCGATAGTTTATGATGATGGATTTTTTTTTTTTTTTTTGTATTAATTCATGCTTGCTCTTTGAGTTTTGATTGTATAATGTAAATGAAAATCAAATCTCTTCTTATGTGTTATGCGCCGATTGCCTTCAATTTAAAGTGAACTGTCGCTAAAGATCTAAGGTTAGACAATCGTCTGAAGAGGTAAGTAATCTTGTTTGGAATACTTGGTAAATTTTATCCTTGAATTTCTTTTATTTTTAATTCTCTTTTAAAAATCAAAAATACAAATTTATCCTTTTTATTTCTTCTTCCTACTTTCTCTTCTCACTTAACATTTTTTTCTTTTTATCCTTTTCAAAACAAAGAAGAATAACTTAACTAATTTAGTGATTTAAAATATACCGAAAAGCTTGCATCGCATCCCTCCTTGTGGATCATGACCCGCATAGCCACTGCTACAGCGGTTAAATTGCGAGAAGCCAGAGTAACACTTTTGATTTCAAATTACATATTTTCATATCTCAGCCTTTTCCCAATCAAAAGGATTCCCTGAGACGCCTTCGCTTGTAATGATGTGCCTTAGGAACGCTACACTCTTAAGTCAGAACTCACACTTACTAAACGGGCCGTAGAGCTTCTCTTGCCTAAGAGTTTGCAATATAATTCTCAAGTACTCCACATGCTCCTCTTCACTCTTAATACATATAAGGATGTCATCGATAAAGATCACCACAAATTTGTCTAAGAACGGGAAGAAAATTCGATTCATCAAGTCCATGAAGATTGTTGGGCATTAGTCACTCCGAACGACACACCAAGAACTCGTAATGTCCATAACGAATCATGAAGGCCTTTCTCAGAATGTCTTCCTTTCTCACCGTAAGTTGGTGATATTCCAAACGGAGGTCCAGTTTTGAGAACACTCCGGCCCCACTGAGCTGATCAAATAAGTTATCAATCCTTGGCAATGGATATTTTTTTGATGGTGATTTTTTCATCTCCCGATAATCAACACATATCATTCTACTGTCATCCTTCTTCTTCACCAACAACACAGGAGCTTCCCAAGTTGAAGCACTGGATCTGATGAAACCTTTATCCAAATATTCTTGTAGTTGCTTCTTCAACTCAGCTAACTCCACAGGTGCCATCCTATAGGATGCCTTAGAGGTCGGGGCAGTATCAGGGATGATATCTACATGAAACTCCAAAATTTGATCCAGCTGAAGTCCTAGTAGAACTTCCAGAAATACATCCATAAATCCCTCCATCACTAGTATCGACTTCTTATGGCCCTCGATGGTGGCATAATTTCCTTGATACTTTTGCTCGAATACCTTAGATTCTCCAATAAACTAAAATTCTAGTTGGGAGAAAATTCTAAATATCACACTCTTGCTCCAACAATCTATCATATTATGATACCTATTAAGCCAGATCATGCCTAAGATCTGCAAATCTTGTCCCGTAAAGATTAGTTGCAGAAAACTATATGCAAATCCTTCCCCAAAATTTAAATTTCGAGCATGAAAATAATTATATGCGAGTAATGGATCCACCATGTTTCTGCTACGTCACTCTGATTCGATTGTTTATGTTTATATTAAGCAGTCGATCATGAGAACCAAAATCGGGAAAATAAAAATGGAAGAAAATTGAAATAGGGAGGCAGAAGAATCCAAATCACTAGGGAAGAAGAATTCGAATCGGAAAATCTTAAGATTGACGGAGTGAATTTTCAAAAGAAAGGAAAAATCCTAGTACTTGTAGCTGGAATTCCCAACTCCAGATCTAGATTAAGTCGTATTAAATCTCCATGCTTCATATTCTGAATCTTTGTATGTGAATAATCTAGATACTAAGCAAACATTAATTAAAGAAAACTCCTACAGTTTATGGCATAGCGTTTAGGACACATCTCAAAAGAGAGAATTCAAAGGCTTGTGTCTAGTGGGGCTATAGGTCCTTTAGATTAATCCGACCTAGGAGTATGTACAAATTGTATAAAAGGCAAATAAACAAACATTAGAAAGTTTGGTGCTAGACGGAGTTCAGAAGTCTTAGATTTGGTGTATACATACATTTATAGCTCATTCCCTACAATATCTTGGAATGATCACAAATACTTCATCACTTTTACGGACGATACTCTCGTTATGGTTACCTATACTTGATTCATGAGAAATTTCAATCACTGGACATGTTTAAAATCTATAAAGCTGAAGTTGAAAATCAACAAAATAAAAAGATTAAAGCCGTGAGATCTGATCGTGGTGGTGAGTACTATGACAGATACGACTGATCAAGTAGATGTCCAGGGCCTTTTGCCAATTTTCTGGAAGAGTGCGGTAATGTAGCCCAGTATACCATGTCAGGGACACCTCGTTAAAATGGTGTTACTGAGAGATGAAACCGCACACTAAAGAATATGGTTAGGAGTATGATAGCTCACACTACTCTATCAGAGTAACTATGGAGTGAAGCCTTAAAGACGACAGTCTACCTCCTTAACCTAGCAAAACAGTAACTAAAACGCCATATGAGCTATGGACTGGGAAATCTCCCAGCATTCGACATCTTCATGTTTGGGGTTGTCCAGCGGAAGCTCGACCATATATGCCACATAGAAGAAGTTGGACTCAAGGACAGTTAGATGTTTCTTCGTAGGGTATTCTGAGGGGTCTATAGGCTTTAGGTTTTTAGGTTTTACTGTCCCTTCACTAAAAACATAATAGAGACAGATAATGCTAAATTTATTGAGGAAATTCAGAATAGTGAGAATCAACTACATAAAGATTTCACATTTGAGGAAGAACAAATTGTTATACCGATGACAACTGTTCCAAATGATGAAGTAGTTGTTCTACCCCAGCATGAAAATACAGTTGTACCCCTATAAGGTACAAATATAGTTCATCCTGAAGTAGATCCTACTGATGAGGTAGAAGCTGAAAGTCCTCAACCACAAGTGTCTAGGAGATCAACTAGGGAGAGGAGATCAGGCATTACAAATGACTATATAGTTTATCTCTAAGAACATCAGTTTGACATAGGGTTAGAGGATGACCCCACATCCTTGAATGAGGTCAAACTCAGTATTCACTCCACTAAATGGTCAAATGCCATGAATGATGAGTTAAAATCCATGAATGATAATGATGTTTGGGACTTAGTAGAGTTGCCTAAAGGTAAGAAACCGATTGGTTATAAATGGGTATTCAAAACCAAGCGGGATTTGAAAGACAATGTCGAAAGGTATAAGGCACGTCTTGTCGCAAAGGGATTCATTCAAAGAGAGAGCATTGATTATAAGGAGACTTTCTCCCCGATTTTCATGATGGATTTATTTAGGATTATCATGACACTGGTGGCTTACTTTGACCTGTAGTTATACCAAATGGATGTTAAAGCAGCCTTTCTTAATGGTGACATTGAGAAAGAAATTTATATGGTGCAACCAGATAGTTTTGAAGTTAAAGGCTTACAACACCTGGTTTGCAGATTAACGAAATCCATTTATGGTTTAAAGCAAGCATCCCACCAGTGGTATTTGAAATTTGATCAAGTAATATCCGGTTCTGGTTTTAAGAAAAATATAGTTGATCAATATATTTATCATAAATTTAAAGAGAGTAGATTTATATTATTTGTACTATATGTGGAGGACATTCTATTAGCAAGTAACAATATAGATCTTCTTCTTGAGACCAAGAGTTTTCTCTCAAAGAATTTTGAGATGAAAGATCTTGGAGACGCTTTTTTTGTGATAGGCATCCAGATTCAATATGACAGGACACGTGAAATATTAGGTTTATCACAAAAGATCTATATCGATAAGGTGCTAGATAGATATAGCATGAAGAATTGCTCTTTGGGTGATGCGCCTGTCACTAAGGGAGATAAGTTGAGTCTACTCCAATGTCCCAAGAACAATCTACAGAAAAAGCAAATGAAAGACATTCTATATGCATCGACAGTTGGAAGTCTGATGTATGCTCAAGTTTGTATCCGTCTAAACATAGCATATGCTGTTAGGAAACTTAGCAAGTACCTGTGCAATTCTGAGATTAATTACTAGAAGGCTGCCAAGAAGATAATGCGATATCTACAAAGTACAAAGGACTACATGCTTACCTACAAAAAAAATCTAATCAGTTGCAGCTGATTGGATACATAGATTCAGATTTTGCTGGATGTATCAACAGTAGGAAATCCACTTCAAGTTATGTCTTCCTGATGGCAGGAGGAGTAGTTTCTTGGAAAAGTGTCAAGCAGACACTTTTTGCTTCATCTACGATAGAAGCAGAGTTCATTGCTTGTTATGAAACTTCAAATCAAGCTATATGGCTCAGGAATTTTGTTTCTGGACTTCAGTTATTAGATCTAGTCGAAAGGCCATGACAGCTATACTGTGATAATAGAGCTGCAGAGCTCTACTGTAAAAATGACAAGAGTTCAGTAAGGTCGAGACACATCGACATCAAGTTTCTTGTCGTTAAAGATAGAGTTCGGAATAACATTGTGTCTGTTGACAGTATTAGTACTAGTCTTAACATTGCTGATCCACTCGCTAAAGGACTGCCTTCTAAAGTGTTCTTAAAGCATGTTGCTCATATGGGGATGACTAATCCTAATGATTTCCTGGTTTAGTAAAAGTGGATAATTTTATGTAACAGATATTATTTCTAAGTGCACTTTATGTATATTTGTTGATTCCGATAATAAAGTGATAACTGCTTTCTTTAAATTTTTTTTGAATTTAATTTGCGCATTTGAGTTTGTTAGCAGTTAGACTCGTTGGAGTCATAAAGTTAGACTCGTTGGAGTTATAAAGTGAAAACCAGTTGGAATTGTACCTTATTTGATCAGAAGACATTTCTATGTCATACATCCACATTTGATCTATGTCGTTAGGGTTCTGAAACTTGTGATGTGGAAAGTCCTACTTCGATTATACAGAAGGTAACGACCGCCATGTGGAGTGGCAGGACACTTAATAGATCAGATTGTTCTGAAACGTGATTTGTTGGCGGTTAAAGTTTTGACGTCATAAACTTATGCATAATATTTATTCAGTACGACTTGCTTGGCCCAAATGGGAGATTGTTAGACTTATTATGCTTTTAAAGTCTAATTAATTTGGGCCTAATCAAGTCAATTAGATATTTGTACCAGCCCACTTAACCTATGTTGTTTGACCCAATAAAGAATTGATCAAACCTAAATGGTTTGGGTCTAGACATGTTCTCAATTACACTTAGCTATGAGTGTATTTAAATTAAAATGTGGGACTAATCTTCACGTGTGGAACTCGTGTTATAAATCAAAGGCGTAGATCTATGATGAGTTGAACTAGGGTTCCTTGATGCTATATATATCATGGGTAGGGTTCACTCTCCACAACAAGAATGACCATCTCTCTCTTGGAGGCCTCTCATCTCCTCTAAGGATAAAGAAGAGAACTTAGTGGTTGGAGAGAAGAATCCTTTCCCTCAACTTCGGTTTCCTCAAAATCGTACAACCTTCGGCATTCCTTTCGTGATAGAATCAGATATGCCTAAAACCCTCCTTCTCTTTGATCATGATAAAGAGATTATGCATGTATGGGTTCTTATATGGAATAAAATTAGATCCAACAGCTTCATCTTTCTTTGAGAAATTGTTCAACCAAACAAGTAATTCGAATGTATTTCCACAACTAATTTTGAAGAGAAAACTAACCTTTGCATCTTCTCAATGGCTCAGCAGAAATGTCATAAATGGGGAAATCAAAGTTGCATTATTTCAAAAGCACCCAGAAAAAGATCCTGGTCCAGATGGGTACAATGCATTCTTCTCTGACTTTTTTAAGGCGCTGTTTATTTGTCTTGAAAGTAGGCGAAACTCAGTTTTTTTAAGGCTCTAATATATGAGTTCCATGAACTTTTTGAGTGCTTTATTCTGTTTGTTTGTTGTGAAAATTAAGGGGAAAAAAAGTATGTGAGACCCACGCTTCCAACTGAGCTTTTTACAGCTACAAATGCTATGTCAGAATTCTGGGCTAAATGCTCGAAAAACGCCCGATAGGACCTAAGAAGAAAAACTGGCAAATACAAAAAGAAAACTTAGCCACCCACATGTCTTCAGTCCTTTGTGGAGGAAATCAACCTGTTCGTGGGAACAAAAATAGCCTTTCAACTATTTATAAGGGCAAAACAAAAGGTCTTGGTCCAACCGACCAACCTACCAAACGAGGAAAATAGCTATTTATAACATCTGACTTCCCAACACTACTGTTGGCCACTAACTTCAAAAATATACTTCAAAATTTCAAATAAAAGATAAAAATTAACTGAAAGAAAGTGTGTGTGTAGGGAGAGAGTTCTTCAATTTCTGGCAGGATTGTACTGGTTTTGAAAAAGTTCTGAAGGCTGCCTTGGGACAATCCAGTGGAAGGATCACCATCGTATCAAGTTGTCAGTAAGCTTAAGAATCTTAAATTGGCTTTGAGGAAATGGAGAAATGAGTCTTTTGATTCTCCAAGTCCTATGATATACAAATTAAGGAAAAAAATTGAAAGATATTCCTGAAAAGCTTGGTACTGATCCTATGAACAGTCAGCTGCAAGAATCAGAATTAAATTGAGCAACTAGTTGGCAAATGAAGAAAATCAGTTAAGGCAAAAAAGCAGGGAGAATTGGATGCATTTGGGTGATAGAAATACAAAATTCTTTTATTCTATCACTGATATCAATGGCATCAGAGAAGAGGCTTCTGCTTTCTTTGAGAAATTGTTCAACCAAACAAGTAATTGGAATGTATTTCCACAGCTAATTTTGAAGAGAAAACTAACCTTTGCATCTTCTCAATGGCTCAGTAGAAATGTCACAAATGGGGAAATCAAAGTTGCATTGTCTCATATGCACCCAGAAAAAGATCCTGGTCCAGGTGGGTACAATGCATTCTTCTTTCAGAAGAACTGGGACACTATTTGAGATGATGTTTGCTGGGCAATTCCTTCATTTTTCAATTCTGGCAGGGTGTTATCAGAGGTAAATCATACTTTTGTAATACTTGTTCCAAAGTCTTCTAATGCCTCTCATCTTAATGATTTCAGGCCTATCTTTTGCTACAATACTCTTTATAAGCTGATTTCAAAAATCTTGGGAAACAGACTTCAACTGCTAATTGGAGAACTGATTTCTGAAATCAAAGTGCTTTTCTAAAGAACCAGTGATGTCTCCTTGCTAGCCCATGAACTGATCAGAGATTTTAGGAATCCCATGTGTTACTAAAATCACTTTGATACAGTTAATAGAGAATTTCTTTATTATCTGTTCCATTGTATGGGCTTCTCTTTCAGATGGATTAATTGGATTAAGGAATGTATATCATATCCCTCCTTCTCCATAATAGTACTCCTGTAGGGAATTTCAGAAGCAATAGAGGCACTAGACAAGGGGATCTTCTGTCTCCTTATCTATTTGTCATGGCAATGAAATTCTGGTCAATCACTATGGATATTGTGATTGCATCAGGCAAGATAAAACCATCTAGAAAAAAAAATGATAATCTGGTGGTTTCTCATCTGTTTTTTGCAGATGATATGTTGGTTCTTTGTAAAGCAGACAAACTCTCAGCTATGGGTATCAATGAGGCATTGCAAGATTTACATCTGTACACAGGTCTAACTATCAATAAGCAAAAGAGTAAATTATTTTTCTGTAAAGGATGTAAGAAACGTGATGATATTGCAATCTTCGGGGGGTTTCTATAGGGTTTCTCCATATCAAATACATGGGCCTTCCATTGTCCTTTGTTTACCCAAAGGCATTTCTCCTTTCTCATTGACAAGGTCAGAAGCAAAATTGATGGTTGGCAATTGTATTTTTCTCTCTTTCGCAGGAAGAGCAGAGCTTATAAAGGGAGCATTACACGACCTTCTAAGCTTTTGGGTTTTCTCTTATAAATTTCCAAATTCTGTTGTTAAGGAATTGGAGAGGTTATTTTCTAATTTCATATGGAGAGGCAAAATGCATGCTTGGAATTGGCAGTATATTTGTAGGCCAAAATCTGAAGGTGGTTTAGGAATTAGGAAAATCAAAGACTGATCAATGATGCTTCAGGAATTAGACTAGTCTGGAGGTTACATACTTCAAATTCTTTGTGGTCAAAATGGATGAAGGCTAAATATTAACAGACATTCATCTCTCTCAAGCTTTTGCAAAAATTACAGATTCTGGAATATAGAAATGGGTTTGTGATTTCAAAAACATGGCATTACCATACATTGCTTGCAAATTGGGAAATGGGAGAGATATTTCTTTTTTTTTGGAGAATGTAAATTTTATTTATCGAACCTGAATGTAAGCCAAACCGGCTATACAGTATAACCCCCCTAACTGCCAATACCTGGCTCACTATCCCATTACAATGTATCCCCACAACCCAAATCAATGTCCTATTAGTCGACTATACATTAGATCAGTCGACTAATAATGTAGTCGACTGACCCCAATTACAAGTCGACTTGAAAGTTGATCTGGATGTAGCTTCGTTCTCTGTTTCTACGCCAGTCGACTAAGTCATAAAAATTAGTCGACTATACCTGCACCAAGTCGACTAGGTCAGAAAGCCAAGTCGACTATACCTGCACCAAGTCGACTAACCACAAAGTTAAGTCGACTGGAAAATTGATCTGGATGTATCCGTCTTCTCTGTTGCCTCTGTTGCCACAGGAGTCGACTATGCCAAAAAGGCTAGTCGACTATACTTGAATGTAGTCGACTAGAAACACCTACTAGTCGACTAATTCTGCTGGCAGCCCATCTTTTCTGTCTTAAATCCCAGATCTCTCAGAACTCCACAGTGGCGTTTGGATCCAAATTGAATACAGTCCTATAGATGTGCAGCTTGATCTTGAAGACGGTAGAAACCACCTCCTGAGTCTGGCCTTCAAAAATTTTCCTATTGCGGGCATTCCAAACATGATAAACAGTACAAGCAAGGGCCACCTTTTTAGCTTTTGCTTTGCCATTGGAACCCTTCGCCTCTTTCTTTAACCACTTAAGAGCACTAGAGATAGTCGACATCCCTCGAGAGATACCCAGCCAGTCTCTAATGCATCTCCAAACCATAGCAGAGAAGGAACATTGAAAGAATAGATGATCAGCCGATTCCTTATTACCAAAACAGAGTGCACACGATTCCTCAACCTGAAGAAAGGTCAATCTATCTTTTGTAGGAAGCCTCTTCCGCGCTGCAAGTCAAAGAGTAAAAGCATGCTTTGGTGTGACATACGAATTCCAAACTGAGCTTGGCCAAGGTAGCCTGGAACCCTTATATCGAAAAAACTCATATCCGAGCGATATACACATCCGCTCACCTACCACCAAGAGGATAACCTCCTCTTTGCTGCCGCAACGGACCCTTCTATAATGCATATTTTATCACGAATCGCAACTAGCCTCTTGAGCAATGGCGAGTCGTCCCTTATACACTTCCAGTCCCAAGCAGAGATATCCCCTTTAAGGTAGATGTGATGCACCCAACGAACCCATAAAGTGTCCTTTTTCTTGTGAATGTTCCAAAAGGATTTAGCTAGTAAGGAATCATTCCAAGTTTTAAGATCTCGGAATCCCAATCCACCTTCCGATTTTGGCAAGCACATGGATTTCCAAGAAACCGGATGATGTCGCTTATGCCACAAGAAATTCATGTACAGCCGAGTTACCCTCTCTATGATAGCACCCGGGATCGGAAAAATAGATAGCCAGAAGCAATCCACTCCTTGTAGCACTGATCTGATAAGCTCAGCTCTACCCGCAAAAGAAGGTTAGAAGCCATCCAAGCGTTGATATACATAGTTATTTTATCAACAAAAGGTGCAAAATGATTCAACTGCAGTCTCTGAGCTGCCAACGGAACTCCGAGATAACGGAAATGCATCACACCAACAGGGATACCAGTCAACTGCCTCATTTGAATAAGTTCCTCTCCATATACACCCGCCGTAAAGAGGCTTGACTTGAGCAAATTAGCGCACAAGCCCGATTTCAATCCAAAATCCCTGAGGCTATCCATAATAATACGGACAGAAGGAATGTCTCCTCTAGCCATGAGCATGAGATCATCAGCAAATGCCAGGTGTGACAACCTAAACTTTCCACACCTAGGGTGGAATTTGAAACCCAACCTGTTTGTACTCACCTTTAGACTTCTCGACAGATTTCAATGCATAGAAGAAAAAGAAAAGGAGACAAAGGATCACCCTGTCGCAATCCCTTATTCCCATTGAACATCCCCCATATCCCTCCATTCAGGCCAATAGAATAAGATGGAGAGGTTACACATTGCATAATCCATCCAATAAATCTGTCCGGGAACTTAAGACCAGTCATCACCTCAGCAAGGATATTTCTTTGTTGTTTGATGTATGGATCTCTGGTTCCAGTGAGCCTCTGATAAATGTTCTATCAGATATCCCACATGAACTTTATATCTGGCATGTATCTGACATTGTGGACATTGGGAAATGGATACTAAAGCATCAAGCATTACAACCAGCATGGTCTTTGATTCCTCAGCAATCAACCCAATCTGTTGAAGTACCAGATACATGGAAATGGAAGTGTACAAATACAACAAAATTCAGTTTCAGTTCTGAATGGAATCTAGTCAGCGATTCTGATTCTCATTTCCAGTTAGCAAACATGATTTGGTATCCATCTTACAACCCAAAGATGTCAGTATGCTTCCTCAGAGCTCTAAAATCAAAGCTGCTGACCAGAGATTTTTTGAAGTCACTGAATATATCTGATTCTGATGAGTGTGTCCTGTGCAACACCACCCAGGAAAGCATAGCACATCTGTTCTTTGCATGCCCTTTTTCTGCCTATTTGTGGCACTTCGCAGATTGAAATTAGGTTTAAATGATTCGACAATTGGATCTTTACAAGATGAGGCTATTGTATTGCAATCTAAATTCAGGGGAAGTCTAAGTCCACTATTCTTGCAAAGACCTATTTAGCTGCAGTGACATGGTATATATGGAGGGAGAGAAATGCAAGGGTCTTTCAACAAAAGGAACAACATAAGATTATGGTTTTTAGGAGTTTATATGAAGACATCCAGATGCTGTTGAGAATTGCAATTGGAAATCAGATCGGAAAGAATAAATGAAGATTGTATTCTCAAATTGGAATGTTTAACTGATAATGTATATGTGATTGAGGTTTAACCAACAAAATATAGAATTTTAGAACTGAAGAATAGAAGTGTAAGGTTCTCAATTCTATTGCGATAGCAAGTAGTTATGTGAGTCGTGATGTACAAGGAGGGACTAGCGATATAAGCATTTAAGTAAGTTCATTTCTTTAAGTTTACAAAAACAAGTTAAGATTTCTTCTCAGTTTTAGGAAAAAAGAAAAATAAATAGTTAAGTTAGAAAATATGAAGATGGAAAAAGAATATGGTGGTGTGGTTTTAAGAACTAAATTGAAGATAAAAGAAATAAAAATAAAAGTTGGCATTTGAATTGTTTTCTAAACTAAGAAATTGAAATAGAAAAGAGATGTTTACATACTTTTTCGGCGCTTGTTTACTTTGGATCTATCGTGACGACTTTACTTGTCTTTGAAGGCGAGCAAAGCATGTTTTATAAGATCTTTCTTATTCCTGATCTACACTATGAATTAAAGAAAAATATAAACTTTACAAATGAATGATTATCCGTCACCATAAGATATCAATGACACTTGCAATAGCAAGAAAGTTTCAAGGCTATAGGAATCACTTGGATTTACAAGCACTTAGAGTGAAGCAAGCAAAAACAAGAATAAAGAAGAAGAAGCAACTTTTAATTCGATGAAAATAACAATGAAAGAAAAGAAAAAAACTTACACTGGTTTACTTTCAGTATAAACTTCACTCTCATTCTCCCATGAAACTCTTCTCTAATCTCAGTTACATAAATAAAATAAAAACTTACATTAAAAAGAAAACAAAAACCTAAGTTACAAACTAAAGTAAAAATTCTATTCTAAACTCTCTGCTGAGTCATTCTCGTTCTTCAAAATTGCAGGTATTTATAGCTGAAATGGAGAGGAGAAAGAGTGTACAGATAGGGAGAGTAAACGCTCCTTCTAACTCCAAAGCCGCTGATCCGCAGTTGGCCACATCCAGGGGGAGCAGATCGTGGATTCTCTTCTCTTCCCTATTATCCAAAGAGATTTCAGTTTTGGTCTTTTGGATTTGACGATACTTCTGTTGATCTTCAGTTAACCATATGGATCTATAGAAATCTGAAATTAATTGGTTTTCATTTGGTATTATCTCTCTAATTTGCTCTGATCTTCAGTTTAGCTCCATAATATTTTCTAAATATTTATCCCACTAATTTAAATATGAATTTAAGTGGGCTTTAGGCTTATTTTTCTCCATTTCATTTAGTAAAAGTTTGCACAAATTAAATGATAAAAATGATTAAATAGCAGAGTTTTTAAAGATAAAATACGAAAATATGACAACGAATTTGCAATATCAGACCAATCACACCTCCACACTTATCTTTTACTCGTCCTTGAACAAAACAAATAAAAAGTAAAATAGAACTAACCTAGTCTAACTCACTTTCGTAGGAATCACGGTTGCACTTAGCATATGCAACAAACCATTAACCCTCTAGGTTACCTTTAGGGGATGAGTTTTGTCTCGTGAGAGTTTTTAGTGGATTACACTCACAAAATCCATAAAGAAAAAGAAACAAAGTGTTAGTATTTTTGAGAAAGCATTTTGAAAAATAGAAATATTTGAAGCATTATTGTAAAAATTCAAGTAATTTATAAGTTAGAGGAAAATCAAATTTTTGATTCCTAAACACAGTCTCTATTCAAAAACTTGTTATCAATCAAGGTAAGGAGTCAAACTGTATTTCTCATCTAATCTATTATTTTACCCTAAGTCATGTGCACTTTCGTGACCGTGAAATTTTGACTTAGGGTTTTTCAACTCTAATTCTTATATCTTATTTTTTTTATTTTTGGTGGTATTATTCCTTAGTTCTATTAGGCTTTCTAATCTGCCCATGTAACGAGTCTTAGATCGGTGACCCCAAACTGGACGGTCTTAGGGCATCTAGTAAGCAAACACCACAAGAACTTAAGGGCTTAAGCAAACAAGGACACAAAACTAATGGTTTTTATTTATAAGATGGACTGTTTTAGATGTGAATACTTATACTTAATGAGGCACAAATACCCAGCTTAATCAAAGAATTTTATATATATATATATTTCTTTCTCTTCTTTTTTACAAGGCATAATAATCTTTGTTTTTGAACTCTAAGTGTGTAAGTGCATAAAGTATGCATATTTTATTAAGATAAAAATTAAGACTAAATTACTTTTCTAATTTTTCTACCTAACTCTAGAAATTAAACAAATTATTTTATTTTGACCAAGTATAAGAAATCCTAATTATGATTCTCCTATTCCTTAAAATTAACTTAATTTCTTACAAAAGATAGGTCAAAATATTGTTTCTCTTTTCAAAAAATTTTTAAAAGCAAAGAATTTTTTTATATAAATAAGAAGAAAATCTATGTTATATTAAAACCCTTCCCCACACCTATCTTCCCCACACCTATAGTTTGGCATAATTAAGACACATTACTCTGCATAGATACCTCTCACTGTGTTTTGTCCATACCTGATCGATTAACTTATGATCAGATTATCACAATATACCTCCCATGGACAGTAAACCAGTAAGGAGTTTTCTAAGTCTAAGTTTATCTTGGAATAGGCTTGGTTGAATTTTCTTTTTGTTTGTCTGTTTATTTCTTTTTTTTGTTTTGTGTTTGTGTGAAATGGATTATAACCATTATTTCTTCAACTTTATTATTAATTCATATTTCATCCCGATCTCTTTTGACTCGGATATCACTAATCCGACATTCCCTAACTTGAATCAACCAAATATGTCGGATTAATTTTATCTGATTCAACATACTTCTAACCCCAATATTACGAAAAAAATTGGAACAACTATCTTAACTCCTCATCGAGTCAATGGGGATACAATACCCCCGAGTCATATTGCCAACTACATTTTCAACTTTTAGCTTCATATACCTCTTTTTCTGAACACATTTGAAAAAAAAACTGTTAGAAAATAGTATGAAAGCCTAGCATGAGTCTGAACGACAATTTAAAAACATGGTGGACTCACTACTCTAACAAAATTTCCAAATCCCAAATCCATACTCTTTTTCCCAAGTCTCACCATAACAAGAACCAACTGACTTAGAAAAAAGTATGAAATACATGATTCAGTCTCAAAATAATTTTATCCAATCTATCGATAGGTTAGAAGTAAAAATGAATCAATTGGTCAACACTTATAGGAATGAAGAAACTCTCTCTTATCAATATTTGATCAGCCCTGATATCTCTAGCCCTATCAATCTGGCCTAAGGTCATGTTATTTTGGAAACTAAGATTCAATTTCACCGCAGCATCTTGAACTTGACCAATCCCAAACCCTTAACAACTTGGCAAGTTTTCACTTCAATGAAATTGGATTTGAATGTGAATGTGACTCCAATTCCCAATTTTGTGATTCAATTCTAAATTTTGAATTTATGTTGACAACCTTTCCCAATTTGGACTACATTCTCGAGCCAATATTGATTTCAGAACCTATAAATCTTGAACATGAACCGCTAATCTTACAAAGTCACATTTCATTAATGGGAATGAATGTGAACATCAATCTTTGATTTGGACACAACTCTTGAATCATACCTGATTCTAAAACGTGAACTTGATTTAAATCAGTTTCATGAGTCTGTTTTGGTTCCTGAATCTTTCACTCTTGAGTCCAAATCAACCGCTTTACCAAATCACATTGTTTTGTTGGATCAAGGTGCTGAACAACATAACTCAGAGATGATTTACCAAGATTGGTCATATATATCCGGGATGGTTTTCATGTTAGGATCTTGCATGATTCTATACATTTAGGGGGTAATAACAATGTTAATGGGTTAGAGTCAAAGGTGGGTTCTTTTGAACATCCCATTCATTAGATTTGGTAGCAACGCTTGCACCAATCTGACCACCACCGGAACCACGACTTGAAAAACACCTAGAGGGGGGGGGGTGGATAGGTGTAAGTGCTAATCTAAGAAACTAAATGCAAACTAAGTGCGCTAAATGCGGAAGCTAATGCAAATCTTGCAACACACTTAATACAATACAACAAGTGTAGCCGAATTCCCCTTGCGAGGCTCTGGACTAACTCCCCTTGATTCCCCTTGAAATGGGTTGAGGTGCTATGTGAAGCTCTTGTTGGATGAGTATAAGTTAGGCACACACACACAAGCAATCCAAGCAATATGAAATACACACAATCAAGCCAAGCATATAAGAATGAATTGCAATATAAAAGATGCAAGGCAACACAAGCAATGTATAAGATATGAATGAATCAATGCTCAACACAAGCAAGTATGATATGATGATGAGTATGATGCTTTGCACAATTATAAGAGAGAGAGTTAGAGAGACAATGGATCAAAACGCAAACACCAAGATTTGTTTCGAGGTTCGAGCACCTTGCTCTACATCCCCGCCTACACCACCGTGTAGGATTTCCACTATCTCAACTCTCACCGAGGGAACCTCTACCAAAGAGGATTTCTTACAACTTTAGGAGTACCGAACTCCTCTCTCAAACAACAACCTCCACCGAGGCCCAACAACCAACAACAACACCTCTACCGAAGAGGCTCACAACCAATCTCAATCACCTCACACTTGAGGGATACAAACCAATCACCCGATCACCTCTACCTAAGAGGGATACAACAAGAATAAGGGTGTACAACTTAGAGGTTACAAACAACAACCTCAAAACTCTCTCTTTCTTTCTTTTTCCACAAAACAAAGATCCTAATAGTTTAGGATAGTATGATATAGCTCAAGTGTGGAACAAAGTGTTTTTGGAAACAAGCAACAAAGAAAAACTACTTGGAAAATCTCTTGTATATGATAGAAAATGAAATACCAAATCAAAATCCCAAAACCTAGTTTTCTTTGATTTTTCAAAAACCCAAAACAAATAAAGATGAGAAGTTTTAAAGCCCCAAAAACTCTTTTTAAAATTCTTTTAAACACTTCAGAAAACTGAAAATTTTTCTCTTAGAAAACTTGGCCAAAATCCCCAAAGAGATGGGGTTTATATAGCCCCTATACAAAACTAGCCGTTAGGCTGATGTGGCAGCCTGACAGGCCACCGGTCGACCGGTCCGGTCGACCGCCAACGGTCAGAATTATGACCGTTGGGCAACTGCGGTCGACCGGCCCGGTCGACCCAGAAAACCCGAGAGCAGAGCTCTCAACTCGGTCGACCGTCACGGTCGACCGTGTCTGTGCCTAACAGACGTGCACGTCTGTGCACGTCGGTCGACCCGAACGGTCGACCGGCCCTTGGTGCGGTCGACCGTCAGGGTCGACCGACCAGCCTGTCAGCACAAAAACAAGGTCAGAAAATTTGGAAAAATATTTTCTAAAAAATCTTTTATCTCTTTTAAAAATACCATAAAAATTGTTTTATCATTTATATTGAAACTCAAACAAGTGATAAAAATTTCAAGACAATATATCAACATATCAATTCATTTTTGTGTCTTGCCAATTTTATCAAAAACAAAACTTGTATTTTTATCAAACTTGATTTTTTAATAGGAAATCTGATTTTCCTAAAAACTTATAGAAATACAAAAACATGATATTTGAACATTATTAAGCATGATGCATATGGACATAGGTCTAATACACATTCAACAAATATATCATAGTTTTTGTCTTTAATTACAAAAATATGTTTTATACCAAAACATAAAACTACATGAATAGGTATGTCAAACTAAGTTTGTATAAGTCATATAAGCATGTATGTATATAGAGCACATCTAATATACATATAAAACATGTAAACTTGTTTTGATCAAACTATTCATGAAAACTCATATCGGTTAAACTAAAAACCGAAAAACCAATATCCAAACATGTGTGTGTTTTGTGCACTTGAGCATATCAACTATACTAAGCTTTACAAATAGATCTAAAACACACTAAACTAAACTAGGATACCTAAGTCTTTGAGTCATCAAGAAGACTTGCTCCAAAACTCCATCCATGGGCTAGGCAATGTATGATCTTGAAGCTTTGGCCCTGGAATCATCATGAAAAGCTTCTAAACACCTTGTTGAAGCTAATCACCAAATAATATCTTGCTAATGATCTGAAACTTAAAATCACAAGAATATTAGTAAACATAACTACATGAGTTAATCATCATCAAAACTAGAGTGGAAGGCCTTTGGGCCAACAATCTCCCCTTTTTGATGATGACAAAACTCATGGAGTTATATATGCATGGATTAAAGATAAGCTTCAAGGAAGCTCCCCCTTAACTCATGCATAAGGATAAACAATAAATATATGTAATGAATATTAAACATGAAACATGCATATGCATAAACAATAAATGGTTCTAGATATCAAATGGAATATTCAAAACAAAATAAGCTCTAGATACCAATTACAAAGCAAACTCTATAAATCAATTAAACTTAGTATTCTTGAGATTCTTGAGATTAAAACATAATATATGCATAAACATAAGCATGCATATAAAACTTCATAAATCTTTCTCCCCCTTTTTGTCAATCATCAACAAAGGGGTAATCAAAACCATAAATAAAACGAGGGGTAAAAATCTTTCTTCCCCTTTATGTCAAACAAAACAATAAAAGACAATGTTCTCTCCCTTTTTGTCTAAAACAAAAACAAAGTCAATAAGGGGTGACTTTAAAAACATGATATCAATTGAAAATATGTCAATGAAGCATCTTGATACCAAAAGAAAATAAACAAGGATAATAAGTGTTATATGCTATATACATTCATGAAGAGGAAGACGCTAAGTTAGCTTCCCTACACATATGCATTACATGAAGGAGGGAAGTTATACATGAAGGAGGGAAGTTAAGCCCTAATTCACATAACACACATTATGTAATGAATAAGAGGAGATGTGAAGCTCCCCCTACACACGTGTAGCACATAAAGAAAAGATGTTAAGCTCTTCAATACACAATACACTCAACATGAATTTATATGCACATAGTCAATACAAATCAAAACTTTTGTATTTTTTTTCTCAAAAAAAATTTTTAGATACCAATTTTAAGCAAAACACATGAAACATCTTGATATCAATTGAAATTAAACATAATAAATTTTGAATGTCTAAACAAAATTTTGATACCAATTGTAAATAATATTCATATTAAACATATGATACCAATATGAAATTTTCAATTATAAAGTAAGGGAGTGGGAAACAAATACCAATTGAAGAATCACCAATTGAAATACAAAATTAAATTTTCTCCCCCTTTATGAAATACCAACTAAAAGGATGCATGGGCTTGATACCAATTTAAAAGTAATCAATTGAAACAAAATTGAAACTCAAGGTGTTGGGTCATGCTAGAGCTTGAGTAAACAAAAACTAAAATTTGTGATTTTTTTTTGAACACAAATAAAACATATATGTATGAAAATTTAGATACCAATAGAAATTGATACCATTGAAATTGAAATCATACATACATACAAAACAAATATGAGTATACAAGAGGATCAAAGATGATACCAATTGAAAGAGTTCAATGATACCAATTGAATCAAAAGCATGTGTATATCTCATATCATCTACCACCCAATCATGGTTCAAGTTTTAAATGATTTTCAATATAAGGCATACATGAACATGATCTCCCATCCAACCTCCCTTGGATGGTAGGGGTTTTCAAAAATTAGATTTGAAAATAAGTTTTGTTTGAAAAACTCTACAAAATGAAGAATACCGTAACTAGTTATAAGAAAAAGTTGTAAACTAGTACGAAATCCTTCAAGTAAGGAATAAAATAAAGTAATTTTTCATGAAACATGAAATCCACATGATAATCAACACTCTAATTCAATTAAGCATAAATATAACTCATGAAAACAAAACATGAGCAAGCGATAAATGTGAGTGTACAAGAACAATGTGAATATCAATATCATGAAAGATAATCAATAAGCTCATTTATTCCTTAAAACATTGAAAACATCAAAACTATCTAATCTTCAAGGCATATGTATGTCTAATACAAACTAAAGTATACATACATATCCAAAACATAACGAGTCCACAAAGGTATATGCATGAAGGCACGTGGCTCAAAAAGGATACTCATGTATAGTCAATAGTTTGTATAAGATGGACATATACATGAAGTTAAACACAAATACATGAAAACATGAAAAACTAAATCTTTCATTAAAACAAATGTCATTTCAAGGTATATGTATGAATTGTCAACACAATAATTATACATACATATCCCTAAACACAATTGAGTCCATATATATATTTGCATGAAAGGCAAATGACTCAAGGGGTATACATGTATATCTTAAAGTTTGGCAATACAAACATATACATGAAGTGAAACACACAATCATAAAACTAATTCAAAAATGGAATACAAGTTTGAAATGTATGAATCATCAAAACTAGACTATACTAGCACATCTAATGGGAACAAACAAGCATTCAATCCCAAACATATATAGATTTATTTGTAGCCCACTCTATGTACAAGTATATAACTAGTCTTAATGAAAACTAACATCTAAACATATATTCAAAACATGAAGCATTAAAACACAATATAAAAATCATCATGATAAAACAAATACATGATTATTATGTGAATTCACATGTATTAGATTCATGATGTACATTATAGCTTAAACAAAGGTGAGAACACTAAGTATGGGTTCACATAAGCATGTGTGTCTCAAATACTATACATGTATGTCAAGGACCTAATAAACATGGAATGAACATACTAATCCATAGACATCAAAGACATGCTATAAACAATGAATATTAAAAGCATGTAGACAATAAATGGGAGTAAATGATTGTTACCAAAACCGAAAAAGCAACTTTCCTTGTCTCCAAAACATGGTAGTCATCTCCACCAACTCTTCCCTTGAAAGTGATGCATCCATATGATTTCCTTTTAGTACGGAACGCATCCACTCCAAGGTGCTAACACTCTCACTTCATGTGAGAGCCCACACCTACATCAAAAATAGGAGGGGTGGTCTTTGGTACCCATACTCTTTTGGGTCCATGGGGGTTAGTCCCTTCTCTAACCCAAACAAAATTCTTTGCTAAATTAGTAGTATGTAATCTATCAAAACAAAATTTAGCAAGGTGGCCCTTACGTCCACAATGTGTACAAGTGTACACATGAGCATACGTATGTTGGTGTCCGTGAGGAGCATGTGTATGCCGTGGAGGGTGTGCATGCATAAAGTATGGAACTTGTTTCCTTCGAACCAAGGATTCCAAGCGTGCATGATTCATGGCACATTGGCTCAAAGTGGAGCCCAAACAATCTACACTCTTCTTTAGCAAATAAATATCATCATTAATTCTAGAAGAAGAGGTACATGCATTAGGAGATGGAACTACCCTAGCATGACAAACATGTGCATCTATCTTATTTTGTAAAACATCCTTTTTCTTCAAACATGCATCTAAATCATTAGAAATAGAAATAATTTTATTTTTCAAAGCAACATTCTCTTTTAAAACAAAATCAACTTTAGAAGACAAATTTTCATTTTTCTTCAAAAGAGTTTCACAATCATTTTTAGACTTTAAAATTTTATTTTCTTTTAAAGCAAGTTCCAATTGAGATCTCAATGAATCCCTTTCATTATAGGCCTCAATTTTCTCTTGCAAAACACAATCAAGTCTAGAATGCAAATACTTATTTTCTTTTTCAATTTCTAGACTTTTCTTTTCAAAATCTTATATTTTTCAATTAGTTTTTCACAAACAATAGAAAGTTCTTCATTTAAAGCATGGGCATCAAAATTATCACATGAAGAACTAGAGCAATCATCACTATCTAATTGAAGTTCCGATTGTACCTCAAGGGAGTCATTCCCTTGGACCATATAGCATTGTGATTCGGATTCTCCACTAGACTCCTCCGGTTGATTTGGCAATTGAAGCTCGGAGGTGGTGGTTGTTGTCAATTTGTTCCACACTACAAAAGCGGAATCAAAGTTAGAAACACGTAAAAGATATTCTTTAGATAATGTGCTTCTAATGGCCTCTAGGGCTTGTGCATTGGCCCCTATATGATTACCATCACCAAGATAACATCTCTTGGTGGCGGCAAGGAAGACATGCAAACCTAGGGTCTTTAGGTACATGGACATCCTATACTTCCAAACATCAATGTTGGAAGGGTCAAAGCTAGGAGGGGTCATGAAGTCCATGGTAAACTATATATGAATGTGCAAACAAACAAATGCAAATGAGATTAGCAAGCAAAAGGATCTCACTCCTAGGATGTTAAGCCTAAGTATCAGGAGCACTAGCTCTGATACCAATTGAAAAACACCTAGAGGGGGGGTGAATAGGTGTAAGTGCTAATCTAGGAAACTAAATGCAAACTAAGTGCGCTAAATGCGGAAGCTAATGCAAATCTTGCAACACACTTAATACAATACAACAAGTGTAGCCGAATTCCCCTTGCGAGGCTCTGGACTAACTCCCCTTGATTACCCTTGAAATGGGTTGAGGTGCTATGTGAAGCTCTTGTTGGATGAGTATAAGTTGTTGGCCCAATGGCCTTCCACTCTAGTTTTGATGATGATCAACACTCATGTAGTTATGTTTACTAATATTCTTGTGTTTCTACGTTTCAGATCATTAACAGGATATTAGTTGGTGATTAGCTTCAACAAGATGATTAGAAGCTATTCATGGTGATTCCGGTGCCAAAGCTTAAAGATCATACCTTTGCACTTGGAGAATCACGGAGTTTGGACCGAGTCTACTTGAAGATGAAGATCGACAAGAAGACTTAGGTATCTAGTTTAGAGTTTGTGTTTTAGATCCATTTGTAAAGCTTAGTTTAGTTGATATGCTCAAGTGCACAAAACACACGTTTTATGATTTGATATTTGGTTTTCATGAATAGTTTATCAAAACAAGTTTACATATGGTATATGTATAGTAGATGTTTTCTATTTATACATACATGCTTTAACTTGGTAAACAAACTTATTTTGACTATCCTATTCATGTTTTGGAAAAATCAAGTTTGATAAAAATACAAGTTTTGTTTTTGATAAAATTTGCAAGACACAAAAATAAATTGATATGTTGATATATTGTCTTGAAATTTTTATCACAGGTGTATGTTTTAATATAAAATGATAAAACAAATTTTGTGAATTTTTTAGAAGTGTTAAAAGATTTTTAGAAAATATTTTACACTGTTTTTCTGACCCTGCACTGTGCCTGCCAGGCCAGTTCGGTCGACCGGACCGGTCGACCGCACCAAGTGGCCGGTCGACCGGGTCGGTCGACCGATGTGCACAATCGTGCACGCTGGCGACACATATAGTCGGTCGACCGGACCGGTCGACCGAGTTGAGAGCTCTGCTCTCGGGAATTTTCGGTCGACCGGACCGGTCGACCGCTGCTGCCCAACGGTCACATTTTTGACCGTTGGCGGTCGACCGGGCCGGTCGACCGGCAGTTGGTCAGACTGCCACATCAGCCTAACGGCTAGTTTTTCCTAGGGGCTATATAAACCCCATCTCTTTGGGGATTTTGGCCAAGTTTTTCAAGAAGAAAAATACCAGTTTTCTAAAGTGATTAAAAGAGTTTTAAAAGAGTTTTAAGTGCTAACAAGATTTATTCTTTGTGTTTTTGGGTTTTGGAAAAATCAAAGAAATTGGAATTTGGGATTTTTGTATTGGCTTTCATTCTTTATCTTTTACAAGAAATTTCCAAGTGTTTTCTTTGAGTTCTTGTTTTCCAAAACACATTGTTTCCACACTTGAGCTATATCTTCTATCCTAAACTATTAGGATCTTGTTTTGTGGAAAAAGAGAAAAGAAAGTGTTTGAGGTTGTTGTTGTAAACCTCTTGTGTTGTAACCCTCCTTTTATTTGTGAATCCCTCTTCGGTAGAGGTGATCGGAGTGGTATTGGTTTGGATCCCTCAAGTGTGAGGTGATTGGGATTGTGTTTGTAAGCCTCTTAGGTAGAGGTGTGGTTGTTGGTTGACACCTCTAGTGTGAGGTGTTGTGGTTTGTATTGAGAGAGGAGTTCGGTACTCCTTGGGTTGTAAGAAATCCTCTTTGGTAGAGGTTCCCTCGGTGGGAGTTGAGATAGTGGAAATCCTACACGGTGGTGTAGGCGGGGATGTAGAGCAAGGTGCTCGAACCTCGAAACAAATCTTTGTGTTAGCGTTTGATCCATTGTCTCTCTAACCCTTACTCTCTTTAATTTGTGCAAGCATCATTCATTTCATACAAGCATCATTCATTTCATACTTGCTTGTGTTGCCTTGCATCTTATTCATATTGCCATATCATATATTGCTTGTGTTATGCCTTGCATCTCTTATTGCTATATCCTTGATTGCTTGGCTTGATTGTGTGTGCACATTGCTAGGATTGCTTGTGTGTGTGTGCCTAATTTGTACTCATCCAACAAGAGCTTCACATAGCACCTCAACCCATTTCAAGGGGAATCAAGAGGAGTTAGTCCAGAGCCTCGCAAGGGGAATTCGGCTACACTTGTTGTATTGTATCAAGTTTGTGCAACATTTGCATTAGCTTCCGCATTTAGCGCACTTAGTTTGCATTAAGTTTCTTAGATTAGCACTTACACCTATTCACCCCCCCCTCTAGGTGTTTTTTCAATTGGTATCAGAGCTAGTGCTCCTGATACTTAGGCTTAACATCCTAGGAGTGAGATCCATTTGCTTGCTAATCTACATTTGCATTTGATTGTTTGCACATATTTAGTTTATACCATGGACTTCATGACTCCACCTAGTTTTGACCCTTCCAACATTGATGTTTGGAAGTATAGGATGTCCATGTACCTAAAGACCCTAGGTTTGCATGTCTTCCTTGCCGCCACCAAGAGATGTTATCTTGGTGATGGTAATCATATAGGGGCAAATGCACAAGCCCTAGAGGCTATTAGAAGCACACTTCCTAAAGATTATCTTTTATGTGTTTCTAATCTTGATTCCGCTTTTGCAGTGTGGAACAAGTTGACAACAACCACCACCTCCAAGCTTCAATTGCCAATCCAAGAAGAGGAATCTAGTGGAGAATCCGATCCACAATGCTTCATGGTCTAAGGGAATGACTCCCTTGAGGTACAATCGGAAACTCAACTAGATAGTAATGATTGTGCTAGTTCTTCAAATGATTATGTTGATCCCCATGCCTTAAATGAAGAACTATCTATTGTGTGTGAAAAGTTAATAGAAAAGTATAAAGTTTTGAAAAAGAAAAGTCTAGAAATTGAAAAAGAAAATAAATGTTTGCATTCTAGACTTGACAATGTTTTGCAAGAGAAGGATGAGATTGCTAATGAAAGGGACTCATTAAAATCTCAACTTAACCTTGCTTTAAATGAAAATAAAATTTTGAAAAATAAAAATGATTGTGAAGATGTTTTGAAGAAAAATGATTCTTTAACTTCAAAACTTGATTTTGTTTTAAAAAGTAACCATTCTTTGAAAAATGAAATTGAATTTATTTCAAAAGAATTAGAAATTTGTTTAAAGAAAAATATTGTTTTGAAAAATAATATGGATGCACATGTTTGCCATGCTAGGGTAGTTTCACCTAGAACACCTATTGCATGCCACACTTCTTCTTGGATTAACAATGATATATCCATGCTTAAGAAGAGTGTTGATTGTTTGGGCTCCACTATGAGCCAATGTGCCATGAACCACTCACGGTTGGAAACCTTGGTTCGAAAGAAACAAGTTCCATCCTTTATGCATGCACACCCATCACGGCATACACATGCTTCACACGGACACCATCAACACAAGTATGCTCATGTGTACACATGTACACATTGTGGCCGAAAAGGCCACCTTGCTAAATTTTGTTTTGATAGATTACATACTACTAATTTAGCAAAGAAATTTGTTTGGGTTAGAGAAGGGACTAACCCCCATGGACCCAACAAGATGTGGGTACCAAAGACCACCCCTCCTATTGTTTATGATGTAGGTGTGGGCTCTCACATGACGTGAGAGTGATGACACCTTGGAGTGGATGCGTTCCGGACTTCATGGAAATCAAATTGGATGCATCACTTTCAAGGGAAGATTTGGTGGAGATGACCACCATGTTTTGGAGACAAGGAGAGTTGCTTCTTCGGTTTTGGTAACAATCCTTTACTCCCATTTATTGTTTACATGCTTTCCATGTTTTAATGTTTATAGCATGTTTTTGATGTCTATGGATTAGTATGTTCATTCCATGTTTATTAGATCCTTGACATACATGTATAGTATTTGAGACACATATGCTTATATGAACCCATATTTAGTGTTCTCACTTTTGTTTAAGCTATAATGTACATCATGAATCTAATACATGTGAATTTACATAGTAGTCATGTTTTAGGTTTATCATGATGATTTTCATATTTGTTTTGATGCTTCTTGTTAAGATTACTTGTTTAAATGTTAGTTTTCATTAAGACTAGGAATTATACTTGTACATATAGTGGGCCACAAATAAATCTATATATGTTTGGGCTTGAATGCATATTTGTACCCATTAGATGTGCTAGTATAGTCTAGTTTTGATGATCCATACATTTTAGACTTGTATTCATATTCTTGGATTTATATGAGTTTTGATTTCATGTATATGTTTATTTTGTCAAACTTGAAGATATACATGTATACCCCTTGAGTCATTTGCCTTTCATGCAAATCTATATTTGGACTCAATTGTGTTTAGGGATATGTATGTATACTTCATGTTTGACAATTCATACATATACCTTGAAATGAAATTTGTTGTGATGAAAATTTAGTTTTTCATGTTTCATGTATTTATGTTTAACTTCATGTATATGTCTACCTAGTTCAAACTAATCTTATACATATACATCTTTTTGAGCCACGTGCCTTAATGCATATATCTAGTGGACTCGTTGAGTTTTGGATATGTATGTATATTTTAGCTTGTATTAGACATACATATGCCTTGAAGATTAAATAAGTAGTTTTTATATGAGTTTTCATGTTTTTGATGGAATTATGTTTTAAGGAATAATTGAGCTTAATGAAATATTTTTCATGATTATGATCTTCACATATTATTTGTACACTCATATCTATTGCTCATGTTTTGTTTCTCATGAGTTATGCTTTATTGGTTAGAGTGATGATTATCATGTGAATTTCAATTTTGTTTTATTCCTTGCTTGAAGGATTTCGTACTAGTTAACAAGTTTTTCATTTAACTAGTTGCGATGTTCTTCACTTTGGTAGAGATTTTCAAACAAAACTACATTTTCAAATCTATCTTTGAAAACCCCTACTATCGAAGGGCGGTAGGATGGGAGATCATGTTCATGTATGCCCTAAATTGAAAATCTTTAAAACTTGAATTATGATTGGGTGGTAGATAATATGATGTATACACTTGAACTTATTGTTATGTCAATTGGTATCATTGAACTCTTTCAATTGGTATCATTTTGATCTTCTTGTATACTCATATATGTTTTGTATGTATGTATGCTTTAAATTCCAACTATATCAATTTCTATTGGTATCTATCTTTCATACATATATATGTTTGTGTTTATGCTAGTGCTTGAGTTTCAATTTTGTTTAAATTGATTACTTTTAAATTGTTATCAAGACTATGCATGACTTTAGTTTGTATTTCATAAAGGGGGAGAAAATTTGATTTTGTATTTCAATTGGTATTTGTACTCCCACTCTTTATGATTAAAGGTTGTTATTTAAACATATGATGATTTTGTATTTGATCTTCTTGTTTATATGTTTTTAAAATGAACAATTCTTACAATTGGTATCAATGTTTCTATGTAAAATCTTTTCAATTGGTATCATATTTGTAGTCACCCCTCATTGACTTTGTTTTTTTTTGTTTTAGACAAAAAGGGGGAGAACATTGTTTGCATTGTTTTGATTGACAAAAAGGGGAAGAAAGATTTTTACCCCTCATTTTCTCTATGGTTTTGATTGTTTACCCCTTGTTGATGATTGACAAAAAGGGGGAGAAGTATTTGTGTTTTATATGCATGCTTATGTTTTATATGCATATATTATGTTTTAATCTCAAGAATAGTAAGTTTGATTGATTTATAGAGTTTGCTTTGTAATTGGTATCTAGAGCATATTTTATGTTGAATATTCCATTGGTATCTAGAGCACCATGTTTATATGCATTTGTCATGCATTGCATATTATTATTTATTTGTGTATGCATGAGTTAAGGGGGAGCTTTCTTGAAGCTTAACTTTAATCCATGCATATATAACTCCATGAGTTTTGTCATCATCAAAAAGGGGGAGATTGTTGGCCCAATGGCCTTCCACTCTAGTTTTGATGATGATCAACACTCATGTAGTTATGTTTACTAATATTCTTGTGTTTCTACGTTTCAGATCATTAACAGGATATTAGTTGGTGATTAGCTTCAACAAGATGATTAGAAGCTATTCATGGTGATTCCGGTGCCAAAGCTTAAAGATCATACCTTTGCACTTGGAGAATCACGGAGTTTGGACCGAGTCTACTTGAAGATGAAGATCGACAAGAAGACTTAGGTATCTAGTTTAGAGTTTGTGTTTTAGATCCATTTGTAAAGCTTAGTTTAGTTGATATGCTCAAGTGCACAAAACACACGTTTTATGATTTGATATTTGGTTTTCATGAATAGTTTATCAAAACAAGTTTACATATGGTATATGTATAGTAGATGTTTTCTATTTATACATACATGCTTTAACTTGGTAAACAAACTTATTTTGACTATCCTATTCATGTTTTGGAAAAATCAAGTTTGATAAAAATACAAGTTTTGTTTTTGATAAAATTTGCAAGACACAAAAATAAATTGATATGTTGATATATTGTCTTGAAATTTTTATCACAGGTGTATGTTTTAATATAAAATGATAAAACAAATTTTGTGAATTTTTTAGAAGTGTTAAAAGATTTTTAGAAAATATTTTACACTGTTTTTCTGACCCTGCACTGTGCCTGCCAGGCCAGTTCGGTCGACCGGACCGGTCGACCGCACCAAGTGGCCGGTCGACCGGGTCGGTCGACCGATGTGCACAATCGTGCACGCTGGCGACACATGTAGTCGGTCGACCGGACCGGTCGACCGAGTTGAGAGCTCTGCTCTCGGGAATTTTCGGTCGACCGGACCGGTCGACCGCTGCTGCCCAACGGTCACATTTTTGACCGTTGGCGGTCGACCGGGCCGGTCGACCGGCAGTTGGTCAGACTGCCACATCAGCCTAGCGCTAGTTTTTCCTAGGGGCTATATAAACCCCATCTCTTTGGGGATTTTGGCCAAGTTTTTCAAGAAGAAAAATACCAGTTTTCTAAAGTGATTAAAAGAGTTTTAAAAGAGTTTTAAGTGCTAACAAGATTTATTCTTTGTGTTTTTGGGTTTTGGAAAAATCAAAGAAATTGGAATTTGGGATTTTTGTATTGGCTTTCATTCTTTATCTTTTACAAGAAATTTCCCAAGTGTTTTCTTTGAGTTCTTGTTTTTCAAAACACATTATTTCCACACTTGAGCTATATCTTCTATCCTAAACTATTAGGATCTTGTTTTGTGGAAAAAGAGAAAAGAAAGTGTTTGAGGTTGTTGTTGTAAACCTCTTGTGTTGTAACCCTCCTTTTATTTGTGAATCCCTCTTCGGTAGAGGTGATCGGAGTGGTATTGGTTTGGATCCCTCAAGTGTGAGGTGATTGGGATTGTGTTTGTAAGCCTCTTAGGTAGAGGTGTGGTTGTTGGTTGACACCTCTAGTGTGAGGTGTTGTGGTTTGTATTGAGAGAGGAGTTCGGTACTCCTTGGGTTGTAAGAAATCCTCTTTGGTAGAGGTTCCCTCGGTGGGAGTTGAGATAGTGGAAATCCTACACGGTGGTGTAGGCGGGGATGTAGAGCAAGGTGCTCGAACCTCGAAACAAATCTTTGTGTTAGCGTTTGATCCATTGTCTCTCTAACCCTTACTCTCTTTAATTTGTGCAAGCATCATTCATTTCATACAAGCATCATTCATTTCATACTTGCTTGTGTTGCCTTGCATCTTATTCATATTGCCATATCATATATTGCTTGTGTTATGCCTTGCATCTCTTATTGCTATATCCTTGATTGCTTGGCTTGATTGTGTGTGCACATTGCTAGGATTGCTTGTGTGTGTGTGCCTAATTTGTACTCATCCAACAAGAGCTTCACATAGCACCTCAACCCATTTCAAGGGGAATCAAGAGGAGTTAGTCCAGAGCCTCGCAAGGGGAATTCGGCTACACTTGTTGTATTGTATCAAGTTTGTGCAACATTTGCATTAGCTTCCGCATTTAGCGCACTTAGTTTGCATTAAGTTTCTTAGATTAGCACTTACACCTATTCACCCCCCCTCTAGGTGTTTTTTCATAAGTTAGGCACACACACAAGCAATCCAAGCAATATGAAATACACACAATCAAGCCAAGCATATAAGAATGAATTGCAATATAAAAGATGCAAGGCAACACAAGCAATGTATAAGATATGAATGAATCAATGCTCAACACAAGCAAGTATGATATGATGATGAGTATGATGCTTTGTACAATTATAAGAGAGAGAGTTAGAGAGACAATGGATCAAAACGCAAACACCAAGATTTGTTTCGAGGTTCGAGCACCTTGCTCTACATCCCCGCCTACACCACCGTATAGGATTTCCACTATCTCAACTCCCACCGAGGGAACCTCTACCAAAGAGGATTTCTTACAACTCTAGGAGTACCGAACTCCTCTCTCAAACAACAACCTCCACCGAGGCCCAACAACCAACAACAACACCTCTACCGAAGAGGCTCACAACCAATCTCAATCACCTCACACTTGAGGGATACAAACCAATCACCCGATCACCTCTACCTAAGAGGGATACAACAAGAATAAGGGTGTACAACTTAGAGGTTACAAACAACAACCTCAAAACTCTCTCTTTCTTTCTTTTTCCACAAAACAAAGATCCTAATAGTTTAGGATAGTATGATATAGCTCAAGTGTGGAATCAAAGTGTTTTTAGAAACAAGCAACAAAGAAAAACTACTTGGGAAATCTCTTGTATATGATAGAAAATGAAATACCAAATCAAAATCCCAAAACCTAGTTTTCTTTGATTTTCCAAAAACCCAAAACAAATAAAGATGAGAAGTTTTAAAGCCCCAAAAACTCTTTTAAAACTCTTTTAAACACTTCAGAAAACTGGAAATTTTTCTCTTAGAAAACTTGGCCAAAATCCCCAAAGAGATGAGGTTTATATAGCCCCTATACAAAACTAGCCGTTAGGCTGATGTGGCAGCCTGACAGGCCACCGGTCGACCGGTCCGGTCGACCGCCAACGGTCAGAATTATGACCGTTGGGCAACTGCGGTCGACCGGCCCGGTCGACCCAGAAAACCCGAGAGCAGAGCTCTCAACTCGGTCGACCGTCACGGTCGACCGTGTCTGTGCCTAACAGACGTGCACGTCTGTGCACGTCGGTCGACCCGAACGGTCGACCGGCCCTTGGTGCGGTCGACCGTCAGGGTCGACCGACCAGCCTGTCAGCACAAAAACAAGGTCAGAAAATTTGGAAAAATATTTTCTAAAAAATCTTTTATCTCTTTTAAAAATACCATAAAAATTGTTTTATCATTTTATATTGAAACTCAAACAAGTGATAAAAATTTCAAGACAATATATCAACATATCAATTCATTTTTGTGTCTTGCCAATTTTATCAAAAACAAAACTTGTATTTTTTATCAAACTTGATTTTTCAATAGGAAATCTGATTTTCCTAAAAACTTATAGAAATACAAAAACATGATATTTGAACATTATTAAGCATGATGCATATGGACATAGGTCTAATACACATTCAACAAATATATCATAGTTTTTGTCTTTAATTACAAAAATATGTTTTATACCAAAACATAAAACTACATGAATAGGTATGTCAAACTAAGTTTGTATAAGTCATATAAGCATGTATGTATATAGAGCACATCTAATATACATATAAAACATGTAAACTTATTTTGATCAAACTATTCATGAAAACTCATATCGGTTAAACTAAAAACCGAAAAACCAATATCCAAACATGTGTGTTTTTGTGCACTTGAGCATATCAACTATACTAAGCTTTACAAATGGATCTAAAACACACTAAACTAAAGTAGGATACCTAAGTCTTTGAGTCATCAAGAAGACTTGCTCCAAAACTCCATCCATGGGCTAGGCAATGTATGATCTTGAAGCTTTGGCCCTGGAATCATCATGAAAAGCTTCTAAACACCTTGTTGAAGCTAATCACCAACTAATATCTTGCTAATGATCTGAAACTTAAAATCACAAGAATATTAGTAAACATAACTACATGAGTTAATCATCATCAAAACTAGAGTGGAAGGCCTTTGGGCCAACACGACTATGAGGTAACATCTTTTCTTCCCTTTTTTTTTTCATGCATCTTTGCATTCATTCATACATTGAGGACAAAGCATGGGATAGGTGTGGGGGTGGGTTTCACTAACATAAGTTTTTTTTCTTCCTTTTTGTATATATTATAAAATAAAAAATTCTTTTTCTTTTAAAAAACTTTTGGAAAAGGGAAACAATATTTTTACCTTTTTTTGTAAAAAATTAAGTTAATCTTAAGGAATAGGGGAATCATAAATACTTGATCAAAATAAGATTAATTTTTTGATTTCTAGGATTACGAGAAAAAAAATTAAAAAAGTAATTTAGTCTTAATTTTTACCTTGATGAATGTGCAATTTTTGCATACACTTACACACTTAGGATTCAAACCAAAGACTCTTATGCCTTAATAAAGAAAAAAGAAAAAAGAAAATTATTTATGTCAAAAAAATCTGATCAAGTTAGGTAGTTGTGCCATATAAAGTATAAGTATTCACACCTAAAAGTGGTTCATATCAGCAAATAAAACTCTTAATTTGTGGCCTTACTTGCTTGCGTCCTTAAAGTTCTTTTTTTTTCTGACGCAGTACCTTAAACTGTCCGATTTGGGAGTCACCGACCTGAGGCTTCTTACATGGGCAAATTAGAAAGTCTAATAAAACTAATAGATATTACCGCCATAAAATAAAAAATAAGACATAAGAGTTAGAGTTGAAGAATTCTAAACTAAAAATTACAGTCACAAAGGTATATATGATTTAGGTAAAATAATAGACTATATTAGAAATACAGTTTGAATCTTCACCTTGATTGATAACAAATTTTTGCATAGAGACTAAGTATATGAATGAATAGTTTGGTGATCGTTAGATTTATAGATTACTTGATTATTGTAAAAATCTTTCAAATATTTTCTCTCTTTCAAAATGCGTTTTCAAAAATACTAACACTTTGTTTTCTTTCTTTTATAGATTTTGTGGGAGCAATTCACTGAAAATCTTCATGAGACAAAATTCGTCCTCTAGGAGTAACTTAGAGGTTTAACGGCTTATTGCACCTGCTAAGTGCAACAGTGATTCCTATAAAAGTGAGGTTATTTTAGTTTTTTTTCATTTGATTTTCTCAAGGGCGAGCAAACGATTGGTGGGGGGTGTGATTACTCATCAATTTTACATATTTACATCATATTGTCACATTTATTTTAAATAAAACTTTACTATTTAACCGCCTCTTTGTTTATTAGCATGCAGGTTGTTAACTTAGTGGTTAAGGAGAAGAAGATCCTAAAAAGATCAAGGATCTTAATTAAATTTGGAGTCAAAATCAATTAATTTTCAAGCCATAGAAGAAATGAGTATTTTCAGAATATCTACTTTTTAAATCACAATTCTGAGAATATATATTTAGATGACTGGACGAGGCAAAATTATAGAAGAAAAGCAACGTCAACCGAGCCTAAAGTCGTGTTTCTCCTATATTGCTGTGAAAACACGGTAGTCCTATGGTGGTTCGCTCTGCATTTTGGTGTCGGACTTTGATTCATCATATCCCTAAGCGTTCTCTTATAAATACACTATTGGAGGCAGAGGCAAAAAAATATCTTAGAAATATCGACGTAGAAATCAAAAATAGGGTCTAAGATTAGTTTAGGTTTTTTTTCATTTTCTGTTTTATTTTTTTGTAATTTAGATTAGAGAGATTCATAAGAAAAAGAGAGAGTGGATTCAAGGTTGACAATTGATGTAAGTTCTTCCTTTTTCTTATTATTTTTTATCTAATCAAAAATTGCTTTTAATTTATTTTTATGTATTTTTCTTCATGGTTTAAGTTTATTATCCTTCTAGATTTCTTTCTTCTCTTTTGATTTCTAAATCTATATGATTCTTATAGCTTCGAAATAGCCTTGCTTGCGAGTGCCACTGATAGTTTATGATGATGGATTTTTTTTTGTATTAATTCCTGCTTGCTCTTTGAGTTTGATTGTATAATGTAAATGAAAATCAAATCTCTTCTTATGAGTTATGCGCCGATTGCCTTCAATTTAAAGTGAACCGTCTCCAAGGATCTAAGGTTAGACAATCGTTTGAAGAGGTAAGTAATCTTGTTTTGAATACTTGGTAAATTTTATCCTTGAATTTCTTTTATTTTTAATTCTCTTTTAAAAATCAAAATACAAATTTATCCTTTTTATTTCTTCTTCATACTTTCTCTTCTCACTTAACATTTTTTTTCTTTTTATCCTTTTCAAAACAAAGAAGAATAACTTAACTAATTTTGTGATTTAAAATATACCAAAAAGCTTGCATCGCATCCCTCCTTGTGGATCATGACCCGCATAGCCACTGCTACAGCGGTTAAATTGCGAGAAGCCAGAGTAACACTTTTGATTTCAAATTACATATTTTCATATCTCAGCCTTTTCCCAATCAATAGGATTCCCCGAGATGCCTTCACTTGTAATGATGTGCCCTAGGAACGCTACACTCTTAAGTCAGAACTCACACTTACTAAACAGGCCGTAGAACTTCTCTTGCCTAAGAGTTTGCAATACAATTCTCAAGTACTCCACATGCTCCTCTTCACTCTTAGTATATATAAGGATGTCATCGATAAAGATCACCACAAATTTGTCTAAGAACGGGAAGAAAATTCGATTCATCAAGTCCATGAAGATTGTTGGGCATTAGTCACTCCGAACGACACACTAAGAACTCGTAATGTCCATAACGAATCATGAAGGCCGTTCTCAGAATGTCTTCCTTTCTCACCGTAAGTTGGTGATATTCCAAACGGAGGTCCAGTTTTGAGAACACTCCGGCCCCACTGAGCTGATCAAATAAGTCATCAATCCTTGGAAATGGATATTTTTTTGATGGTGATTTTTTCATCTCCCGATAATCAACACATATCATCCTACTGTCATCCTTCTTCTTCACCAACAACACAGGAGCTTCCCAAGTTGAAGCACTGGATCTGATGAAACCTTTATCCAAATATTCTTGTAGTTGCTTCTTCAACTCAGCTAACTCCACAGGTGCTATCCTATAGGATGCCTTAGAGGTCGGGGCAGTATTAGGGATGATATCTATAGGAAACTCCAAAATTTGATCCAGCAGAAGTCCTAGTAGAACTTCCAGAAATACATCCATAAATCCCTCCATCACCAGTATCGACTTCTTATGGCCCTCGATGGTGGCATAATTTCCTTGATACTTTTGCTCGAATACCTTAGGTTCTCCAATAAACTAAAATTCTAGTTGGGAGAAAATTCTAAATATCACACTCTTGCTCCAACAATCTATCATATTATGATACCTATTAAGCCAAGTCATGCCTAAGATCTGCAAATCTTGTCCCGTAAAGATTAGTTGCAGAAAACTATATGCAAATCCTTCCCCAAAATTTAAATTTCGAGCATGAAAATAATTATATGCGAGTAATGGATCCACCATGCTTCTGCTACATCACTCTAATTTGATTGTTTATGTTTATACTAAGCAGTCGATCATGAGAACCAAAATCGGGAAAATAAAAATGGAAGAAAATTGAAATAGGGAGGCAGAAGAATCCAAATCACTAGGGAAGAAGAATTTGAATCGGAAAATCTTAAGATTGACGGAATGAATTTTCAAAGAAAGGACAAATCCTAGTACTTGTAGCTGGAATTCCCAACTCCAGATCTAGATTAAGTCATATTAATCTGATATCTGAATTGTACCATTGGTATGAGCTGGACTGATAATCAATATAGTATCCATATTTAGTATAAACTGGCTCTGATACTAAGAAAACTCTGTCACACTCCAATTTTCAAAATACACTATAGCGGGGACGTGATGAGAGTCGGTGATGCGTATACGCGAAGAGAATACCTCATGTATACATGTTGAGCCTCAGTACGAGGAATTAATCAAAGTAATATAATAATTTTTCAGCTTTATTGATCAAATACAAGAATATTACAAGAGTTTGTTTTATTACATCAAAAAAAAGAAAGAGAATATTCACGAGCTGGAAGAGAATATAAGTCCACTCTGGAGCTCCGCAATGTGTTCAGCGTACTTCTAACCCTACGAAATCCCTAAGCCTAAAACTGAGCATGCAAACTCATGGTCGTCAATAAGCGACCCAGTGAGTGGTAAAATGAAGGAATCAAATATATTCTTTAAGTATAGTAACAATCAATACATTATAGATGTATCACAATTATAAGGTCATACAGTACATGGCTGAGCAGTAATAAAGCTAATCAGTGAAAACTTGGTATATCACGAGTTGTCAATTCAAGTCTTATTAAAGTAACAAAATATAACACAGTTTAAAATTATATATCAAAAGTTCATCCTTCCATGTTTAGTATTAAAGAGACAATCATATAGCACAAGTATATTAACATGTTGTATTTTAGGGTTATATCATAATAATAGTCAGTATCACCTGATACTTTAATTATTCTCTTTCAGTGTCCCGTACCACTGGCAGTCCATGCTGGAGCTGACATTCCAGTAGAACATTTTTGAACGTGGCATGCATGTATCATTATCCAAATAAGACAGTGACCAAATAACACACGCTCATGATATCATCATTGTTGTTATTAAAGTGTATCATGTACTGAGTGTTAATAACTTACGCGCTAAGGACATCCTCGTCATGCCAACACTAGGTGATGTGAGATTCTAGAGGTGGCCCTCATGGATTCAAGAGGTGGCCCCCATAAATTCTAGAGGTACCCCGCGGATTCAAGAGGTGGCCCCCACCACACGTACGTCGGTGTGAAACTTTATTCCGTGTGACACTTTGTTCCATGTGACACTTTGTTCTATTTGTGTGACACTTACATTTTTGCTGGACGCCAGCATGACCATGCTATCTCAATAATAGAATTTATAGCATGTAACAAGATAACGAGACAGTTACAGTGCTTATCACATGGAGACAACATAACAGTCTTTTCGGTAATGTCAGCAACATGGACAACATCTTTTCCAGTGGTTCCAATAATATTAAATTGGTCAATATTACACCGTGTGTGTATAATTTATCTATTTGCTCAAACACTTTTACAATAGTATTCAGGGTTTTCATAGCATATATTCTTCGGAGATTTCTTTCAATAATGACTAGTTAAGCAATTTGCAAGCCACCATGTATTAATGATTAAATAATTTTATAAGGTTTATCACAATGAGTCATGAATCCATAATCTAAATACTTATAATTATTCTAGTTAAACACAATTTCATGTAATGATATATATATATATATATATATATATATATATATATATATATATATATATATATATATATATATATATATATATATATATATATATCGGTGGAATTTACTACTATAATTATATTTCTATTTAAAAATATAATTTTATTTTAAAGAGTTAAAACACTCACATGGTTATCGTGGATATGTAGCCGTAGCCTCCACGAATTTAAGCCTCAAGAACAGGGCAAATCGAGCTTCGGATGGCCACGAAATCGCCCAAGAACCAATTCAGTGCTGGACGGGTTGACTTTATAATTTCTGAAAATGAAAAAGGATATGTTTATAAATTTTTAAGGTCTGAAAATAATACTAAATATAAACCAGGGGCCTGAGATAAATTTTATCATTATTTAAGTTCGGGTCGGTTCAAATCGAGTTCGAATTGAGGTATAATTGAAAACCTAATCAACAGCAGCACACGCTATGCTGCTGCGCGTGGCCTTGTTGGCCAAAAGGCCCATCACCCTAGTTTTGATGATGATCAACTCATGAAGTTATATTTACTAATGATCTTGTGTTTAATTAGTGACAGATTCATTATCAAGATCTTAGTAGGTGCATAGCTCAACAAAGGATAAAATGTCAAGATTTGGAGCTAGCACGGTGTGATCCAAGGAGCTTTTGGATCAAGCTTGGACCAAGTCAAGAAGATGAGAAGACTTCAAGTGAAGACTTCAAGAAGATGAAGACTTGTGTCTAGGTATAAGATTTTGTTTTTGTTTTAGTTAAAAATGTAAAGGATAGATAGTTGGTGGATTGCTCAAGTATACCATGCACACACACTCTTGATTTACTTGTCTTTTCATAAAAGATTTTGTAATTAGAAAAGATTTTTCTTTGTGACAAAATACTATTTGGATTTTGGTATTTTCATATATACATATCTTTTATCCAAAATCAAGTTTAGAGCGTTATGACAAAAACATAGATATTTCATTATGATTGTGTAGTGGATCATATCCATATACACTATGCCTTAAAAGTATATCTTGTTTTTGTATTTGATGAAGAATTGGAAAATATGTTTTGAAAAATATTGTTTTAGAAAAATACAGTTTTTATCATGGGCCAAATATTTCTAAGTTACAAAAATAGTCCAATCTTTTATAACATGCCTTGATTTTGTGCAAGCATGTTTGTATATCAAAGTATATTGGTAAAACTATTTTTGTAGATTTTTATGTATTTTATGGGATTTTATATGAGCCAAAAAGACTAACTTTTTTATCCCAGAAAAGTGCTTTCAGGCTTCAGCTAGTCGACTTGCCTACCTTTATAGTCGACTAGTCCTGAAGTCGGTCGACCGGGCCGGTCGACCGACGTGCACAGACGTGCACGCCTGTGTGTACTGTTGGACGGTCGACCGTGCCGGTCGACCGCTCCAGAGAGCAGTGCTCTCTGGAAAGTTCGGTCGACCGCACCGGTCGACCGTAGCTCCAACGGTCAGAAATCCGACCGTTGGCGGTCGACCGGCTGGTCGACCGGCAGTACTGACAGATCCCAACGGCTATATTTTTCTGGCCTATAAATTGGGGGGGGGGGTCTTGTCATTATTTTGTAAGAAGATTTTGGAGTCTCTTAGAGCCAGTTTTTCCCAGACTTTTAGAAGAGTTTTCTCCACAAAAAGTGAGCAAATATTTCCTATCTAAAGGGAAGTTTTTATAAAGAGTGTTAAAGAGATTTCTTGAGTTTTTCCTCCACCTTTCACATCCTTGATTTTCTCACACCACACTTGAGCAACCATTGATTATACATCCTATAGGTGTGTTGTAGTGAGAGCTTTTATTGGTGATCAAGTGTTTAGATCACCAGAGATCATTTCTTGTACTTTGAGGAGGCGGACGTGTGTGTCCGCGTTGTTTCGAGTTTGGGTGCGGACTTGTTGTACGAGGTGCGGCCTCGGCGAGCCGGTGGGCTTGCGGTGTGTACGGGACTAGAGAGTCCGAGGGCTTGTAGGTGTTGCGGCACCGAGGAGAGATCCATTGGGATCTTGCATAGTGGAAATCCTTCGTGTGTCGAAGGCGGGGATGTAGAGCAAGTGTGCTCGAACCTCGAAACATACCCTTGTGTTTGCGATTGCTCACTCTCTCTCTCTTTGTCTCATTTATATCTTGCATAGCTTATATTGTCTTTACATTTACATGCTTGATATATGTTGTGTGCATAATTGATATATATACTTGCGTGGGATTGTTGCTAACACTTGTATTCAATCAAGAGAGCCAACGCGGCACCTCAACCCATTCAAGGGGAATCTAGAGGAGTTTGTCCAGAGCCCTTCACGGGGAATTCGGCAACACTCTTGGTTATACGTGGTGTTTAGTGTAAAAGATCTAATTAGGTCATAATTGTTTTTAGCTTCCGCATTATTTGCATAATTCATCATTAAGTGACCATTAGATTAGCCATCACCTATTCACCCCCCTCTAGGTGATTTACAATTGGTATCAGAGCTTGGTACTCTGATTTTGGTCTAACAACCTAGAGTAAAAGATCCTTATTTTTAGGCTAATCACAATATTTGTACACACACCATGGACTTCATGTCACCACCCATGTTTGACATTGCTAACATCCATATATGGAAGGTGAAGATGTCCTTGTACCTCAAAGCCCTAGGTTTTCATGTATATCTTGCCACTACTAATAATGCATATTGTATAGATGGTAAGAATTTTGAGGCTAATGCAAAAGCCCTTCATGCTATCAAGTCTACCCTAGATGATGTTTATTTATCTAGAGTTTCTAACTTTGATTCGGCTTTTGTAGTATGGAATACCCTCATCTCCCTCGGAGAAAAAGATCAATACTATGCGGGGAGCGATTCGGACGTTGGAAGCGACACCTCCAACGTGTGCTACATGGTCCAAGGGGATAACCCCTTGAGGTAACTTCCGAATCCGAGGATGAGGATAATAACATGTCATATGTTGAGCTATCTACTTTTTGTCAACTATTGCTTGAGAAATATGACATGATTAAGAAAGAAAATAAAAATTTGAAAAAGAATATTGCTTGCATGCATGTAGAACAAGACTCTTTTAATTCTAGCATTGCATGTTTAGAAAAAGATAACAAAAATTTGAAAAAGGATTTTGATTGCATGCTTAAAGAAAATGATTCTTTCAAATGTAGGATTGCATGCTTAGAAAAAGAAAATAAAGATTTGAAAAATGAAAATGTTTCCTTATTTTCAAAATTGAATGATTTGTGTGAAGGAAACAATACATTGAAAAATAAAATTGATTTGGTGGAAAAACAAAAAGAAGTTGTTTTCAAGAAAGCATTACTTTGAAAAGAAAATTTATTGAAAAGGAAAAAGAATTTGTTTCTAAAAAGAAAAAGAAAAATGATTCTTTATCTCATCATGCTTTACATGCCACAACTAACGAGATTAAGAATTTGAAAAATAAAATGGATGGTTTGAGTTCAACTTTGAACTCTTGTGCTTTTAATCATTCTAGGTTGGAGTCAATGTTTTCAAAGAAACAAACTCCACATGTTCATGCACATCATACCCATCATGCATATGCTTATGTTGCACAACATGATCACACTCCTACACATAAGCATACTTATGTACACATTGTGGCCGCAAAGGCCATTTAGCAAAATATTGTTATGATAGATTAGATCATTTTAATTTTGCTAAGAATAAAAGATTTTGGGTTCCTTACAACAAAGCTAACCCCCGTGGACCCTACAAGAAAATATGGGTACCAAAACCCCCACCTTTTGCTTTTGATGTAGGTGAGGGCTCTCACAAAACGTAAGAGAATTGGTGCCTTGGTAGTGGATGCAAATGGACTTGATGGACACACATTTGGAGCACCGCTATCAAGGAGCTTGGTGGGACAACCACCATACTTGGAGCTTTGGAGTTGGTAACACTCTCTAAACTCCTACTTTTATGTACATGCTTTTAATTTCATATATCATATAGCATGTTCATATTTTTTTTTTGATTTATCGTGCCTCATGTAGTATTTACATGTTTAAATGTAGATTTTGTCAAACTTGCTTTTATACATGTACACTTAGTGAGTATCAAATTGATTCATATACATTCACTCTTCATGCTCATTTGTACCCACTATATGCATATGTATAGACTAGTTTTGATGATTCTCTTTTATACATGTTTTACCTACTTTATGCTTTACTTCATGTATATGTATTTTTAATTCAAATCTAATAAATATACATGTATACCCGTGAGTCTCTTGCTTTCATGCAAATACATTTAATAGACTCTTTTATTTGGGATATGTATGCATATTGTTAGAATTGGATAAATCATACATATACCTAGAAGTTTGTTGATTTGATGAAAAATGATTTTTCGTGACTTATGATCTTTTTGAGCTTCATTGACTATTTTCATAAAAATGCTATTTACATGATCGTTTAACACTCACACTCTTTTATTAAAAACTTTTTGAGCCTTATAGACCATGAGTGCTTAAATTTTTATGTATCTAGTTATGTTTATGAAAAACATAAGATTTGATATATTTGAAGGATCTTTAACTAGTTTTCCCAAAAAAAAACAATTTATATTAGTTATTTATTCTTCTAATAATTTTTTTTATTGACACATGATTCTATTTTTCTCAAAATTTGATGCTTCATGATTTGAATATTAGTTTATATGTTAGTTTTTGTCAACACTAGGATTTATACTTGAACATATTGTGGGCCACAAATAAATCTATTTATATTTGTGCTTGAATGCTTATTTGAACTCATGAAATGTGCTTGTATTGCTTAGTTTTGATGATACATACATTTTTAAACTTGTATTCTCTTTTTGGATTTGATTTATGATCATGTGTTTTTCATTTCATGTATATGTGTATTTTGCTAAACTTTAAGATATACATGTATACCTCTTGAGTCATTTGCCTTTAATGCAAATCTATTTATATGGACTTCATTGTGTTTAAGAGATATGTATGTATACTTATTGTGTTGTCAAAACATACATATATCTTGAAATATAATTTTTTTAATAAAAATGTGTGATGATTTAAAGGAATATTGAGATTTATTGACATTTCTTTTTGCTTTATTCCTTGCTTGAAGGATTTCGTACTAATTTTAAAACATTTTCATATTAACTAGTGCAATCTCTTCATTGGGTAGAGTTTTTCAAACTAAGCTTATTTTCAAATCTATTTTTGAAAACCCCTACCATCTATGAGAGGATGGATGGGCGTGTATGCCTTGTAAGCTTAATTGACAAATCTTTTACCTTGTGCATATGAAGGGTGGTAGGTTATGAGATATACACTTGATTTTATTGTTATGTCAATTGGTATCATTGAATCGTTTCAATTGGTATCAATATGAACTTATTTTGTATATACTTATATTTTGTTTCTTATATATATGTATGTTTCAATTTCACTTGGTATACTCATTTCTCATACATATATATGATTTCCATGTGCTTAACTTACAATTGGCTCACATTTTTAAAAGCACAAAGTTTATGATGAAAAATAAAAAATAAATTTTTTTTTTCTATTGATATCAAAATAAAAAAAATATATGTTGATATCTCAAAATGTGTTTTATTAAGTAAGTTCAAAAATTTTTAAAGAAAAATTCAAAATGTTTGATTCGTATTTCCTACATGCAAGGAGAGCTTAACATCTCTTCTACATAAAGATTCATGTTGAGTATATTATAAATTGAGGAGCTTGACAACTCTTCTTTATATGATATACGTGTGTAGGGGGAGCTTCACATCTCCTCTTATGCATTACATAATATGTGTTATGAGAGTTAGGGCTTGTCATCCCTTCTTCATGTAATGCATATGTGTAGGGAAGCTAACTTAGCGTCTTCCTCTTCATGGATGTATATAGCATATAAATCTTTATTGATTGACTTGTATTACCCCTTCTTGATCTTTTTGTTTCTGACAAAAAGGGGAGAAAAATTTATTTGATTTGATTTTACTTTGAACCCTTTGTTGATGATTGACAAAAAGGGGGAGAAGTATTTGAGTATATGCATGTTTTCATTGCTTTGTTATTTATGCATATATGTTTTGTTTTGCAAATAGGAGAAAAAGATTTATTTTGTTTCATCTCCATCATTTGCATACATATTGATGAGCTTTATTGTCATATCTTATTATTTATTGTTATGCATGAGTTAAGGGGGAGCTTCCTTGAAGCTTTACTTTAATCCATGCATATATAACCTCATGAGTTTTGTCATCATCAAAAAGGGGGAGATTGTTGGCCAAAGGCCCATCACCCTAGTTTGATGATGATCAACTCATGAAGTTATATTTACTAATGATCTTGTGTTTAATTAGTGACAGATTCATTATCAAGATCTTAGTAGGTGCATAGCTCAACAAAGGATAAAATGTCAAGATTTGGAGCTAGCACGGTGTGATCCAAGGAGCTTTTGGATCAAGCTTTGACCAAGTCAAGAAGATGAGAAGACTTCAAGTAAAGACTTCAAGAAGATGAAGACTTGTGTCTAGGTATAAGATTTTGTTTTTGTTTTAGTTAAAAATGTAAAGGATAGATAGTTGGTGGATTGCTCAAGTATACCATGCACACACACTCTTAATTTACTTGTCTTTTCATAAAAGATTTTGTAGTTAGAAAAGATTTTTCTTTGTGACAAAATACTATTTGGATTTTGGTATTTTCATATATACATATCTTTTATCCAAAATCAAGTTTAGAGCGTTATGACAAAAACATAGATATTTCATTATGATTGTGTAGTGGATCATATCCATACACACTATGCCTTAAAAGTATATCTTGTTTTTGTATTTGATGAAGATTTGGAAAATATGTTTTGGAAAATATTGTTTTAGAAAAATACAATTTTTATCATGGGCCAAATATTTCCAAGTTACAAAAATAGTCCAATCTTTTATAACATGTCTTGATTTTATGCAAGCATGTTTGTATATCAAAGTATATTGGTAAAACTATTTTTGTAGATTTTTATGTATTTTATGGGATTTTATATGAGCCAAAAAGACTAACTTTTTTATCCCAGAAAAGTGTTTTCAGGCTTCAGCTAGTCGACTTGCCTACCTTTATAGTCGACTAGTCCTGAAGTCGGTCGACCGGGCCGGTCGACCGACGTGCACAGACGTGCACGCCTGTGTGTACTGTTGGACGGTCGACCGTGCCGGTCGACCGCTCCAGAGAGCAGTGCTCTCTGGAAAGTTCGGTCGACCGCACCGGTCGACCGTAGCTCCAACGGTCAGAAATCCGACCGTTGGCGGTCGACCGGCTGGTCGACCGACAGTACTGACAGATCCCAACGGCTATATTTTTCTGGCCTATAAATTGGGGGGTCTTGTCATTATTTTGTAAGAAGATTTTGGAGTCTCTTAGAGCTAGTTTTTCCCAGACTTTTAGAAGAGTTTTCTCCACAAAATAGTGAGCAAATATTTCCTATCTAAAGGGAAGTTTTTATAAAGAGTATTAAAGAGATTTCTTGAGTTTTTCCTCCACCTTTCACATCCTTGATTTTCTCACACCACACTTGAGCAACCATTGATTATACATCCTATAGGTGTGTTGTAGTGAGAGCTTTTATTGGTGATCAAGTGTTTAGATCACCAAGAGATCATTTCTTGTACTTTGAGGAGGCGGACGTGTGTGTCCGCGTTGTTTCGAGTTCGGGTGCGGACTTGTTGTACGAGGTGCGGCCTCGGCGAGCCGGTGGGCTTGCGGTGTGTACGGGACTAGAGAGTCCGAGGGCTTGTAGGTGTTGCGGCACCGAGGAGAGATCCATTGGGATCTTGCATAGTGAAAATCCTTCGTGTGTCGAAGGCGGGGATGTAGAGCAAGTGTGCTCGAACCTCGAAACATACCCTTATGTTTGCGATTGCTCACTCTCTCTCTCTCTCTCTCTTTGTCTCATTTATATCTTGCATAGCTTATATTGTCTTTACATTTACATGCTTGATATATGTTGTGTGCATAATTGATATATATACTTGCGTGGGATTGTTGCTAACACTTGTATTCAATCAAGAGAGCCAACGCGGCACCTCAACCCATTCAAGGGGAATCTAGAGGAGTTTGTCCAGAGCCCTTCACGGGGAATTCGGCAACACTCTTGGTTATACGTGGTGTTTAGTGTAAAAGATCTAATTAGGTCATAATTGTTTTTAGCTTCCGCATTATTTGCATAATTCATCATTAAGTGACCATTAGATTAGCCATCACCTATTCACCCCCCCTCTAGGTGATTTACAGGCCTGTCCTGGCACCACCGAACGCCAGTGATGTGGCACTGTCGCCAGGCAGCAGTGCTGGTGCTGAGGGGAGTAATGGAGAGAAAGAAGTGAGTAGAACTTTTAAACCTTGAATGATATCTTATTGGTTGTAATAGGCTGTTAAATGGTAAGGTTAATATAGAGTATAAAATACGTGTTTAAATTCCTGTGATTTAAAAATGAAAAATTTAGAAAGATAGCATAGAAGTGATTATTAGTTCTATGTATGTATTTGAGTGCTAACTAAAATGTACGTATATGATTGCCAGTCTTATACATGTAGTTTTTTTTTTTGGAGAAAAGTCTTATACATGTATATTGTTACACATAAATTATGATAACATATGAATTTTGATATCAAATCGTGTTGTTTAATTCGCAAAGTATGCTGCCTAATCATATTAGTGATTTTCGTTCAATTTACATGTTGTATGATATTGCAAAATGATATAATTATCTATGTTAGTGTGATCCTTTTATGAATAATGCATATTGTTATTTACATAAAAGCTAATGTAATTTCGGAGGAAAGGGACCGGTGTAACCGGAGGTGATCGAAGGATGGTGTTATATATACACCAATCAGTGTATCACCAGAGTTATTGATTGATATCTAGTAATGTGATTCGGTGATCGATGTATGACCAGATTTGTGGATCTATATAACTGGACATTTGAGTATAATTGTGTACTACCATGCGTGATAGGTAATAATCAAGAATTTGATGTGTTGTGTATATACAAACAAACTCAATAATAAACTGAAAGCAATCTTAAGTAATTGAAATACATATAATTGAAATCACCTAGAGGGGGGGTGAATAGGTGATGGCTATGCTTAGTGGCAAATAATGCGGATTAAAAACTAATTAACAATAAATAACAATAATATTAAAACTTGCAAGGGAGTAGACAAATAATAGCACAAGTAAGAGAGAGAGTGAGTAGAGTTTAGAGATATGTGGACAATCGCAAACACGAGAATATGTTTCGAGGTTCGAGCAATTGCTCTACGTCCCCGCCTTCAACATGATGAAGGATTTCCACTATGCTTGATCCCATCGGATCGTCAATACAAGTTCTCAGTAGAACTCTTAGAACACACTTGTCCTCTCTCACGGTGCCGCAATACTAACTTAGAGCTCATTAGCTCGCTTGAGGCCGCAACCTCTACAACTTCTCAATTTGAGAAAATAGTGATCAACATTTGACCACAAACAATGCTCATATGCACAATCCTGTAACCAAGATGAGGAGACGAAACTTTAGGGATTGTATAGTGCAAAAGTCTAGAAGAGAAGTAGAGGAGAAAGCTTTAAGCTAAACACAATAGGATTGAAAATTTGGCTCAAGCGAAATTCTTTAAACTTTAAAAAACTTTAATTTTAATCTTGTAAATCTTGTGTTTGAGTTGTATAACACTCCTATTATTTATAGGGGATGAAAAATAGGTTAGAAAAATCAATAGATTCGTTGGGAGAAGCCCCAACAAAAAATAAAACTGGATATAGTCGTTGGCAGCTAGTCAGCAGACTTTGTCTGCTATTGGTCGACCAGGCCGGTCGACCAGCAACGGTCGGATTTCTGACCGTTGGGAAAGCGGTCCACCGGACGGTCGACCGTGAAACCCAAACAGAGAGTGAACACTCTTTGTCGGTCGACCAGGCCGGTCGACGGAACAAACAGAGAGCTCTGCTCTTTCTGCTGGTCGACCGGGACGGTCGATCGATGTGCACACATGCACACTGGTGCATGTCGGTCCACCGTCCGGTCGACCGACAGAGCAGTTCTGCTCTGCCAGCGGTCGGCCATGCGGTCGACCAGAATAGGCCAAAAAAAGGATTGGAAATCTTTTTGAAGTCAAAATTTTTCCGATAAAATTTTCTTTAGATGGGTAGATACAAAATAAAGTTCTAGGGCTTAGAAAGACCAGAGTGTGATTATAGATCAACACTAATAATATTAGAACTATATTTTGATAAAAATTCTTTTTCTAAACTAAAAACCGTTTTTCCAAAAACTTTTTTTCTAAAACCAATTTTTTCAAACTTTGTTTTTCTAAAACTTGGTAAGAAATTTTGTAATAAAATTTTGTTTGAAAGCATGAAGCAACATCAAATGTGTGTGTGGCAATTCCAAGGTTATCAACCTCTATCATCTCGGTTTTGACAAATAGACTATAAATCCTAACTAAAATGAAAAATGCAAAGATACAAATCTTGTAATATAGTCTTCTCAACTTTATTTGATCCTTGAGCTCTTCTAGGGTGTTAGGCTTTGGGATCTAAATCTTCGCGGCTTCCAAATGTGTGAGTCTTGTGTTGGAGCCGTCAATCATCTTATGTTTTTACCTGAAACTCATTTAGACAATCTTGTTAATACTTAACTATATTTGTTTTGTTATCATCAAAACTTGGGGCTAATGGCCTTTGGGCCAACAATCTCCCCCTTTTTGATGATGACAAAACATATGGAGTTATTATAGATATTTTGGTTAGAGACTTCAAGTGAAGCTCCCCCTTAAATATGCATGTAAAAGAATATGATATGAAGATCTACATGCATAATGAAGGCATATATATGATGTGACAATAAACACATATGCCAACCATCCATGCATACCAAAGATACAAAATTATAAACATGTATGCATATATGGTTACCTCCATCTTTCCAGAAATACCACCAACCTCCAAAATAGATGATTGGATCAAGAATAGAATAAACACAATATACAACCAATCACATATACCATATGGAGATAACAAAGATAACTGCCATATCATAAAAAGGTGTCCATACAAGCTAGGAGGTTCATGCCAACCTCAAAACCATAACACATGTCCACGAACACATGTCCACATGTCCATAAGATACATACCAAACGCCAAATAAAGATGTCCACAAAAGAGACAAACTAATATCCAAATACATGCATAGAAAAAAAACAACCCAAAATAATACCGAAGATAACACCACCAAAATATCTCTCCCCCTTTTGACATCATCAAAAGGAGTCAACGCCTCGAAAAATCAGGGTCCTCCGGGGAAGTAGGCCGCGGGGGTGAAACAGGAGGAGGAGCCCATGCAGCAAACGGAGGGCCGGAAGTAGAAAGTGGCTGAGCACGACCCTGAGGAATAGGAGCCAACCAATCAAACCTGTTGTAGATATCTCAATACAGGTGTGCATGTAGCGAATGGAATCACAAATATGGTTGGATGTCATTGTCCAGACAGTGCTCTAACTGCTGATAGTTTGAGGCTACCTTAGCTGAAATCTGCTAGCGGTGCTGACCATCTCAACTGAAATCTACTAGCTGTACTCCCGAAGCTGAGTAGATAAGGCCAGGTAGGGGTCGAAAGGAGCAGAAGAGACAGAAGAGGATCCCAGAACAGCAGGAAAGATAGGCTGCGGCTGAGGAGCAGGAGGACGCTCCCGAGCACGCATCCTCTTGAGGAGTGTGCTGTTATATCTACTGACGGTTCAAATGACCGTTCAGATGAAAGAAAAAATTTTAACTGCTTCAAAAGACGGGAGATGAGCATCCCAAAGGGCAAGTGCCGGTTTAGGATAAGAAGATGATCAGAAGTCATGTAGTTGATGATGAGCTTTGGAATGTTGATTCTAATGCATTCAGAAGGCAATAGATGACAAGAGGAGTAGAACCCCTAGCGCGACTATACTCTCTTGATTTTGGCATGAGGTTATAAAACATGACCTTAGCCAGAACTTGGGAGGTGAGAGTATAGTACTTCACCTCCTCATTCCTAACTAAGTCAGGGTTGTTATCATCGTGAAGTAGGGTAGATGCGGTGTGGGCAGACTCACCGTCAGGATAATGAAAGTCATGCAGATCAATGTTATAAATATCTACCCCCTCACAGGAGAGGTGTAGGAGACTAGCAAATTTTTCAAGAGATATATTAATGTCTTTGCCCATAACTCTTGATCTAATGTGATGTTGTTGAAATGAGAGATTAGAATAAAAATAGCGCATAAAAAATCTTTTAAAGAACTGGATCTTAGAATATGTGGATAAATATAGTACGTAGGTGAAAGAGATAAATAATTGAAAGGACTGAACTTTTATAATTGTGACATGTGTGTTCACCACGGGTGGTGAATGATGTATGAGTTTAAGTATATAATCTTGCATCATATATAACACACGAATGTATTAAGAACTGAATATATATATATATATATATATATATATATATATATATATATATATATATATATATATATATATATATATATATATATATATATGATATGCGAACATATTATATAATATTGTATCACTAAGTTTATAAGTGATATACTAAAATGTATGTGAATGGTGAATTATCAGGTGAATATAGGAGATAGACAATCTGGCTAGATATCGTATAACAGTAGATATAATATGTTGAATTTAGAACATGTACGTCCAGAAGAGTGCGAAGAATAAGTATCAGATAATAGAAAGAATCAATGACCTATTGACTGCACTACCCATCATAAGTAGAAGTAAAATTGAGTTCATTTTGAAATTGTTCGACTGTATCATTTGATTTGTAATAATATTAAAATGAAACTTTGATTTGAATGACTTTACTCACTGAGTTGTTGAAGTCACCCACATCAAATTGATGTTTTCAGATCACGATAAGGCGAAGACCCGACTTAGAACTGCAAGGTGTTCTCCTGAGATGATGCATGTATTTGCTGTGAAATGTGTTTCCTTTTGTAAACTCTAATTATATTAATATTTGTAGGTTAGTGCTAGTAGTATATAGTGATATACTTATGAGTAAGAATAATAATTTAATAGTTGATTAATAGAAATAGATAAGCATGATTTGTAGTTTTCATATTGAATATAAATTATAATTGATTTTGTGTTAAAAAGTTATATCGAGGGGAGTACTCTCATGTGTGCGTTTAATTGATCGAGCTTGAGTTGAAATTATAAGATGAAATTTGGAATTGATAAGTAGTCGATGTCAAGCTGAAATTTATGACAAAGTAGGCGAAGTCAAGCTGAAATACTATTATATATTGTGCGGGATGTTATATATCGATAAGTAGGCTGATGTTAGCCGAAATCTGAAATATTGTACTAAGAAAGACTCCCTATTATAGAGGAGATGCTGTCGAAATTTTCGAAGATTATCTGATTGATTAAAGTATAACAGATGTTGAGTACGGCAATTCAGCCATTAAAATCCGAGACCATTACATACAATCTCAAAAAATACCGTAAATAATTTTACTGTAATTGCACTTATCACTTTCGGGTCAATTATGTAAAACAAACATGCCGGAAGGTTAGCCGCCGCTTCGTATAACTAAAACTCAGTTTTATAATAAAAAAATTGATACTCATCAACAAGGGCAAAACTAAAATTTGGCTCTTAGCGCGGGCCCCACTAACAACTCTCATACCTAACGACCTCCCATTTTGTCCTAAGCTGTTTGCTGGGCTGGCGCTGGGATGAGAGATTGGGTGCGATCTTTCAGCCTCGGTCGGTGGGGAGAGCTCTGGTTCGATTCGATTCGATTCGGTTGGACTCATGCGGTTCGAGACAGCGCGATGATTTGGTCGGCTCGATCCAACTGATGTTGGTCCTTTATTTTCTTTTTCATTTTTTCTTTCTTTTTTTTAGCCTATAGGCCACTATCAGTAGTAAATTTATCCCGATCGATCCGTCACGAGACGAATCTAACCTGTCTCCCGTATTGACCCGTATGTTATATGAGTCGAATATGGGTCCACCCATATTCATAGATGCGACTCATATAATTCGCACAGTTCGACCCGCCCACATAAACAACCCTAATCCTACAAGCCTACGAAATTTATTTTTCTTCCAAATAAAATAAATTGTGTTCACTTTCCAGACGTCAGAACTATTGGGATCATCTGAATTAGTGCACAATCGTTCTTCAAGATGGGGTTAGTTCTAATTTTCGAACGCTTCGCATTGTGAACATTTTTATTACTTGTGTAGGTAAAAAAAAAAAATGTGTAGGAAAAGTATTTTTTGAGGATTTTTCTGTTTTTTTTTTTTTCCATACTCGATCTTAGTTATTTTAGCTGTTGTAGGCGCCTTTTAAATTCCCGAAAATCAAACACATTTAAATTCCCAAAACATTATTTCAAAGAAGAAAGGTTTTTTGACGAAAAAATTGAATCCAAAATATCATGTGTCTTGAAACAGAATCATCCACCTTTCAAACATTTTGGGAAGTTAGCTCGTCTCACAGTTAAACAAGCAAACACTTCCCAAACTGCCTCCAATTCATTAAAATCTGTCCTACTAAAAGTTTTCAACAAAGCTATGTTGGATTTTTCTATATTTCCTAAATTTCCGGTATTGTATAGACTTGCCTCATTTCTGAATGATTCGAGGCCGTATCCTTCCCACTCAAATACAACCCTACGATATCTGAATGCAAGATGCATTCCGTTGAAATTGATCTACATTATTTCTGGTAACTAAAATTAAAAATCATATATTTTGAATACTTTTTGCTCATCCATCAAGTCAGCACAAAATGGACGGTCGAAAATAGCATATTACTTAAATCTATATCTTTAGACATACAAACTGTTGATCTGACCATTTCAACCTGATCTAAACACTTCAAACCCTCACAAACCATTTTTATTATATTTTAAATACTTTACACCGCTAACTAACTCACCATCTTGGCCGTTCATTTGCGCCTACTTGATTGATGGGCAAAAAGTATTCAAAATACATGATTTTTATTTTTGGATACTTGTGTGGATCTTTCATTCGGATGTCATAGGGTTCTATATAAGTAGGAAGGATAGAATGAACAGTTTTGAATCCTTCCTGAATGACACAAGTCTATCTCTTGTAAAATTTGTATTATATGAGGTGATTTTAAAAACATAAATACCAAACCAAATCATATTGCATATATCTATGTAAACAAATTAAAGGAGAAATTAAAAGAGAAATTAAAAGGAGAAAGAGGTATCTGATTTAGGAGAGAGCAATCGTGATAGATCACTATCCTAGAAGACTGAGGCCCGCCCTATAGCTCAGATGTGAATCGCCTACCACCAACTAGGGGTAAAATCTCCCCGCCTACCACCAACTAGGGGTAAAATCTCCCCGACACTCGACTTGAGCGTAAGCCTGAGTCTCTACTCAGACAAGAAACGATCGCCCAGGAAATAAATATGAAACAGTAAAAGTTTAAGAAAGAAGAAGAGATCTTTTCAGATGCAGGGTGAGTGTAAAAAAGAGCTCAAGAGAGAAAAGGGAATAGATTGTTGTGTGCATTGCTACTGAAGCAAAGAGACTCTATTTATAGCATTTAGAGTCCCGCGATTGTAGCAGCAACTGAGAGAATCGTGTTGAGAGAGATTTTCACTCATCGTGCAGATCTCGTGAGAATCGATCAAAAGAAATCAGTCAAGAAAGAATGAGTCAAAAAAATAAATAAATAAAAACAAAACGTAAGCACGCGCTCACGCACACACACAACGTGCGCGCGGTAAACCCGTCTAAAAACATACAACTCATAACAAGTAAGGTGAGAAAGAAATAGTATATAAATCACTTTTCATCCCATCTTGTATCTCATGTGAGCCTAAACATATAGGTCAAAATGAACACTAATAGATAAATCAAGCTTTCCTATAGTTTGTGCGCACTTAACCCCAACAAGCTACATACACTATTGTATGTAATAACAACCTAAACACGGCAGTTCAGTAAACATATATATGTACATCCACATAACTATAGGGAACCAGCTACATGCAGTTCCAGACCTTTACCAGGCACCTTACCTATCTGTTATCTTCCCCTCTGTTATAAACCCCTTGTACACAAACAAAGCCCTCTGCTTCGACTCTGAATTAGCTCAGAACTCTCTCTCTCTCTCTCTCTCTCTCTCTCTCTCTCACTGCCTTCGGCGGCAGGGCAACGCCTCGACCGCCTACTCCTCACGGGTACGAACCAATTCCCTCCCCCAACCTTCCTCGACCCGTTCTTCCTCAGCTCATACCCAATGCTGTGCATATCTTCGCAGATTTCATGCCTCGAGAGGGACACCATACCGAGCAAGATATCCTTTTGGAAATCTCGTACCACCCTTCCCCTCCCCCGTCTCAGCTTGTTAACCCCAGTTGTGGTTTCTGCAGCATCCCCCTCAATCTGTAGTGTCGGTGTCAAGTGCTCTTCGCTTCTGACCTCTGGTAGGTCTAGTGTCATGTTCTCAAAAGAATCAGACGAGTACTGAGGTTGATCTCTTTCATTCTCTTTGGTCACAATGCCTGCCAATCCAGTACAATTGAGCTGCTTCTGAGGAAATGGTGGCTGAGTTAATGAAATACCAGAAAGTATCTCAGCGGCATCGACAACTGCATGGTCTTGATCCAGTGAACTTTCAACAACCATATTGTCTAACTGCGTAGTTTCAGAATTTTCATCCATAATTTTCTCCAGTGAACCGCATTCAGTGCTTCCAGTAGGGACATCAGCCTTGCTTCCAGTGAGAAGTTTTCCGTTGAGTCCATCTTGTCGATTCTCGTCTTGTGCTGTGGCCTGGCTGGAGAATGTATCTCCTTCACTTTTCTCATGATTTGCTTGCTTATCTTCTTGACTGTTGTTGGCCAAAACAACTGAAGTCAGCTTTCTGTCGCTGTGAGAAATGGAATGCAACCCGCCAGATGACAAGGCTTCATTCTCCTCTATCGGTATATTGAAGTCTCCAAAAGAAAGGGCTGTTCCATTTGCATTAGTTCGTACTTCTCCATTAGAACCACTGGAGAATCCTGCCGACGATTTCCTACAGCATTCTGCAAGGCCCGTGGAGTTGGATTCCTGAACTTTATTGCTCGCTTCATTTTCTATCTTCGTACCAAAATCTGAAATCTTGGACCTCTGTGAATCTTGGCAACCTGGAAATAACCAATCCATGCTCTTTCCTCCTAAGGCAGAATATGGAGCTACAGAATTCAAAGCCGCAGAGGTTTCTTTGAGGTACTTGTTGCCTTGATCTCTCCAAAGAAGTTCATTTTGAACAACTGATGAGCTTGAGGATGGGGACGAGAAGGTTAGCATAGGATCATTTACAGCATGAGAAGCTTCATTGTCTTGAGATATGTTAAGGTCAATAAGCATCGGTTTTGATGAATTAGGTTCTCGTTTATGCGTTGAGTCAGTTGATAAATCAACAAGCCCAACAACACTAGATTCACTCCCTCCTGCAATAATAGGTAGCCAACAGGGCAAAGAAATTTAGTATATACAATAAGATATGAGCAGAAATGGATTGCAGACAGACTATTAGGCTGTAAATGGTAGAAATTGCATCGAGTTGGCCAACACATAAATAAGATAGCATCGAGGAGAAAACCACTGGACCATCCAGTATCTCTAATTAACATGAGATAGAAAAGAATAGCAATGACAGCAGTTACTAAAAGTGAGCAGATGAGGCAGTTTTGAATAAGAACAGATCAAACGGGTCGATAAAACGCTTCATTAAGTATTTTATCTTTCAATGTAATTTTTTTTTCCCCTTTGTTGTCAAGACTTCACCTCCTTTCCCCGGTAAAAGTTTCCCTTTCCTGTACTGTTTAAAGTTTCTTCCAAATGCAACAGATGACCTGGTTGGTTCTCTCTCTCTCTCTCCCCCCCCCCCCCCCCCCCCCAAAGAATGAAAAGGAAGGATTAAATGTACTAGTCATCAGAAACAGCTTCTCTCACATGCTTAGGATCATTCTTGCTATCATCCATGCACTACAAGGCCAAAATTTCTCTTGAAGGGTTCTCGATTAACTAATTGACAAACATAGCTATAAGTGTGATCTGACACATTTAAACAATTCTCTCACCATAGAGCTACCTGCAGACTGTATATTTCATGCTTGTTGTATGCTCAGCTAATACATCACCACCTTGCAAACATACATGTGTGTGTGCATCCGTAAGCTACATGTGTCTATATGTATATGTGTGAATATTTATATGTACATATGTTTGTGTGCCTGTACACATTCATATATATGTGTGGTTGTGTGCATATACACATGTAGATATGTATGTGTGCCCTTAAAGTTAATGACCCTCAAGTTCTTCAATTATTCCTCCCATGGTGGGAGTCTTTGTCAATTTATGGGCTGTCCTGGTGGGGAAAAGAGGAGCCTATTTTTTAGAAGATATTCAGCAAAAGAAGCGAGTAAAGCTATTTAGAAGATTTAAAATGGAAGTGTAAATTTTTGAATACGTACACAGAGATTCTCTCATAATTAGATTCACTAAGTGATGAGGACATCACGCAGTTCTTTATCTTTTCATGCCTTAGCTTATTCAGGAGATGTAGTATTTTGTTTCAGCTTTATTTGAGTTGGTGTTTTAACTTTATTTGTGTTCCTTTGTGGGCGTTTAGTACCACATCGGTTATTTCCCAGTAGTCCTCTTTTTGTAAAGCCTGTATAAGGCCCCCTAGACTATCTTGTTGAAATTAATTAATGAATGATTAAAACTTTTCCTCAAATTACTTTGTTAAATTCTTGAGTCCAGCTGCTCTCGAGTTTAGGGTGAGAAGCCCGTGCAAGGGTGGAAACCCAAATTTTATCTTTTTCTCAATTTAAATTTGGTTACGATTTGAAGGTGATTGCGATCCAGGTGGTTTTACATCATTTTGGTATCAGAGCACCGGTTTTCAATCCCCTTCAAATTTTTCCTTTTCTAAATTTTCTTCCAGTCTCCAAACCCTAGATCTATATTCCAGATCCATTCAAAAAAAAAAGAGAGAAACAAAAAAAGAAAAAGAAAAAAAGGGGACAGATTACACTGTTTAAAAAAAAACAGTGAGAAAAATCTCGTCGAAAACCCTTTCTCATCATCTTCACCCACCCCGCACGGCCTCTACAGTTTCGCCGACGACCTCCTCCTCATCCTCTTCGACAGCGAAGGTCACCACCATCGTCCACGCGTCCGCCATCGACTCCGATCGAGCGTTGCTACCGATCTCACCACGAGATCCACACCCCCTCCGATCTCTTCACAGCCGGATCTAATCAATAGATCTCTCCGCCTCCGGCCTCGTCGAGACCCACCAACGCCACTCCCGTTGTCATCCAATCAACTTCGCCCTCGCCTCGAGCTCTTCCCCACTTCATCGACACCGCCGCCGATCACTTCAACAAAGCAATCACCGTATTCTTCCCCTTCAACAAGGATCCGACGAGCTCTTCCCCACTCCGACGACTCCTGCGAACACTCACTGCGATCAGTACACTCAGACATCGAGAATTCTACTCTCGGTGCCTTGATCGTGCTACTATCTTCCACAACCGATCTGTCAAGAAGACCAGCTCCTCCTCCGCCACCATAGTCTCGACATGATGTACCCATGCTGCTGCCACGACCACCACCTTGGCCCGATTGAGATGCTTCGTGAAGATAGTTCTCACTCGACAGGGTCGAGTTTCTCCCACCCCGAGGGAATTGATAAGGACATCACGCAGTTCTTTATCTTTTCATGCCTTAACTTATTCAGGAGATGTAGTATTTTGTTTCAGCTTTATTTGAGTTGGTGTTTTAGCTTTATTTGTGTTCCTTTGTGGGCGTTTAGTACCACATCGGTTATTTCCCAGTAGTCCTCTTTTTGTAAAGCCTGTATAAGGCCCCCTAGACTATCTTGTTGAAATTAATTAATGAATGATTAAAACTTTTCCTCAAATTACTTTGTTAAATTCTTGAGTCCAGCTGCTCTCGAGTTTAGGGTGAGAAGCCCGTGCAAGGGGTGGAAACCCAAATTTTATCTTTTTCTCAATTTAAATTTTGGTTACGATTTGAAGGTGATTGCGATCCAGGTGGTTTTACATCACTAAGTGACATTAAATTTCCTGGACTGAATGAGTTGCTACCAATTTTGCTAGGACTTTATGGTTCACAACCCAAATCGTACAAGCTAGATCATAAGAGGAACTTCCCATTTGGATCCAGTTGGATTTTATGATTATACATTTGAATCTTGCAATTCGAGCGATGGATCTTATTATCTAATGGATCTTCTGATGCAAGCAAATTGGGTAAATCACAAGCAAAATGAAGCGCAAACAACATTTCACTCCAAAGATACATTTCTTATGGTCTATGTATTTGAGTACTTGCCAATAACAAATTCTAAGCTTATACTAAATCACTCAGGATTAATTCCCATAAAAGAAAGAATTTCTAATCAAATCTTTATTTTTCGTCCAATCTGGTAACAGAACATAAGAAAGATGAAAGATGCGAGGATAACGAAATGATCTTGTAGTACTGAAGCTTATATCAAACTAAAATAGGTAATCTTTTGTTGCACTAAAGAGCATTTAAACAATTACACAAGGAAAAATAAGGAAAATCTTAACAAAAATTGGAATTGAAGAGAGAAAAAAGAGAAAAATTAGCATATACATGCATACAGATAAAAGACCTTGTTCTTCAACTAACATGCATAAAATTTTTAATTTAGAAAGACATAAAAAGTTAAATATCACCAAAACACATCAACAAGCTCATATTTTTTACCCAGAAACCAAAATTTCCTAACAAAATTTCAGTTACCAAACAAATTATATACATTTTAGAATGTCTATCCAACTTATAATAGAAAGAAAAAGAAACAAGACAACCATTTAAATGCATCTGACCAATTTCTAAGTTCATTAGTCTGTCCACATTCAGATTATATTTTAGGCTACTAGTAGGCTTTAGACAATTAACTGTTTCTGGCATTGTCCTGGTGAGCATTATTCAGGTTTGCATCAGTAGGATGATCAACCAGGGAGCATACGGTTGAGAAAAAAATTAGTGCATCCAATAAGCAATCTGTTCATAAATGAATTTGGTCAACAGAGTCAACACAAAAGATATCACGGTGGCTGTAATTCTATCATAAGACAAAGATGAAGGATCGGATTGTTGGAGGCGGTTTATATTGAACAAGCACGATTAGAATTGCACTTTCCAATCTTGCATTCGTCATTTCTGTTGGGATATCCACAGAAAGTCCCTCATCGAGCTCAGGGTCCTTTTTGAGTGAGCATTATCAGTTTTCAGTTGGATGAATCAAAAGAATCCAAGTTCGGGCAGGTTTGGGTTCAAGTTCTGATGCAGGTGTAGGGTCCTAGTAAAGATTCACAGTCACATTGGGAGGCTTCGCAGATCACAAGGGGATTGGAATAGCCTATAAAAGGCACATTGCAATCAAGTCAAGGTTTATAAGAGCTGCCTCTACCATTCTATCTTGTGAAAAACATTAAATAAGGTGAGGTCAAAACAATACTCTACATTTTGAGGAAAGTAAGACCTCAGAAAGAGCAGAAATCAGTAAACCCTATTTATGAAACCAAACATAATTCCTCTTATCTGTCCATGGATGTAGGCAACAGCTCCCAAACGGAAGCGGATATTTCCACCCCATAGAATGATGAAGGCACCCCAAAAATTATTACAAGTGTGCCATTTTTTTTTTTTTTTTTTACAATTTCACCCTTGGTGAAAAATCTAAAAAGCCCGTTCTCCTTCCTCCACCCCCCGGCGGTCCCCCCCCCCCCCCCCCCCCCAAAAGAAAAAAACTCCCCCAGAGCTGTTCGGCCAGATCCGGCTGAACTGCTGAGGTGATCCCGCGGTGTTGGGGGGGGGGGGGGGGTCCGCCGGCGAGGGAGGAGCAGGGGAAGGAGGGGTTCGCCGGCAAGGGGGAGACCGGGGGGAGGAGGTGATCACCAATAAGGAGGTCGGGGGTCACCTGCATGGAAGGAGAAGAAGAGGGTTTTTGGTCATTTTTCAAATTTTTGTGGGGTGCTTTTATCCAAAAATGGGGTGTCTTCATCACTTTTTGGGGGTGGAAATATCTGCTCCGATGTCAAACCATGTAAATCCCTGTGCTTGATTGGTTTTATTTTCTTTGTTCTTTCTTTCTTGGTTCCTATTTGGATCAAGGGTTTAACCCTTCAAGTGGATTCATTGCTCTGCAAATCCTAACAAGTATAGAGAATAAAGAAATTTGATTATGCTGGCAGGGGATAGAGAAGAGGAGAGATCTGATTGATAGTAATGCGACATGCAACATAACCTATGTCCACCCAATAAAAAGAGGCTCAGGAAAGGTGCAAAAGAACAAAGAAAAGTTCTAAGGAAATAGGAATAGAAGATGTGGAAATTTTCAAAAAGATTGTGTTGATTAAGGAATTCACATAAACAAGGTGCAAGAGAAACAACATTAGAATCTTTAGAGATGGTATAAATTAAATACTGCAAGCAGTCCTGGTTCTCTCTCTCTTTGAAGATATTGACATGTTATTCTCTTACACACATTGCATGCACTTGAATCTCCACTAACCAGCCAACTACACAAGGTTTGAACTCACCAGAGCAAAACACGCATCTTATACACTGACCTTGATGCATCAAGCTGGCACAAATGAGACATCTTTTTCGTATGCAGTAATGTACAGTCATGTCTGCAATATATTGAGCTTCATAAAACCTGAAATTATTTAGATATCTTGATACTTTAATGGTAACAGAAACACATTAACTTTAACGTGGGAAACAACGCAATCTGTTAAATACCCTGAAGCATCTGATTTCCCATGAAACTGGAACCTTTAAAAAATGGTTGAAGATCAAGAAAAATTGATTTCGCTGTCCTTGTTTATAGAAAAACCAACCCTTAAAGACTAGGATAATCAAATGAAGATACATAGTAATTCTGGGGAATGGAGAAAATCAACACTTCATATATTAAGGGGATAGAGATACAGATGCTTAGACTACAACCAACAATAACAGTGTATGATGAAAATAATGAAATGTCATTATATTTATAATTAAGCAACATATCAACGAGCGCATGGCTAGCATAAAGAGTCAAGCAACAACGGTAAATAACAATAAAAAAGCAGCAATAATAATATTAATGAAGAACTAGATTTAGTAAAGGCATAAAATGCAGATAACATGCTGCCACATTGAGATTTTATCAACATAATTATCTGATTCACATCTCAAATACAAAATGAGAGAATCAAATACCAGTCATGTGTATCAGCTGCATAATTTCAGATAATAACAGAACATGCTCTCAATTTAACCATAGCCAAATGTTTCCGTGAGACCCGGCTATTATGAAATAAGTATCTCAAACTGAGTTTAAGAGCAAAGACAATGGAAACGGCAAAAGAATTCAAATATGCTGAGGTCTTTAAGACTATTAAAGGTTATCTAAGATGAAAACTCACCGCACCAGAATGCTCGGCATTATGCTCTTGCCACCTTTCACTACAATCGGAATGTGACTTATTCAAATCAAGCACAAAACCAGCCTCTTTTCTTGAGGAATAAGGCACAAAACCAGATTCATTCTGAACTCTGCCAGACGAAGCCATATCGGACGCAATGTCTGATTGCGAACCACCCATCACCCGATTTTCTGCAGGAACTTTGAAGCCACTGAAGGAAATGCCGTGGCCTTTGACACGAGAATCCACCTCGACAGGCTCTTCAAATCAATAACCTCATAGCAATACAAGTTCTTCCTTTTATCCAACAGGGATATCATACCACCTCTCTTATCATCAACAGAGGGAGTTCTAACCATCTCTGAACCAATAACAAGCTCATCACCGATGGAATTTTTAGCAGAATTCACAATAAAAGCATCAGCAGGAAGCTCGAGGTTGAAACCTCTATGCCTATTATCACTCATGCCAACTAATTTCCCCTTAATCTCCTCCAAACTACCCACATTGCCTTCCTTCGCCGAACCCCCCTGCAAAATAATTCTCTCTCTCAATAACACAATCTCTCCAAATACCCATCAAGAACTAAAATCAAAATCCATCAAAAGAGTAAATTTTTCTTACCACAAAAGATTGAGGAGGCACTGTTAGCCTACACTCCTTAGCTTCTAGCTCTCTCCTGTAGAGTTCTCGCATCAGATTCATCTGGGTCCAGTACAGGCGATGGAGCTCGCGGACCTGAATCCAAAACCACACCCAAAATTAAAAATCCCAACTAAATTAGAAAAGCAATAAACAAAAAAAAAAAAAATTCTCAAAAATCACTGACCTGGTTCTTGAAGACGATCTCATGCTGGAGCATTGTTCGCTTCACCGCCTCCTTCACCGGATCGCCGAACTGGCTCAGATTCAGATCGCCGGTCCTCAGCATCATCTTGCATGCAAGCTCTCAAACCCTCAAATTTGAACCCAAAAATCTAGTCAAACACCAATCTTGACGCAATTCACTGACATGGGTCAGAAAGAAACCACAAAATTCAGCCCAAATACCGATTGAAAAGGGAGCTGAGAGCGCATCAGCGATCGAACAAAGAGAGACTCATAGCAAAACAAAAAAGGGGGAGAGTTGAAGGGGAATCTGAGGAGAGTGAAGTTGAGACCTTTTTGGGGCAGCAAAGATGGCTGAGGGATCGAAATTATTAGAGCCCAGGAGTCGCTGCCGCTGCTGCCGCTTTTCTTCTCTCTCTTCCCCAATCGTCAGCAGCAGCTCCTGCTTCGAAAGGAAAATGGATGGGACAGTGAAGAGAGAGAAAGAGAGGAGAGAATCCAGCAGTCTGAGGAGAGAGCGAGAGAGAGAGAGAGAGAGCAGAGTCACAGTCGCAGGGCACGGCCCTGCCGCTTTCCTTCTCCCTGTCGCTGGCCTTTCTTGGCTCACTCTCTCTCTCTCCCCCCTCTCCCCAAAAATTGGCAATTTCATTCGAGTGTAACCATCTGCGTACGAAGTTACCATTTTGCCCTCACTATTTCCAAGATTGGCCTCCTCTTGTTTCATTTCTTTCCTACTTTTTCTTAACTGCTTTTTTGGGAAAAAAAAGGGAGAGAGCGAAAGGGGAAGAAGGGTCTGTTTATTTTCTTCTCACTCTTTTATTTGAGATAATAAATTATAATAAAAAATATAATGAGTGAGAAGTCAATTTTTTAAATTACAATTTTGTTATTTATCGAGCGGTGTAGATTTTGTCACCTGACAGGCTTAATTGGGATTTGACTGTCGTCAACGTGTCAGTACAATGCATGATGTATCCTGTTAATAAGTGTCAGCGTGCAGTGTTACACGTTGCATCAAATAAGGCAATGAGAATTGTAGCATGTATCTTTTCAATCTTCGTTGAGCGTCTGCATTGCGCGTCCAAGTTTTTTTTAATAAAAAAAATATAAAAGTAAATAGATAAAACATTGTGGGTGCGCTGGTGATATATTTTTGTGATAAATAAATGTAATCTATGCGAGGAGAAACATAGTTTTCATATGGTTGTGCTATAAAACAAGGTCAGTCATCTTACTAAAAAGCTTTGCACACATCGATCGATCTGATTTTTCAAAATCTTAGAATATGGAGGTTTAGTTTTAAAATTTTCCAACAATTTTGTTGGAAAGAAAAATAAAGGTTCTCTTTATTTTGAGGTAATAATGGGAGTTGAATCTTTTTTATAAATTAATATTTATTTCTTAAAAAAAAAAGAAATATCTTAAGGAAGAGAGTTCATCTTAGTTATAAATGTTGCCACCTTTTAGGTTCAATCACCTGTGTAACTGTGCTTGCAAACGCCTAGCGTATATGGAGTGAAAATTTTTCTAATCTTTTCAATCAGTTGTGTTGCACGTGCATGTTTAAATGAAAATTTTTCGCGTGGTTATCCAATCGGTTGGTCTGAGTCAGTTAGAACACAATGCTCCTCACGGTCACTAGATTGAATACCAACTCGCGGACATCTCTTTTCCCCACGACGTACCTCCAATCAGGCTCCGAGTTTGCTCCCTAGAGGTGGCCGGTGAATCCCGTCGACGGTTATGTTAATTAAAAAACATGAAATTTACTTCCTCCTTGCATTTTTATTTAACAAAATGAATGAGAGATGAATCTTTCTCATTAATTAATGCTGGTGCATGATGTACAACTGGATTCAAGGAATTGGACGAGACATTTGCCATCACAGAGTGAAACCTACGAAATCTTTTTTCCCACTTGAATTGCACACGTAAGTTTTTAGATACTTAGACTCAAAAAATAAGATTATTTTAAAATAATTTATATAAACAGAGAAGAAACATTAATAGGCATTATAATTTAGTGTTGTTCTTTTTATGAAACATATACACTTTCAAAAATGGGATGGTTTTTTATTCAAAAGAGGCTCAGTAGAAAAACCCATTAGCAACTTGTAGTCATTGGACACACGAAATACAATCTTACCAAAATATAGCGTATTTATCAGCCAGTGAGAGTCTACGTCCATATGTATGTATCTATTCATGTATAAAAAGCACTATGGTCAATATGTACAAAATATTTGGAGCAATCACGAAAAAAAAGTGTCCCCTGCGTGCGGTCATCCAGGTAGACCTTGAGTTGTTAGAGCTCCGCTCGTCCCCAAGTCAGCGGTTTGAATATCGTCCCGCAGACATACTTAGATATATCTAATTTTAACCACCGTGACCTGATCAGACATCGAGTTTGCTTCCCAGTGAACACTAGTTGAAGATAGTCGGTCATCTATCTTTATCAAAACCTAATTAGACAACATATATTAAAGTTGATCCTAAAAGCTATTAGAGATAGAAAAAGTGACGAATTTTCGTTTTCCTCCAATCAATTCAATCCATCTTTTGTATTAAATTTAAGTACTACTCATGTCTCCATCTTCCCAAACCTATAACACCACAACATAGTGATGGGTTGGCACCACACAAGGCTTGACCTTAAAACATTAATTCTTTTAGTTAATTAACTAAAATAATCTCATAAACATCTTTTTCCTTGCACTTGATCCCATCATATTACAATGGATCCTTGAACCTTAGTTTAAGCCCATGTCAGTGGATGGCACTAGCTGTCCTTGATATAATATTTTTCTAATTAAAGAGAATTACTAGAATTAGCAACAACCATCAAATAATAAATATAAAAAACAAACTAAAATGAGGAAGGGCATTTGGGAAGTTAGCAAATGTGTGTATTTAATGGAACGGGGGGCAGGGTGATCTGGGGGGTGGGCCCACAGGAGCCAATCCGAACGCAGGACAAAAGAATTAATTTATTAAATATAATAAACAACATAATCAGTTACGAGCAAATCCATTTCTATTCAATCTGTGGGGCCCGCGGCTTAACTGACCACGCAAGGTTCCCAGACCACGGGGGGCGGGCCCACCATCAAGTATCCTCCGCGGGACCGCGGCTCCCGGGTCACTGGTCACATGGTGGTCAGAATTGGTTGCGTCTTCGTAAGTGCAGGAACAAGGAGAGGGTGGAGCTGGACACGCAGACACAACGTTGACTGGTTCTTTTTGGGAAAGCGAAACTTTTGGAGTTGAAAGACACTGCTGAGTTTGGATTTGATGCTGGAATTATTTTCAACTTTTTTAATGAACCCCCCACTTCATATTTTAATTAGTTTATGAATGGGGAATCTAAGTGCATGATTAAGTTCTTTTTTAAAACTTTGTTAGAAAAAGGGTTATTTGTATATTTACACCTCAAATCTTCTGTATTTTTGAAATTATTTCTCAATTTTTCATGCTTTTTAAATTACTCTTTTAATTTTTTAATTTGGTTAAAATTACCTTTCATGTTATCTTTTAACAGTTTTAAGATAAAATACTTTTTTTTATCTTCAATCTTTTATTAATTCACACCAAACCCACCCTTATCTCCTTCTCCCTTACAGATTCACCCATTCAATCCTATCACTTATCTCCTTCTCCTTACAGATTCACCCAAGGGGAGGACACTATTGGGAAGCCGAATCCACCCGCTCACCCTCCTCTTCATCATCCGATTGCACCATCATCGACTACACACGCCAGCTCCTTCCCGCCCCACCACTCCCTGCCATCCCTTCCCCGCCGACGGCCCCCACACCTTTCCTCTCCCTTATCTCCATCAGTTGATTAATTTGATCAATTTAATTTAAGTTTAATTAAATATAATTTGAATTTCACAAAAATTAAAAAAATGTGAGGTATTAGAGGATTTCACTAAAATTTAACAGAGTTTTCTTTTTTATGCTTCAAACTACGATTGGGACAATTTTGATCAATTTAAAAAATTAAAGGGATAATTTATAAATATGAAGATTTGGAGGTAATTTCAGAAATATGACAGAATTAGAGAGTATATATATATAGGAATACCCATAAAAAAAACAGTTGCTCGTTGTTCATATAATTTCAATCTTTGTCCATGATTTTGGTTTACTCACAAATTTGAGGAATGTTGCTAATTTGCATAAATATGGGGGTCCTCTGGAGGCATGGAAGAGTAATGTTTCTTAGTTCACCGGTCCACGAGAAAATACACGTGGCACTTCCCAATTGGTGGATGGTGCAAGTCCTATGGTATGTGCGCTTCTAACTGGTGCTTAGCGGAAGCTATTGGACATTTGATGCTTTCCTTATCATCTATTCTCCTGCGCTGACCATTAGAGAATTAAATATTATAGTATTGTATTTGTAATGATAATTGCTCATTACAATAAAGAGTACAATGTAAATAACTCTTTTTATTATTATGATTTTCTAAAAACTGTCATGCACTGCTGAACGTTGGGAGAGAGAGGAGATAAGAGAAAATAAAAGACATCGAAAGAGTTTTTTTAAAATCAGTGAAGAGAAAGTGCAGAGATCGGAAGCCAAAAGGAGTGAGAACGCAGCTCGCAGCAGGCCAGGAAATAGGGCCCGGTTGACCGTGTGCACAACGTGCACAGGTACGGCATGGTCTACTGCCCGGTCAACCATGGCAAGTAAGCGGTCGACCACCCGACTGAAAGATAGGGCTCTTTGTTGGTCCCATCAGAGACAAGGTCGGTCGACCGACAGGCGAAACTGTCTCCTGAACAGATTCAGACTTCTTTTCTGAATTGTGGTCGAATCTAATCGGAGTTTCCTAAAACCCTGGGATTCTCTGGTTATAAATAAGGGTTAGAGCCCTCATGAATTGTATCCCTCTGATATCCTCTTTTAATTGATTGTAAAATCAATAAAATCTCTTCCTCCCTTGCTCCGAGGACGCAGGCTAATTGTCGAACCTTATTAAATATTGTGTTGGCTTGCTTTCTTTCTTGTTCTCTGTTCTTGTCACTTGGGTACTTCTCCGGCGCGTCTATCTCCGTTACTTGGGTTTCTCAAGTTAGTTGTTGCAAGAAGACGCGAGGTGCAACAAGTGATATCAGGGCATCCCAGGTTCGTCGTGGGATCGCGTTCGATTCCAAGGGCATTGGTGGCTGTTTGGCGGAGATCGTGTGTCGATCTCAAAACAGCGTTTGGATTTCTCGAGGAATCAAATTTGGAGGAGTAGATCGCTTCGGAAACTCTTTGAGAGTTTCGCTTTGAGGTAAAGATCCTACCTTTATCTAGTTTTTTTTAATCTAACTCTGTTTGGTTTTCGCATTGTTTAAGGAATCAATTGAGAAGATGGCTGGAGATAGTACATCTACGTTGAAATCCATGAATCCATATCCATTGAGGATTGATGTGGTGAAGTTCGGAGGCAAGAACAACTTTGGTATGTGGAGATGTGATGTGATGGATGCATTGACGGCATCAAATCTCGAAGACACTCTACGGTTAGAGAAAGCGCGAGACTACTATCTGAAGAGGATTGGGACAGATGAACTGAATGACTTGTGACTTGATAAGGTCTTATTTGACACAAGACATCAAGTATCATGTGTTGCATGAAACATCTGCAAAGCAGCTGTGGGAGATCCTTGAGAAAAGTATCTAACGAAGAGCATCAAATTACGGTTACAGTTGAAAAGGAGGCTTTATCGCTTCCAGATGAAGAGAGAACTCTCATTGATGAATACATGAATAACTACATAAAGCTTCTTACTGACTTAGTTAATGTAGATGTGAAGATCGATGACAGGATAAGGCGATGATTCTATTAAATTCTCTTTCGAAAGAAGAGTATGACCTTTACTCTTACATTGATCAATGGAAGACAAATACTTACTACAGTGAGGTGTCCGGATGTTCTTGTGGATTATGATGTAAGGAGGCAGGACATATTGTCTTCTTCTGGGAGTAAATCAACAGAGGCGTTTGGTAAGAGGCAGGAGTTCAATTCAGAAGAGCAGAGATGATCAGGGAAGATCAAAGGCCAGATCAAGTTTCAGAGATCTGAAGAAGAACCAGTATGCCTTATGCAAAGAGTTAGGGTATTGAAAGATTGATTGTCCAAAGGCTAAAGTAAGAAGAAAGAGTCAAAGACCGAGGCAAATCTCGCACAGGTGGTCAGTACTCATGCTAGTGCTTCACAGGCGGTTGGATCGGACTCTGACTCATCGGTATTCTCTTTCTGTATTACTACTCCTACTATTGGTTACTCAGGTAATTCTGAGTGGATCTCAGACATAGGAGCTACCTATCATGTGTGCCCGAACAGAGATTGATTTTCTAACTTTTAGAAGCTAGATGGATGTTTTCCTGTCATGGGTGATGACTATCTCTGTAATGTGGAAGGGATATGTACAGTCTATATCAAGATGTATGATGGGATAGTACGAGAATTGAAGAAAGTGAGGTATGTATCTCAACTCAAAAGAAATCTTATCTTAATTGGTGCTTTGAAAATATTGGGTCTTATAGTATCTATACGAGATAGTGTTCTCAAGATGACTAAAGGCTCAATGGTGATTATAAAGGGGGTCCGCCGAAATAATCTCTACTACTTGAAGGGTAGTATAGTTACAGGTCAGATGGAGACTTCTATTTCTCAGATGATGTTTGTACATAGGTTTGACAGATGAGGCTCGAACACGAGAGAGAAAGTCTTTGCAAGCTCCAGCAAAGAAGGGATCATTGGAAGGTACATCTACCAGTAACATAGAATTGAGAGAATGCGACGTTCTGGATAAGAAGGTGAAATTTAACACCATTATTCACCATTCGGAAGGTTTTCTTAATTGTATTCACGTAAGTTTTTGGGGACCTGCTAAGACTGCAATACTTGAAGGTCATAAGTACTTTGTCTTTTTTATTGATAATTTATCTAGGTATTGTTGGATATATCCCATGAGACAAAGGTTTGAAGCCCTAGGTATGTTGGTGAAGTAAAAGGATATGATAGAGAAGCAGACTGTTGGAAGATTAAGGAGCTAAAATTGATAATGTTGAAAGATACAAGAACTAATTCCTACTATTTGGCCAGAATATTAGTATTGGTACTCATTTCAAGATGGAATACATGGGTGGCTAAGAAAATAAACCATTCTTTGCTGAAGAAGGCTCGGTGTTTTTGTTTCTAATGCACGATTAGACAAATCGTTCTGGGCTGAGACGATTATATATGCTAACCATCTCATAAATGGATTGTTATCGATTACGATAGGAGGTAAAACTCCTCTGAAAGTTTGATCTGGGAAAGCTGCTCAAAATCATAATTTGCTATGGATATTTGAAAGTCTGGCCTACTTTAGTGCCAAAAATGGAAAGGTAAATCCGTGAGTAAAGAAATTTGTGTTTTTGGGTGTCAAAGAAATATGATAGGCTACAGGTTATGGGACCCCGAAACAAGAAGATTGTGTTGAGTCAGCATGTTACATTTGATGAGACTTCTTTATTAAAGCCTACCGTCTCTCAGCAGGTGGAGAGGACGAAGACCAATGATGTATAGCAGCGAGTGGAGGTTGATGCTACTTCATCAACTCTAGTTGGTTCGGTATCAGTTAGGCTTCACGGAGGTGACACCGGGTGGAGATCATGTAGCCAGTTTTGATGCTGAACAGGTTGAAGATATTGATGAGAATGTCAAATTATTTGCAGCTATTGGAACCAAGGTAAAGCCATGAAAGTGGGTGAAGAAAGCATGAATTTTAAGTAAGTAACCGTGACAAGTTAAAGGCCGTTTTCTCCATGACGATAGTAAGGAGGTTCATTTGACTCAGCCAGTTTGGTTCACTGTGAAGATTCAGTTACAGGTGCTTGAGCTCAGCAGAGCTCGTTTCAATGAACTATGGTTGGCTTGATCCCTTGGACAAGGTACGTGGGCAGCCGTAAGGTCAGCCATTTGGTGATGCTGCCCATATGAAGCTATTTGGGTTCTTGAGAAGCTGATTGGGACTTCACTAGAGGTGAAGAGTTAGACTTCATGTAGAGGTAAGTGTTGTGATATCGATGAATGTTTGATCTTTGGTGAGAAGATAGTTGAGCTTGCATAAGGAGCGTGCATCCAGTTTTCTGAAGCCGATGATGGTGTTTATTATGCTTTACTCAGATTTGGTTGGACCGTCTTGAAGATATTTGGACTAGAGAGCCAGTCAGTTGGAGAGTCAGTGTTGGCTCATGATGAGTTCTTCTTGAGGTCATTTGGAATAGAGTTTCATTAAGTTGCTGAGTTTGTAGACACGTTCGTTGATCGACTGATATAGTATTGTTTCTCTTCGATGGAGTGTTGGAAAGGCATGTATTTGCATTCCATCTGGATAGCTAAGCTGAAGTTGGAATCTATACAATTGATATTGAAGTTTGGAGAGCGTAGCTTAAGGGAATGACAAACTCAATTTGGATCTGGTGTGATCAGTGGAAATCAACTATATGTGTGCTGGCGATTCATTTTGAAGGAACCGGTTTCGTCTGTTGGCCAAGTCGAGATCGTGTGTCGATTTCACCGAGATCGTGTATCAATTTCATTTGGAGCGCTCAAGCTGAGATCGTGTGTCGATTTCGTCGAGTATCGTGTGTAGATTTCACTAGATGTTCGTTGAGTTAGGCTCAGATTTGAAAAATCTTCACCGAGGTGGAGGATTATAGGGAGAGAGGAGATAAGAGGAGATAAAAGACGTCGGGAGAGTTTTTTAAACTCAGTGGAAGAGATAGCATAAAGATCAGAAGCCAAAAGGAACGAGAACGCGGCTCGCAGCAGGCCAGGAGACAGGGCGCGGTCGACCGGTGTACACAACGTACATAGGAACAGCCTGGTCGACTGCCCGGTCGACCGTGGCAAGTAAACGATCGACTGAAGCAGTCGACCGACTATAAGACAGGGCTCTCTGTTGGTCCTAGTCGATCGACCAGTTAACCGAGAGACAAGGTCGGTCGACCACAGGCGAAACTGTCTCCTGAACAGATTTAGACTTCTTTCCTGAATTAGGGTCGAATCTAATTGGGGTTTCCTAAAACCCTGGGACTCTTTGGCTATAAATAAGGGTTAGAGCCCTCATGAATTGTATCCCTCTGGTATTCTCTTGTAATTGATTATTGAATCAATAAAATCTCTCTCCCTTGCCCTAAGGACGTAAGAAAATTGCCGAACCTCGTTAAATTTTGTGTTGGCTTGCTTTCTCTCTTGTTTCTCTGTTCTTATTGTGTAGGTACTTCTCTGACATGTCTATCTCCGTTGCTTGGGTTCCTCAAGTTATTTGTTGCCAGAAAGGCGCTTGGCGCAACACAGAAATGAGTAAAAACTCTCTATGTACAATCAAATTCAGTAGAAAGCGTCCCTATATTATTGTTAGTATTTAGAGTGCTTCATATTCATTGAAGAAGAATTCGATTTAGATTAAGGTGTTACAAGCTTCACAGATCAAGTACGGACGTGTACAAGCATTATGCATGCTATTAGCCGACTAATAGGTCTTATTAGTCGACTAGGTCATGGCTAGTCGATTGATACTTTGATGTAGTCGACTAGGCCCTGCAACAGAGAGTTAGGTTCTCAGATTGTGTTACAATAGTCGATTAGGTTTTGAGTATAGTCGACTAATACTTGGTGTTAGTCGACTAGTAATTTACCCTAGTCAACTAGTAACGGGTTCTGACAGTTTTCTAATACGTTTCTGTTTCCTATTTAGATTTGGATCCGGCTTTCCTCTTTCTCTGAGGAGGTGCTAATTTGATTGTTGAAGTTTGTATTAGATTAAGATCATAATAGGTGCTTACTTGGGGTGACTTTTAAAGGCGTGTCAAGAATTCAAGAGATTTGATATTTTCACCATTGAGAGTTATGAGAGAGAGAGAGAGAGATCTTCTTATAATTCTTATATTTTCTTCTCTGTTTTCGATAAAGATTTCTCTCCTCCTTCCTGTGGACGTAGGAATATTGCCGAACCATATTAATTCTGGTGTTCTTTAGTTGAGTAGTGATTTTAGTTACAATTGTTTACTAGTGGTAGATCTTCTACGCTTCCGCTTTCGCTGCGAGTTTTTAACTCGATGGTTCTCTATTGTTTATCAGTGATAGATCACAACAATTGGTATCAGAGCGATGGCTAATAAGACGACCACGACAATCATGCTCGAGGTGGGAGAATTCAACGGGAAGTCTAACTTTTGTTGTGGAAGATGCGAGTAACATTGTTGCTCGTGAAGGCGGGCAACACACAAGGCCCTACTTGGTATTGAGAGAAGCCATTAGAGATGGAGGATGATGAGCGAAACGACATCGACTTCCGCTCTGTAATATCCCTAACTAATAATACTGTTTTTTTATTTTTTCAAATATTTATTTTACCATACCTATTATTTTATTAGTATTAATTAACTTAATTTATGACTTCTTCTTTTTTTTTTGATTATTATTGATATTAATATTCAAATTATTTTTAAATTTATGATAAGTTAACTTTATGTGTTATTATTATTTTTATTTAATAATATTATTAATTACTATTACTGTTATTGTTTTGATCATTAAGTAGTAGTTGTTATTGTATTACATTTCATTATGATTATTATTATTTATTGCTACTAGTGTTATTATTATTATCATTGTTGTGATTATTATTATTGTTGTTATTATTGTTATTCTTAATTACTATTATTAAATTATTGCTAATATTATTGCTGTTATGTTAATTATTATTATTGTTATCATTGTTGTTAATATTATTGTTGATATTATTGATATTACTATTGTTATTATTATTAATATGTGTTTTTATTATGGCTAAACCTACTTAGATTTATCTTTTCATATCTTTTCTATCATCTTTTATTCAAGCCCAAACCACCCATTGAGGCCCAAAATCCATATCCATTATCCTAGCCCATGAACCTAATACCCAATATCTAAACCCAATAGCAAAAACCCATTAAACTCCTATATATAAATCTAACCCTAATCCTTAATTAACCTAATACATCTTTTTCTCCAACACAACCAGCCGCTTTCCTCGCTGGCTTCCTCATAGCCGCCTGCATCCTGATTAGTCTACAGTTCTGGCATTATTATATCACATTTTCCTACCGATTTATGAACAAAAATGTCGGTCTAAACCGTGTTTTGGTCTCTCTTACAGATAATCAAGACAAGGAGGGCAAATGGGTAA
>JAVJIF010005928.1:0-94482 GCA_038442645.1 Agave tequilana | reverse complement strand
TGGCTCTCCTTTGGTACCCTGGCTGCATTCAGCAGATCTGTGGTATCCGTCACCACTGTTCAGCATCCAATGGTTTCTCGCCTCCCGTGAAGATGGCTGGTTGCAGCCTCCTGAAGTCCGATACATTTCCGGCCTCTGCTCCTTCGGTGCTGCCAATTTCTTGCCTGAGGAGTTCAGTCTGCTGCTGCTGGTTTTCCATCATGGTCTGAATGACCTTCAGAATATCCACATTCTCCCCTGTAGGTCCATTCGATGCTTGCCCCGAGTGGTTACGACGGCCTCCTTCGCTCCATACCGAGTTAGGAATAGAAAACTGGAATTTGAAAACATTGGAAGGAGTTTAGGATACAAGGGATGAATCAAGAAGGAATCAAGGAGGATCTAATAACTTTGTATATTATAGTTGGCATCAGCAAATTATTAAATTTGCCGCTCGATTGTACTTCAGGTGTGAGAGCCTAGGCTCTGATACCACCTGTAACGCCCCGAACCGAATCCACGGATACGGGGACGTCCCTGCGACGTATATACGTAGGTCAGAAATTTGCCCCACACGTATATACGCTAAGCAAAAAGTACAACAAGAAACAGAGTACACGACAAAGCGTGGTATCTATACATATGCCAACACAAGAAGTACACATATAAAGTTATCACAGGATATTATAAAGTATTACACAATACATGTGTATTACATCATAACCAAGTCCAAAAGAAATATATACAAATATGTATACAAAAAGCTCACAAGTAGAAAGAGGATCTCGTGAGTCAAAAGTTAAGTCTGGCACGAAGGGACTGGAACTAGTCCGCCTGCTCACTAAAGAAAGCCTGATCTTCAGTGGATGGCTCCACTTCGCCCAAGCCTCGGAATCTGAATATGCAAATCCAAGGATCAAGACATATAACGATAAACAATATATATGGCCAAATGGCTAGGATACAAGAATAAGGAAAACTGGAACAGTATAATGAATATAAACCAACGGGTAAGGAAAGCATATAGAACTGAAGTCAGAAAGGAATGAATGCATAGCTCTAGCCTATTTTATTGTTACTTGCTTTACTGTGATATCTAGCTATTGTGACCAGCGTCCTAGCGCACATAGATCCATATCCTAGTAATACAAGGTTGTTATTGGAAACAGCGGGGTATCGACGAACTATGTTTACAGTGGACCCCGTACATGCCCGGGATAACGGTCCAGGATTATTCCGTTGCTTGGTGACGGAAGCCAGCCGCTAGGCTATTCAGGAGGGTCTTATGTATGCCCTTTGTCATGACAGTATTCAGGAATAGGGAGCAAGCACTCCCCTTGGTCCCCTGGAGGCTCTCAGGTTAGACCGGAATATGATTGTACAATATACCTAATACCACTGTAAACACGAACACGTATCGATATCCGCATGTTTCCCCCGACCCATATGTAAGTTGGTGCTTTTTATGTAAAAGTCAAGTGTATCATGCTTAGTTTTAAGAGATGGCATGATAAGTGGTGATGTTTACTATTTAACATGTCATGAAACGAGTATATGCAATAATAAGTCATGAGATAACAAGAGATACATCCATCCAGTAATAGGTCATGTAGAGCCAGTATTGAAGCATGAACAAGCAAGATATAATACACATATAACAAGTATAAGAACAATTCAGAACAGAAATTAACTATGACACACAGTCAGAATTAGTCCGACTAGGTGAGAGAGCTAGTCGACTATAGGGGTCTTAAGTCGACTACTAGTCTGGATGAGTCGACTAAAACTGGGAAACAGAGAGTTGGGTTCTGTTTCAGGAAAGTTAGTCGACTAGGGTTGTAAGGGTAGTCGACTAACAGGGAACTACTAGTCGACTAATGGATACTTAAGTCGACTAAGTTTGAGATACAGAGAGTTGAGTCTATTTCAGGAGTCGACTAGGGGAATTCTAGTAGTCGACTAGGGATATCTAGTCGACTGGAAATCTGGCCTAGTCGACTAAAACTGTGAAATCAGAAAGGGTTAAGTTTCAACTACAGTGGATTAGTCGACTAGTCCCTAGGTCTAGTCGACTAATCGTGGAAAACAGTGACAGAACAGATTTTCTGGAATTGTGTTTGATGGTTCAATTCATGGTTTTTGGTGACCTAGGTGTACAAGAGGTGTAGATACAAGTGTTCTAGGGCTAATTCAAGTCTTGGTGAGTGAAATACTCACTTGGAACCGTTGGATTCGAGTTAGTGAGCTCGAAAAGGTTGTTGACGACGAGTAGCTCCCAAATGATCCTTGGCGACGGAGAGAGCCACGATCCAAACTCCAAGGAAGAGGCTTGAGCTGGAGATGAAGAGTTTGAGAGTTCTTGGAGCTAGGGTTCAGTTTGAGGAAGGAGGAGAGACTTTGGTGAAGGTTTCTCTTGTTGAAGTGAAAGAGGAGAAAAGAGTGATTTGCAAATGAAGATGTATTTATAAGGTTGGGATTTTGTAAAGGGGTTGGAATTTAGATGGATGAGAGGGGCTTTCTTGCAAAAGGGAGGGGTGAGGTGTCCCTCACCTGGCCACTTGGCCGGCTGTGGGAGAGAGAGAGAATGAGTGGGGTTAGGTGGGAAGGTGAGTGGGAAATGAGGTGGAAATTGAGTGGGATTTTGCAATTATTTGAAAAAAGTCCGAAATTCAAATATCTCGGAATGATCTGAAAATTTTACCAAAAATCAAGAATAATATATGAAGACTAATAGTGAAATCCTTTTTAAGAAATACTTTATAGTTTTAAACTAAAAATCCCGGAATCAGTTATCTACCGACTCCGTTGGAGTTTTCATAAATTTATAAAATTCTCAGAAAAAGTATTTAAGTAGAGAATATGATTCTAAGAAATAAAGTCTAAAGGACCATCTAGAAATTCCTAACTGTTTGAGAATTAAAATTCCAGGAATCGATCAGCGACACTGGTCGACACCGGTTTTGAAATATTTATTTAATTCAGGAAAAATCCAAAAATCCTAGAAAATCTAGTATATTGGAAAATGATATTTGAAAGTGAAATCGGTCAAATACAGGAAGTAAATCGAAAAATACGATCGAAAAGCTGAATACGCAACTAAGTACGTAATCTGGAAACGGGGTATTACACCCTAACTCTCGGTTAGTCGGTCAACCGGTCGTCAGTCGACCAGGTCATTTCAGTTTTTCATTTTAAACTGCCACGCAGTCGACTGCCGGTCGACTGGAGCCAATGGCTCTTTTCTGGATGAGCTATCAGTCGATCGCCGGTCAACCAACAGCCTGCTAGTTAGTTATAACGGCTAGTTTTTGGATCTGTTTTGTTTTTAGTAGATTCTGACGGGCATTTTTGGTTTTCAAGTGTCTAAACACACCCCAAATAACCTGGTAAGATTTATAAATGATATTTATTCATTGCCTATATATATGGGTCATTGGTTTTGATTTTAGACAAGAAAAATACATAAGTTTACAAGTTTTCAAGTTTGTTTCAAAAGAGAGAAGTTTTTCTATCAATCTTCAAGTTCTTTCTTTACAAAGCTATTTGCAGTTGGTTTTAAAGCTCCTCTATTTTTTTCTAACTAAATTTCTTCTCTCACTTAACTTCTTGAGTGACACTTCATTTTCTACTCTATATGAAGTTGTAAGAGAGAGTGTTTGTGATCTTGTTGGATCACCAAGAGCCTTATAATCTCAATTGGCTTTGTGCTACCTCTTGTATAGAGGGTTGAGTTGGTGGAGTTGTGTACTCTGATCTTGTGTAGACCAACTTGTAATTTCTTGTGTAAGGTCCCTTTGTGGAAGATCCCTTAGAAGATAGTGAAATCCTTCATAGTGGTGAAGGCAGGGACATAGAGCGGTGGCTCGAACCTTGGAATAATTCCTTTGTATTTGCGATTGCTTGTGTCTTACTCTCTATTGCTTTTTAATTTTTTATACTTGTGTAATTATTCATCTTACATTCTATAATTGCTTTCATTCCATCACTTTCATTACCAGTCTATACTTATCTCAACAATGAGGCAATTGAGCATCTCAACTCATTATCTAGAGGAATCAAAGAGGAGAAGTTCTAGGCCCTTCACGGAGAATTCAGCTTCACGTCTAGTTTTGAGTGACCGTTTGCTAATTCATCATAAGTAGTTTTAAAATTGTATTTGATTAGCAAAGCACCTATTCACCCCCCTCTAGGTCCATTTCAGTGTGTATCTATACATACTTTTCAAAGAAAAGGGCCGGCGGGAGCCGGTGGGAGGGGAAGACAGTGTTGTTCTATACACACACATATTTTGTAGCAAGGGGCCAGCGGGAGGGAGAAGACAGTGTTATTGTTTTAATATATATATATATATATACATTTTTGTAGGATATATGGCGGGAGCCAGTGGGAGGGAAAAGATGGTGTTATTGCTTTACGTACCTATATATATATGTCGGAAGGGGCCGGGTGGGAGCCGGTAGAAGGAGAAGACGAAGAATTTTTCACACACCTCTATTGTGGATTGTTATATATATATATATATATATATATATATGATATATATATATATATATATATATATATATATTATATATATATATATATATATATATATATATATATATATATATAGTATGTATGTGGGTATAGTTCAGTGAAAGGACATGTGAACACAATAAAGTGTGATGTGATATTATAATATGAGATGTATGAGATGATTATATGATTTACAAGCATGCTTGGTGATGCATGTGTTTTCTGAATGCATAACTATGTTTATAACTTAACTATGATGATTGGTGTATTATCTTGTTTGGAATACAAGACACGTAAGTAACACCTGCTATGTACACATAAGACGAGTTCAAGTAACTAAACACATTATTTTATAAAATTCATAAATCTTATTATACAAAAAGATGAAAATTCAAGAAAGGAATTGGGAATTTATGATCATAAGAGTCTGATCGTCCCTGAAGGTTTTGAGTCCATTGTCATGATTATTAAATCATGGGATGTCATTGATTCTTTCTACCTTCTTACTCTTTCAGATTTACCCTTATTACTTGGATATTCATGCTTCTCATTGATATGTTATCATTTTCTGATTTATTCCTACTCTACTTACTGAGCTGTCGAGCTCACTCCCCTTCAGATTGGTATATTACAGGTTGTTTTGAGGTAGAGGTCCCATTTATGCTGTGTGAAGTTCATTTTAAATCAATCTAATTTTTTATAACCTAATCATGTTGTATTTCTAGAATAATTATGCTTGTGGATGATACATGTTGGTTGTGGGATAGATGGTTAATCTTGTATATATATTGAGAATTGTTGTAGTAACTTCATTTTAAGTTGGCATTTGAGATACTTTTATTGGTTTGTGATATCAAGGTGTGTATTATCAATGTGATGATCATGACAAGTTGAAATTTATTATTTCTAAATTTTATGTATGCCGAGATGAGTACTCTCGAGCTTTATGTTATTATGCTTTCACATAAGTAGGCGATGTCAATCCAAAACATCTTTATGATTGCCTGGATGATTTTTGAGTTTAGTTATGTGATTGGATTGAGAATAAATAGACTGATGTTAGCAGAAAATATCATATTTGTATTGGATATCTCATCTGACCAGTATTTACAAAGGAGGTGCTGCCGAAATATTTAAGAATTTGGAAATGATTATGATAATCGGTCAGTTTAAATGAATGTTATGTTGATTGAGGACTTAAGAAAACTGGGACTGTTACAGTTGGTATCAGAGCTCAGAATTTTGGGATAGAAAATAGATTTGTAATTGTAGATGTAGAAAGAGGGTTGATTGTTAAGACATATTGCTATCAGTTTGTGTGTTTTGCATGTATGTTAATGTGTTGTTTGATATGGAAGATTTAAGGGGGTAGGAGTTCTTACATGAATGACTAATCTCGAATGCGAGATATTTAATAACTGCCTTATGTTCGAATTATGGTACTCACATGCCATAGCTCAGATGTGCTCTACTGGGAGTGTGGGCCCTCAGTATGAGCTGCCAATGGTATAGAACACTAAAGTAAGAGAATGATTAAAATATCAAGTGAATCAAGATTGATTTAGATCGTAAGGACATAGTATAGAATTGATCAAGGGATAATGAATTTTTGAGGTGATTGAGGTGAATGATCAATAAAGATGTTGCATCGAAGAAGATTTCGTGATATGCGAAGAAATGTGAAGATTTTATACTTACTCATTTCAGGTAGCAAGTTTTGAGGATGAAACTTTTGTAAGGGGGTAGAACTGTAATACCTCGAATTATTAACCCCAATTTAATAATATAATCTTGGGTTATTAAGACTATATAGAATATAAGGAAAATTTTTGATATTGATTAATTGAGTATGTAATGAATTTCAATAATTTTAAAAATTTTAAGTGGTATGTAATATGCATACATCATAGTTATTGTGCACATAGTAATTCAATGTATAGATATACTAGTATTATACATGAAATATGTGTATTTATCAAGAAAACGCAACCATGAGAAATTTGTTATTTTTTTTTTTTTGTGGAGGGAGTAGGTGTGCATAAGAGGGGAGATCAAGAGTCTAAATCTTCTTGATTTGGAAATTAACACTTGGATGGAATGGGCCATGGCAATTAGATAGGTATGGATCGTAAAGAGTCCTAGGAGAGTTTATCTTCTTCATCCTCTTTCTAAAAGAGATTCCTCCATGGCAAAAACCTAAAAACCCAAAGATCAACCCCTCTCTATTCATCACTCTCCCCCTACTACTCTCTCTCACTCTCTCCCCTCGGTTGGTGCGGCAGCAGTGCTGCCGTACCAGGGCAGCGGTAGGTCGGCCGACCAACTAGGTGCCGGCGGTCAGGCGCGGGCGGGTGACCAGGCGCGAAAGCAAGGGCGGCAAGAGGTGAGGGGTACATAAATTTTTAGATTTGGTTTTAAATCCCAAAATTTGAATTTTTAATGTTATATCTTGTTTTGATGTGATGATATTTTAATTTTGTTGGCCCAGAGGCCTTCCACTCTAGTTTTGATGATAATTAACTCATGAAGTTATATTTACTAATAATCTTGTGATGTTTAGTTTCAGATCCTTAACCAAGATATTAGTAGGTGATTAGCTTCAACAAATGTTTTTTGGAGCTTCTCACATGGTGATTCAAGAGCCCGAGCATCAAGATCATATATAGCACTCGTTGGAGTCAAGCTCGGTGGATCACAGTTTGGATCGAGTCGGCTTGAAGACGGAGTTCGTCAAGTAGACTTCGGTACATAGTTTAGATTGTGTTTAGATCCATTTGTAAAGACTAGATAGTGTGATATGCTCAAGTTCACAACACACACACTTGTTTAAGTTTTCATGTTTATTGGTTTTCGGTTTTGGTTTAACCGATCTTGGTTTTCATAAATAGATAGATTCAAAATAAGTTTACATGGTTTAATGTATATTAGATTTGTTCTATATACATATATGCTTCATATCTTAGACAAACTTATTTTGATATGCCTATTCATGTGTTTGGAGTTTTGTGTTTTAATAAAACATATTTTCGGATTTAAATGTCAAAAATATTGATATATATCTTTATATGTATATTAGAGTATATCCATATACTACATGCCTAAAAGTTGTTTAAATATCATGTTTTTATATTTGGATGAGTTTTGGAAAAATCGGATTTTCATTTGAAAAATCCAAAGTTTGAAAAATACAGATTTTGGTTTTCGGCAAAATTTTCATAACACAAAAATGGTTCAAATTGTTTGAAATATGTGTTGAAATTTTTCACACATGTTTGTATATCAAATATGATGTAGAACTTATTTTTGTGGAATTTTAGAAGTTTTATTTGATTTATTTAAAAAATTAAAACCCAGTTTTTCAATCCCAAAATTGTTTCTGCCAGGCCCTGGTGGTCGACCGACCGGTCGACCGGACCAGGAGCCGGTCGACCGTTCCGGTCGACCGGATGTGCACAAGGAACGTGCACGCAGCCAACCTTTGGGCCGGTCGAGGTCGACTGACTGAAAGCAACCCACTCTCGGGTTGTTCCGGTCGACCGGGCGGTCGACCGGCTAGAGAGCCATTGCTCTCTGATTCTGGGCACGGTCGGCCGGGCGGTCGGCCGACAGTCACAACGGTCAAATTTAGACCGTTGGCCGGTCGACCGGCCCGTCGACCGGATGGTCAATTCTGACCATTTTTTGCTGCAACGGCTAGTTTTTAAAAGAGGCTATAAAATCCCCATTTGAGAGAGGTTTTCTTTAAGAATTTTCAAAGCAAAAATTTCCTACTTCCTAAATGTTTTCAGCAAAAAGCTTTTGAGTTCAAATTCCTATTCTCTATTTGTTTTTAAAGTGTTTTGTTATTTCAAAGAAAATAGTCTTTTGGGAATTGTTTTTGATCTAAAAATTCTATATCTTTTTGGAGAGTGTCCCAAGTGATTTTCTTTGTTAAAAACACTTTGTTTTCTACACTTGAGCTTATCATTCTATCCTCTCTATAGGATCCTTGTTTTTGTGAAAAAGAAATTGATTTGTGGTCTTTTGATTACCAAGTTGTAAACCCTTATCATTGCTTGGCTTTCTGCCTTCCCCTCTTAGTGTAGAGGAGGTTGTGCAATTGGGTTGTATCCCTCAAGTGTGAGGTGATCCTTGTTTGGCTTTGTACTTATCCCTCATTTGTGAGGTGGATATTTTGGTGGCTTTGTGTCTAACCTCTAAGGGGAGAAGTTGTGTTTGTAAAGAGAGGAGTTGTGTACTCCCGGTTGTAGTTGCCCTAAATCCTCGGTGGAGGTTCCTGTGTGGGAGCCCTGTGTGGACAAGTTAGTGAATTGAAAATCCTTCTGAGTGAAGGCGGGGACGTAGAGCTGGGTGCTCGAACCTCGAAACAAATCTTGTTGTTTGCGCTTGATCCATTGACTCTAACTCTCTCTTTTATATTGTGCCTTGCATCATTTCATATTGCTCATTCATATATTATATGCTTGACTTGTCTGTGTGTGCCTCACTTGTGCTTAACCACGAGAGCTTCATATAGCGCCTCAACTCTTATTCAGAGGAATCAAGAGGAGTTAGTGCAGAGCCCTTCACCGGGAATTCGGCTACACTCATTGGTTGCATTAAGTGTTAATTGTAATTAAGTTTTAATTTCCGCATTTAGTTCACTAGATTAGCCGTACACCTATTCACCCCCTCTAGGTGTACCTTCAATTGGTATCAGAGCCTACGCTCCTGATATTTAGTTTAACCACCTAAGAGTGTGATCTTGGTTTTGCTAATCTTCATTTGCATTTGCATTTGTACACATATAGTTTGCACTCATGGATGTTCCTCCCAAGTTTTATATCTCTAGACTTGACATATGGAAGGTTCTTATGAGTTGTCATTTTAAAACCTTAGGCTTGCATGTTTACCTTGCCATTACCAAGGAATCCTACCCTAATGATAGCAGGCATATAGAGGCCAATGCAATAGCCCTAAAGGCACTTAGAGCATCTCTTCATAAAGAATATTTACATGTGTTTTCTCACTATGATTCGGCTTTTGCAGTATGGAGCATTTTGACTTCTCCCGAGCTACCAAAGATTATCGATAAGCAGAGGAGATCTAGGAGAGACAAGTCCGACGAACATTGCTTCATGGTCCAAGGGAATGACTCCCTTGAGGTACAATCGAAAACTCAACTAGATGCTAATTTTAGTTCCTATTGCAATGAGTGTATGGAGGCTCAAGCCATAAATAATGAACTTGCTAAAAGGTGTAAAAAATTACTTGAAAAATATAAACTTTTGAAAAAGGATGATATTGGTTTAAAAGAAGAAAATAAAAACTTATCTTCTACGCTTGAGAATGTTTTGCAAGAGAAGGAAGAGATTTCAAGTGAATGTAACTCACTTAAATCCCAACTAGACGTTACCCTAAATGAAAATGAGTTTTTGAAAATTAAAATGATTGTAATGATATTTTAAAGAAAAATGAAAACTTGTCTTCAAAACTTGATTTTGTTGTACAAGAGAATGATTCTTTAAAAATAAAATTGAATCTATTTCAAAAGATTTAGAAGTTTGCTTAAATAAAATGAATCTTTGAAAATTGATATTGATTCACATGTTTGCCATGCTAGTGTAGCTTTACCATCTAGCTCACCTATTGCATGCACCTCTTCTTCCACAATTGAAAATGATATTTGTATACTTAAGAAGAGTGTGGATTGTTTGGGCACCACTATGAGCCAATGTGCTTTGAACCATACACGTTTGGAATCTTTATTTCGAAAGAAACAAGTTCCTTCTATGCATGCACACCATACACGGCATACACATGCTTCGCACGCTCATGCACATCACACATTGTATGCTCATGTGTACACTTGTACACATTGTGAACGTAAGGGCCACCTTGCTAAATTTTACTATGATAAGATACATAATGTAAATTTAGCAACTAAATTTGTTTGGGTTAGGAAAGGAACTAACCCCCATGGACCCAAAAGAGTATGGGTACCAAAGACCACCCCTATTGTTTTTGATGTAGGTGTGGGCTCTCGCATGACGTGAGAGTGATGGTACCTTGAAGTGGATGCGTTCCGAGCTTAAAGAAGACTATTTGGATGCATCACTTTCAAGGAGAGTTTGGTGGGAGGACCACCTTGGTTTGGAGAACTAGAGAGGTGCCTTCATCGGTTTTGGTATCGATCTCTAACTCCCGTTTATATTTACATGCTTTCCACATTATTGAGTTTTTAGCATATTTTAATTAGTATGTTAAATGCCGTGATTATTAGATCATTGACATGCATGTATAGCATTTGAGTTCATCCATGTTTATATGGACCCATATGTTGTGTTCTCACCATTGTTTAGCTATTATGTATATCATAGTTCTAATGCACGTGCATTTACATCGTATTTTTATCATGTTGGTTTATGTCTCATTTTATGCTTCATGATTTGATTACATGTTTGGATGTTAGTTTTCATTAAAACTTGGATATACACTTGTACATCTAGTGAGCCACAAATAGACTTTTATATGCTTGTGCTTAAATGCTCATTTGTACTTGTTAAATGTACTAGTAGAGCCTAGTTTTGATGATTCATGCATTTGACTTATATTCCCCATTTTACATGTTTTTCGTGTTTATGTTTAACTTCATGTATATGTCCATCTTATCTAAACTATTAGCTATACATATACATTCCTTGAGCCACTTGCCTTCATGCATATATTTGGTGGACTCACTATGTTTGGATATATATATGTATACTTTAGTTTGTACATGACATACACATACCTTGAAGATTAAATCGTTTTGATGATTTTCATGTTTCATGGAATATAATTTTTTTTATTCCTTGCTTGAAGGATTTCGTACTAATTTACAAATTTTTCATATAACTAGTTCGTATTCTTCATTTGATAGAGTTTTCAAACATACTATATTTTCAAACATATTTTTAAAAACCCTTACCCATTTAAGGGCGGTTGGTTGGGCGACCATGCCTTATATGCTTATTATTGAAAGTCTTTTTAAACTTGTACATGAAATGAGTGGTAGGTAATATGAATTATACACTTGATCATATTATGTTTTCAATTGGTATCATTGGATTGTTTCAATTGGTATCAATATTTACATTTTTTTTTGTATACTCATATAGATGTTTTTGATATATGTATGCTTACACTTCATATAGTATCAATTTCGATTGGTATCTAACTTTTTATACATATATAGGCTTTATTTGTGCTCAAAGATATATATATGAAAACAAAAAATTTTGGGTATGCTAAGCTTGATTTTTCTAATGACTATCTTATTTCAATTGATTATGTTTCAATTGGTGTCCTAATACAAGCTTATGCATCGTTTTATTTGGTATTTCATAAAGGGGGAGAAAATTCGTATTTTATCTTTCAATTGGTATTTTGTTTGCCTTTGATTTCCACTCCCATACTTTATGATGAAAAATAATTGAAAAATGAATATTGATTTTAATTTGGTATCATATGTTCAAAATGAAAAATACTTTCAATTGGTATCAAGACGTTTATTTGTTTACCTTCAATTTGGTATCACAAATGATTTTATATCATATGGTATCTATATCTTGTGATATCTTAATTAAGAAAAATTCAAAATTTGTAATGTTTATTTACAATTGATATCTTAAAATTTGATTTACTAAGATATCTTAAAATTTTGTTTTAATAAGAAAATTAAAAATGTTTTGATTTATATTGCCTATATGCAAGGAGAGCTTAACATCTCTTCTACATATAGATTCATGTTGAGTGTAGCTTATATTGAGGAGCTTGACAACTCTTCTTTATGTGGTACACGTGTGTAGGGGGAGCTTCACATCTCCTTTTATGCATTGCATATTATGTGTTATGTGAATTAGGACTTGTCATCCTTTCTTCATGTAATGCATGTATGTAGGGAAGTTAACTTAGCGTCTTCCTCTTCATGAATGTATATCGCATATAATTCTTTATTGATTGATTTGAGTTCACCTCTTTGTGGGGGAGAACATTATTTTTATGTTTACTTTAACCCTTTGTTGATGATTGACAAAAAGGGGAAGAAGTATTTCAGTATATATGCATGTTTTGGAAAAGATTTCTTGTTTATGCATATATGTTCTGTTTTGCAAATAGGAGAAAAAGATTTGATGTGTTTCATGCTTGTTTATGCATGTTTATCTCCTTATATTTGCATACATGTTTGTTTAGATTCATGTGCTTCATTGCCATATATTATTATTTATTGTGATGCATGAGTTAAGGGGGAGCTTCTTTGAAGCTTTACTTTAATCCATGCATATATAACTCCATGAGTTTTGTCATCATCAAAAAGGGGGAGATTGTTAGCCCAGAGGCCTTCCACTCTAGTTTTGATGATGATTAACTCATGAAGTTATGTTTACTAATAATCTTGTGATGTTTAGTTTCAGATCTTAACCAAGATATTAGTAGGTGATTAGCTTCAACAAAGGTGTTTTGGAGCTTCTCACATGGTGATTCAAGTGCCCGAGCATCAAGATCATATATAGCACTCGTTGAAGTCAAGCTCGGTGGATCATGGTTTGGATCGAGTCGGCTTGAAGACGGAGTTCGTCAAGTAGACTTCGATACATAGTTTAATTGTATTTAGATCCATTTGTAAAGACTAGATAGTGTGATATGCTCAAGTTCACAACACACACACTTGTTTAAGTTTTCATGTTTATTGGTTTTCGGTTTTGGTTTAACCGATCTTGGTTTTTTTGAATAGATAGATTCAAAACAAGTTTACATGGTTTAATGTATATTAGATTTGTTCTATATACATATATGCTTCATATCTTGACAAACTTATTTTGATATGCCTATTCATGTGTTTGGAGTTTTGTGTTTAACAAAACATATTTTTGGATTTAAATGTCAAAAATATTGATATATATCTTTATATGTATATTGGAGTATATCCATATACTACATGCCTAAAAGTTATTTAAATATCATGTTTTTGTATTTGGATGAGTTTTGAAAAATCGGATTTTCATTTGAAAAATCCAAAGTTTGAAAAATACGGATTTTGGTTTTTAGCAAAATTTCCATAACACAAAAATGGTTCAAATTGTTTGAAATATGTGTTGAAATTTTTCACACATGTTTGTATATCAAATATAATGTTAGAACTTATTTTTGTGAAATTTTAGAAGTTTTATGGAATTTATTTTAAAAATTAAAACCCAGTTTTTCAGTCCCAAAATTGTTTCTGCCAGGCCCTGGCGGTCGACCGACCGGTCGACCGGACAAGGAGCTGGTCGACCGTTCGGTCGACCGGATGTGCACAAGGAACGTGCACGTAGCCAACCTTTAGGCCGGTCGACCGAGCGGTCGACCGACTGAAAGCAACCCATTATCGGGTTGTTCCGATCGATCGGGCGGTCGACCGGGCGGGTGACCGAGAGCCGTTGCTCTCTGGTTCTGGGCGCGGTCGACCGGGCGGTCGACCGACAGTCGCTAACGGTCAAATTTAGACCGTTGGCCAGTCGACCAGATGGTCAATTCTGACCATTTTTTGCTGCAACGGCTAATTTTTAAAAGAGGCTATAAAAACCCCATTTGAGAGAGGTTTTCTTTAAGAATTTTCAAAGCAAAAATTTCCTACTTTTTAAGTGTTTTCAGCAAAATGTTTTTGAATTCAAATTCCTATTCTCTATTTGTTTTTAAAGTGTTTTGTTATTTCAAAGAAAATAGTCTTTTGAATTATTTTTGATATAAAAATTCTATATCTTTTAGGAGAGTTTCCCAAGTGATTTTCTTTGTTAAAAACACTTTGTTTTCCACACTTGAGTTTATCATTCTATCCTCTCTATAGGATCCTTGTTTTTGTGGAAAAGAAATTTGTTTGTGGTCTTTTGATCACCAAGTTGTAAACCCTTATCATTGCTTGGCTTTGTGCCTTTCCCTCTTAGCGTAGAGGAGGTTGTGCAATTGGGTTGTATCCCTCAAGTGTGAGGTGATCCTTATTTGGTTTTGTGCTTATCCCTCATTTGTGAGGTGGATATTGTGGTGGCTTTGTGCCTAACCTCTAAGGGTAGAGGTTGTGTTTGTAAAGAGAGGAGTTGTGTACTCCCAGTTGTAGTTACCCAAATCCTCCGTTGAGGTTCCCTGTGTGGGAGTCCTGTGTGGACAAGTTAGTAGATTGAAAATCCTTCTGAGTGAAGGTAGGGACGTAGAGCTGGGTGCTCGAACCTCGAAACAAATCTTGTTGTTTGCGCTTAATCCATTGACTCTAACTCTCTCTTTCATATTGTGCCTTGCATCATTTCATATTGCTCATTCATATATTATATGCTTGGCTTGTTTGTGTGTGCCTCACTTGTGCTTAACCACGAGAGCTTCATATAGAGCCTCAACTCTTATTCAAAGGAATCAAGAGGAGTTAGTCCAGAGCCCTTCACCGGGAATTCGGCTACACTCGTTGGTTGCATTAAGTGTTGATTGCAATTAAGTTTTAATTTTCGCATTTAGTTCACTAGATTAGCCGTACACCAATTCACCCCCCTCTAGGTGTACCTTCAAATTTGAGTATTAGGTAAGATTAATTCTTGATCTATACTGTTCCTTCTTAAATTAAATCCAATCCTTGAAAGAATTATGGGTAAGATCAAGTTTATAAACCCCTCCTAAACCATTTGAGTGATTGAGATTTTTTAAAACTCTTACACTTACCGTGGTTGAGCCTCTTGGTATCCTTCCACAATAGCTATGAAACCTAATCAAAATCTGATTTTGTGATGTTAGTTAGATGAAAAGAAAATTTTCATAGTATGGTTTAAACTATGAAGTTGAAGGTGGATTAAGGAGAGGATGATGGTAGATTAAGTTATGTTAGAATTATTAATGTTCATATGAAATTTGCCTATAATTAAGAATTTTAAATACTTAACTTCATAACTTACTTATGTTTCAATTTAGGTGAAGAGGTTAAAGGGGAAGTTGAGAAATTCTTAATTCGAAACACTTTTGAAATGGTAGTACAGAGCTGTTAATGTCTGTCGAGATCTAAAATCTGAAACTTGAGGTTTCTTTCGTATGGATATTTAGAATAAAATAAATCATATAATATACTATTGGAAAGATAATCAAGTCTGCTTTCCAATGACTCTCACAGTGTCCTAATCAAAGATCTGTGCTAGGAATTATCACTGAAAAATGACAGACTAGTTGAAGATACCGAGTTGCAGAATTTTGAATGTTTAAAAGATTTTTGTTTATTTAGATCTATTCATAAGAATTAAGCAGGTCATGTAATATATTATTAGAAAGATCATTAAGTCTAATTTCCAGTAGAAGTTTCTGTATCTTATTCTTATATCAAAAGAGGAGTTATGATAAAACCATCATCGATTATTATGGAGGTCAGATCCAACGAATGTCTATTTACGAGGGGTCTATGTGAAATTTATAGGAATTAATAGAGAGGCATGTTAAGCTGAGCCTAGTAACATATATTATAAACGCGGGTATATCATAAATGTTTATTAGAGTATTGGCTCTTTATAATAATGTCTCATTGACGGTATTTTGCATATATATACCCGGTGTGTTGTCAAATATCCTCAAACTTAAATTAGCTTTTAGCGTTACTGACAAATAGTAAATTATTGTGTTATGGAATCCAAAATACATATTTTGCCCTAACACATAAACCCTTCTATGGCCTAATAAATTGGACTTTGAATAGAATATTTATTAGCAAACAGTCAATGGAAGAATCATGAAACGCCAAAAGTTACTTGTACAGACTATAGTTCTATCAATTTTAACTAACTGATAATTAGACAAGTTAATGGTCAACGCCAAATTATACTGACGGTAGACTAATAGATGAGTGAACATAGACATTAATTGAAAAGAAAGATTTTCTTGGTACGATATCAAAGTTGAAAAATCAGAATGGTAGGATCGGTAGTATCAAGATCGGTATTGACGGAAATCCAAACAGTTTTAGCGTTTAACTCAAACCATGAATAAGTGAGAATAATTGTAATATATATATATATATATATATATATATATATATATATATATATATATATATATATATATATATATATATATATGTATATGTATGTATGTGTGTGTGTGTGTGTGTGTGTGTGTGTGTGTATATATATATATCTTGGTTGTGACCACACTGGTTACATCATATCAAAGAAATTTAAGGAACAATGGACTGTTAGGTCTTTTTAAATTGTATGTAAAATCAAATAAGTTATATTTCAATTAACAAGTATGTATGAAATTTTCTCTTCTCCTTACAGTCTCAACTTACATTTACGTCTAGCCAGGCTATCTGAGGAAGTAATACTTTTGCATACCGATGGATATTTCATATTTATTGTAGAATGCTATTATAGCAAGGATCTTCACCAATAGTCAAACAGCATCAAGGGTTAGAACATGTGTAAATGTACCGTTGAAATTCAAACTCCAAATTATCCCCTTAACAGATAGTGTATGTCATATAAAGTTACTAAATTTAATACATATCTGAAATTATGATTTTCATTTATATGCATTGTATCTTATCAATTCTTATTAAGTCCCTTTCTTTTATTGGGTGTGATGTCTTACAATACGCCATGAGTTAGACGATAACTGTGACGATTCAGATTATTCTAGTCTATGGACAAATTTAAATCCACTTAGAGCATCATATAGAAAGTACACATATTATATATACACATATATAGCTCTATAAGGTAAAAAGAAAGTTTCACTACCTTGATTGTTAAGAGAGTGTCTATTGCGGTCAATTGGTATTTATACTAAATATGTATAGTCTTGAGTGTATTAGACTCTGATTCAATATTGGATTCATAGTCATCGTGAAAGGTATCGTAAAGTAGGCTTAGAATTGAGCATACCTTTTTAGCAAGTATTGCAATAAATATAAATCTATTCTGTTCAGAATCTTCTAACCATTCTCTCTCTCTTTTAAACTCCAATTTAGAGAGTGATCGCAGACAATTGACTGAAATAATATAAATTTTTAAATTGGTTTTATAATGAATTTAGAGATGTAATATTGGGAACCAAATTGATAAATTGAGAGAACAGAAATCCATGAAAAGTTGCTTCCTATAGCATAATGAGTGACATAGATATAAAAATAGCGTTACGTTTACGTATATATTAATGGTGATACACATCTAGTGTAATAATTCATGTTGCTATAAAGAGTTGTCCGCGTCTCCTCAAAAATTACCTTAATAATTTATGAATTTGAATAACTAATAGATTGTTACTGTTAATAACTGATATGGTTGTTAATATATGCTTATATACATGATTGTAGTATGTTGTATAATCAGAGAAAGATTGATAATTGATTTCTATGTTTAATGCCCGTGCCATGCATCTTGTACGTACATGTTGAATATATTTGTTATTTGTGTTGTTGATCATATTTTGGATAAAATTAGCGGTATGTGTGTGGTGAGAATTGGAGTAAAAGACCGGATAAGTTGAACTTATTGTCATAAATAAACTTGAAAATATATGAAAAAGATGGTGTGTAACATTTTGCTTATATGTGGTAAGTATAAATATATGTTGTGTGTATCTATATATATACTTTTCGAAGGAAGGGGCCGGCGGGAGTTGATGGGAGGGGGAAGATAGTGTTTTTTATATACACACACACACATTTTGTAGGAAGGGGCCGGCGAGAGCCGGCGGGAGGGGGAAGACGGTGTTATTGTTTTATATATATACATTTTGTAGGAAGGGGCCGGCAGGAGCCGGTGGGAGAGGGAAGACGATGTTATATTTTATATATATATGTACATTGCTTTATGTATATATATATATATATATATATATATATATATATATATATATATATATATATATATATATATATATATATATATATATATATATATATATATATATATATAGGAAGGGGCCGGGCGGGAGCCGGTAGACCTCTATTATAGATTGTATATACATATAAGTAATATATGTGGTGCAGTTCAGTGAAATGACATGTGAACGCAGTGAAGTGTGATGTGATATTATAATATGAGAAGTATTATATGATTATATAATTTACAAGCATGCTTGGTGATGTATGTGTTATCTGAATGCATAAACTATGTTTATGACTTAACTGTGACGATTGATGTATTATCTTGTGTGGAATACAAGACACGTAAGTAATACATACTATGTACACATAAGACGGGTTCAAGCAACTAAACACATTGTTTTATAAAATTCATAAATATTATTGTACGAAAGATGGAAATTCAAGAAAGAAATTGGGAATTTATGATCATAAGAGTCTGATCGTCCTCGAAGATTTTGGAGGCCACTGTCATGATTATTAAACCATGAGATATCATTAATTCTTTTTGCCTTCTCACTCTTTCAAATTACCCTTATTACTTGGATATTTATATTCTCATTGATATGCTATCATTCCTTAATTTATTCCTACTCTACTCACTGAGCTGTCGAGCTTACTCCCCCTCAGACTGGTATATTATGGGTTGCTTTGAGGCAGGGGTCCAGTTTATACTGCGCAGAGTTCGTTCTGAGTCAATCTATTTTTTTATAATCTAATCATGTTGTATTTTTAGAATAATTATGCTTGTAGAAGATAAATGTTGGTTGTGGGATAGATGGTTAATCTTGTATATATGTAGAAAACTTTGTAATAGCTTTATTTCAAGTTGGCATTTGAGATACTTTTATTGGTTTGTGATATCAAGGTGTATATTATCAATGTGATGATCATGACAAGTTAGAATTTATCATTTCTGAATTTTATGAATACGGAGAGGAGTACCATAGAGCTTATGTTATTATGCTTCCACATAAATAGGCGATGTCAAGCCAAAACATCTTTATGAATGTCTGGATGATTTTTGAGTTCAGTTATGTGATTGAATTGAGAATAGTGGGCTGATGTTAGCTGAAAGTATCGTATTTATATTGGATATCACATCCGACCAGTATATACAAAGGAGGTGTTGTCGAAATTTTTATGAATTTGAAATGATTATGAGAATCGGTCAGCTTAAATGAATGTTATGTTAATTGAGAACTTTAGAAAACTGGGACCGTTATAGTTGGCATCAGAGCTAAGAATTTTGGGATAGGAAATAGATTTGGAATAGTGGATGTAGAAAGAGAGTTCATTGTTAGGACAGATTGCTATGAATGATATGCAGGTGTGTGTGTTTTACATGTACATGAATGTATTGTTTAATATAGAGGATTTAAGGGGGTAGGAGTTCTTACGTGAATGATAATCTCGAACGGGATATTTGGTCACTACCTTTTATTAGAATTATGGTATCCACGTGCCATAACTCAGATGTGCTCTGCTGGGAGTGTGGGCCCTCAGTATGAGCTGCCAGTGGTATGTGACACTGGAGTAAGAAAATGATTAAAATATCAAATGAATCAAGAATAATTTGGATCGTAAGGACATAGTATAGAATTGATCAACAAATAATGAATCTTTGAGGTGAATGATCGAGAAAGATGTTGCATCAAAGAAAGATTTTGTGATATGCAGGAGAAATATAAAGATTTTCTACTTACTCATTTCAGGTAGCAAGTTTCGAGGGCGAAACTTTTGTAAGAGGGGTAGAACTGTAACACCCCAAATTATTAACCCCGATTTAATAAAATAAATCTTGGGTTGTTAAGGCTATATAGAATATGAGGATAATTTTTGATATTATAATTTAGTATGTAAAGAATTTCAATAATTTTGAAAATTTTAAGTCTTATATATGAATATACATACGTCATAGTTATTGTGCACATATTACTTCAATGTATAGATATACTATATTTATCAAGAAAACACAACCATGAGAAATTTTTATATTTTTTATTTGTGGAGGGAGTAGGTGTGCATGGGAGGGGAGATCAAGGGTCTAGATCTTCTTGAATTGGGAAATTGACACTTGGATGAAATGGGCTATGGCAAATTTGTAATATTATATGGGTATGGATCTTAAAGAGTCCAAGGAGAGCTTATCTTCTTCATCCTCTTCCTAGGGAGATTCTTCCATAGTAAAAACCTAGAAACCCAAAGATCCAACTCCATCTCTATTCATCACTCTTCATCTATTTCTCTCTCCCTACTGCTCTCTCTCTCTCCCCTCGGATGGTGCGGCAGCAGTACTGCCGCACCATGGTAGCGACGGCGGCCGACTAGGCGTGGCCAGGCGTGGGCGGGTGGCCAGCGTGGAGGCAAGGGCGGCAGGAGGTGAGTTGGGTACATAAATTTTCAAATTTGGTTTTAAATCCCAAAATTTGAATTTTTAATATCATATCTTGTTTTGATAGTGATGATACTTTAATTTGAGTGTTAGGTGAGATTAATTCTTGATCTATATTGTTTCTTCTTAAATTGAATCCAATCCTTGAAAGAATTGTGTAAGATTAAGTTTATAAATCCCTCCTAAATCATTAGTACAAATTGAGATTCTTGAAGATTCTTACACTTATAATGGTTGAGCCTTTTGTCATCTTTCTATAATAGCTATGAAACCTAATCAAAATCTAATCTTATGATTTTAGTTAGATGAAAAAGAAAATTTTATGTTATGGTTTAAACTATGAAGTTGAAGGTAGATTAAGGAGAGGATGATGGTAGATTAAGTTATGATAGAATTATTAATGATCATATGAAATTTGCCTATGATTAAGAATTTTAAATACTTTACTTCATAGCTTACTTATGATTCAATTTAGGTGAAGAGATTAAAGGAAAAGTTGAGAAATTCTTAGTTCGAATCACTTTTGAAATGGTAGTACAAAACTGTTAAAATCTGTCAAGATCTGAAATCTGAAACTTGAGGTTTCTTTCATATAGATATTTGAAATGAAATAGGTCATGTAGTATACCGTTGGAAAGATAATCGAGTCTACTTTTAACGGCTCTCACAAAGTCCTAATCTAATATCTGTGCTAGAAATTATCGCTGAAACATTACAGGCTAGTTGAAGATGCTGAGTTGCAGAATTTTGAATGTTGAAAAGATTTTTGTTTATTTAGGACTGTTCATGCGAATTAAGCAAGTCATGTAATATATCGTTAGAAAGATCATTAAGTTTAATTTTCAGTGGAATTTTTCTATCTTATTCTTATATAAAAAAGAGGAGTTATGATAAAAAAAATCGTCAATTATTATGGAGGTCAGATCTAAAGAATTTCTATTTAGGAGGGGTCTATGTGAAATTTACAGGAATTAATAGAGAGGCGTATTGAGCTGAGCCTAGAATTAAACACATTTCTTCCAGTAACACATGTTATAAACGCGGGTATATCATAATTGTTTATTAGAGTATAGGCTATTTATAATAATGTCTCATTGATGGTGTTTTGCGTATATATACTCGGTGTGTTGTCAAGTATCCTCAAACTTAAATTAGCTTTTAGCCTTACTGACAAATAGGAAATTATTGTGTTATGGACTCCAAAAAATATATTTCGCCCTAACACATAACCCCTTATATAGCCTAGTAAATTGGACTATGAATAGAATATTTATTGGCAAAGAGTCAATGAAAGAACATGAAACGCTGAAAGTTACTTGTACAGACTATAGTTCTATCAATTTTAACTAACTGATTATTGGACAAGTTAACGGTCAACATTAAATTATACTGACGGTAGACTAATAGATGAGTGAACACGACTATTAATTGAAAAGAAATATTTCCTTGGTGCGATATCAAAGTAGGAAAATCAGAATGGTAGGATCGGTAGTATCAAGATTGGTATTGACGTAAATCCAAACAGTTTTAGAGTTTAACTCAAATCATGAATAAGTGGGAATAATTGTAATATAATATATATATATATATATATATATATATATATATATATATATATATATATATATATATATATATATATATATATATATATATATATATATATATATATATATATCTTGGTTGTGACCACACTGGTTACATCATATCAAAGGAATTTAAGGAATAATAATCTGTTAGGTCTTATTAAATTGTATATTAAATCAAAGAAGTTATATTTCAATTAACAAGAATGTAAGAAATTTCCTCTTCTCCTTACAGTCTCAACTTACATTTATGTCTAGCCAGGCTCTTTGAGCAAGTAATACTTTTGCATACCGATGTATATGTATATGTCATGTCTATTGTAGAATGCTATTATAGTAAGGATCGTCACCAATAGTCAAACGACATCAAGGGATAGAACATGTGTAAATGTAAATTTGATATCTAAACTTCAAATTATCTCCTTGACAGATAGTGTATGTCCTATAAAGTTACTAAACTTAATACACACCTGAAATTATGATTTTCATTTATATGCATTGCATCTTATCAATTCTTATTAAGTCCTTTGTTTTATTGGGTGTGAATCATAAGTTAGATGGTAATTGTGACAATTCAGATTATTCTAGTCTATGGACAAATTCAAATCTACTTAGAACATCATATAAAAAGTATACATATCATATATGCATATATATAGCTCTATAAGGTAAAAGGGAAGTTTCACCACCTTGATTGTTAAGAGAGTGTCCATTGCGGCTAATTGGTATTTATACTAAATATGTGTAGTCTGGGTGTATTAGACTCTGATTCAATATTAGATTCATAGTCCCCGTGAAAGGTATAGTAAGGTAGGCTTAAATTGAACACATCTTTTCTGGCAAGTATTGCAAGAAATATGAATCTATTCTATTCAAAATCTTCTAACCATTCCCTCTCTCTTTTGAACTCCAATTTAGAGAGTGGTCACAGACAAATTGACTTAAATAATATAATTTTTCAAATTAATTTTATAATGAATTTTAGAGATATAATGTTGGGAACCAAATTGATAAATTGAGAGAACAGAAATTCAAGAAAAGTTGCTTCCTATTGGCATAATGAGTGATATAGAAATAAAAATAATATTACGTATATGTTAATGGTGATACACTCTAGTATAATAATTCATGTGGCTATAAAGAGTTGTCCGCGTCTCCTCAAGAATTACCTTAATAATTTATAAATTTGAATGATTAATAGATTGTTACTGTTAGTAACTGGTATGGTTGTTGACGTATGCTTATATACATGATTGTAATATGTTGTATAATCAGAGAAAGATTGATAATTGATTTCTTTGTGTAATGCCTGTGTGCATGCATCTTATACGTACATGTTGAATATGTTTGTTATTTGTGTTGTTGATCATATTTCGGATAAAATTAACGGTATGTGTGTGGTACATGTTCGAGAATTGGAGTAAAGGACCAGATAAGTTGAACTTATTGTTATAAATAAACTTGAAAACGTATGAACATGAGAGTACATGTTCGAGAGAGATCTGATACATGCATATAAAAGATTCCAGCAAGGTCTTTAGTAATTTTATTTATTTCTAAAAGCGGAGACCCTATGAAGATAATCCAGTTCTGTGGCGCATATTACGCCACGTCACCGCCGGCTGAGAAACACTCTCAGCTGTCGGCTGATATACATTTATAGGGTTCCCGCTTTTAGAAATAAATAAAATTACTAAAGACCCTGCTGGAATCTTTTATGTGCATGATTCAGATCTCTCTCGAACATGTACCATCATGTTCATATGTTTTCAAGTTTATTTATAGCAATAAGTTCAACTTATCTGGTCCTTTACTCCAATTCTCGAACATGTACCACACACATACCGCTAATCTTATATATATATATATATATATATATATATATATATATATATATATATATATATATATATATATATATATATATATATATATATATAGAGAGAGAGAGAGAGAGAGAGAGAGAGACTTGTGTCCTTCCAAAATGATTTGAGGCTGAATCCTTCCCACTCAAATATTAATATCCGACATTCGAATACAAGATCTACTCCGTTGAAGTTGATCAATATTATTTCAAGTATCTATAAATCAAAAATCAAGTGTTTTGAGTACTTTTTTCCCATGCATCAAGTAGGGAGAAAATGAACGGGCTAAATAGTGAGTTGGTTAGTTTAACGGTGTAGAACATTTGAAACCTAACTAAAATTGGTTTGTAAGGTTTTTAAATGTTTAGATCATAATCAAATGGCCGGATCGAGAATTTATATGTCTAAAGACATAGATCTAACTAACTCACGACTTTCCGCTGTCCATTTTGCACCGCTTGATGGATGTGCAAAAAGTATTCAAAACACTTAATTTTTGATTATTAAATACTTGAAATAATATAGATCAAATTCAATGGAGTGGATCTTGTATTCAAATGTCGGAGGGCTGTATTTGAGTAGGAAGGATTCAGCCTCAAATCCTTTTGAAAGGACACAAATGTGTATGTGTATAGAGGGATAGATTTGAGCACATGATGAAGGATTCGAGCTCTAATCCTTTCCACTTAAACTCAAACCCACGACATTCAAATACAAGTTCAGCTCCGTTGAAGTTGATCTATATTATTTAAAGTAACTAAAAATTAAAAAAATCAAGTGTTTTGAATACTTTTTGTCCATCCATCAAGTAGACGCAAAATTGACGGCCAAAAATAACATTTATTAGATCTATGATTTAGGCATATAAATTTTCGATCCAGCCATTTGATTCATAATCTAACCATTTAAAAATCTCACACACTAATTTTACTAGATTTCAAATATTATACACTGTTAAACTAGCTAATATATATATATTACTGAGTTCCAATTGTATAACTGGATATGATAACAAGCAAGATACTTTCATAAGATTGCGTACGATTCAAAATTCTTTTTAGATGGTTGAGTTAGCGTGTACGATTGCGGTCAAAACTTTTACCTATTCAATATATGTGTGTCTTCTTTGTGATTGGGACCTTTAGATAATGAACAATTGATACTTTTCTTAGAAATTAATAACAATAGATCAATAAATAAGAGCAGATCGCTTCTTTTGAGTATAAAAAGAAATCAGATCATTTTCCTTTAAATTACATAACTCAATCAGTAACTTATCCAATATCACAAATATATATATCCAAATAGTCACTTTGTAGAGTACGTAATCTTTTTTTCCCTCAGAAATAAATTAATGTTCTCCCAATAATAATCTCTTTGACAGCCTCAATTATTATCTCTTTTACTTTTAGATTTATTCCTCCTCTTTTACATTGTAGTGTGTCCTTTCTACTTTCTACTGCACTAAAGCTTTCACATTTATACTCCAACAATTATTTTATATATCTATATTAATATTTATATCTTTCTTCTTTTTGAAATATAATATTTGCATTTTTCAAACATTTCCGTGCCTTTTATTATGTAATTAGGAGAGTGGACAACCATCACCAAAAGACTTGTTCCAATTTGAGACCACCAACCAACCAACAATATTGATACCATTATAATGACAAGAACTAGGATAAAACAACAATAAAGGCATGGAAATGAAAGGAATATTCTCCAAATGAATGACATGGCAAGCCTCTTACTAATATCTTTCTTGGATCATAACAAGCTCACACATCTTTGTTAATTAAGTTCACGAGACACATGAGATTAAGAAAGGAAAGACATATCAGAATCCTATGTGACTTTGTCCCCATATGTATGTTATATAAAATTAAGGAAATATGTCTTGAGAGTTCATGGGAATTGATATTCACATAGGGTCTGTTTGTTTGTTCTGAAAGTGGGCGAAAACACACTTTTTTTGAAAGTACCCCTGGAGGGTGAATAGATGTACAAACTAATTTAGGACAAATGATGCAGAATTTAAAAACTAGTTGCAAACACACTATGTATAACTAAGAATGAGCCCGAATTCCTCGTGAAAGGCTCTGAAACTACTCTTCTAGATTCTTTTAAACTAAGAGTTGAGATGCTTTAAAAACTCTCTTGGTTCAACACAAGTGTGGGCACACAAATAATATCAAGCATGTATATGAATATAAGCAAGTAATAACAATGTAAGATATAAAAGAGACGAGAGTTGAGAAATAAAAGATCAAACGCAAACACCAAGACATTTTTCGAGGTTCGAGCCACTGCTCTACGTCTCCGCCTTCACACAGAAGGATTTCGGATTTTCACTATATCCACACAAGACCTTCCACAAGGGGAGCTCTACTGAGGAATTACAACTCAACACCGAGAGTACACAACTCCACTCTCTCAACACAAATACCTCTATACAAGAGGGAAGGCATAAAGACAAAGCAAAGAAAAGAAATACATTTGGTGATCACAAAGATCACAAACAATCTGTCTCGGTGACCTTGAAAGATCACAAACAAATTTTCTCACAAAAACAAGATTCTATAGATAGGTATACAATTGATAGCTCAAGTGTCAGAAATCAAAATGTTTAGGAAAATAAATCTAAAAAAAAGAACTTGGGTAAAACACTAGATAGATATGAAAATAAAGATCAAAACAAATTTCCAAAGATTTCTTTTTCCTTAATTTTTCTAACACTTTGAAAACCAATAAAGATTGAAAATTGAAGCTCAAAAACTTGTTTTAAAATACTTTAGAAAATGGGCAAGAAGACACTAGAAAACTGATAAAAACTCTCTTGAAAAATCTTAATCAAAACAGCCCCCCAAACCCCTTTATATAGTGTTAGAGAAAAACTAGCCGTTGGGGTCAAAAACTGCCCAGATTGGGCTGTCAGTCGATCGTCTGGTCGACCGGCCAACGGTAAAAAATTTGATCGTTTGACACTGTCGGTCGACCGCCCTGTCGATCGTCCCAGGCAAACTTGCCTAACGGTCGACCGCTCGGTCGACGGAGGCCAGAACCAGAGAGTTCCCTCTCTGGGTCGGTCGATCGGCCCAATGGCCAAGACAGCTGTGCACCTCTATGCACATCGGTCGACCGATCGGTCAACCGCCAGCAGACTCAGGACTGGGTTATAGGATTGAGAAAGTTGGCTTTTAATTTCCTATAAAATCTCATAAAATCACATAAAATTCACAAAAATAAGTTTTTATAAATATTTGAAATACAAATATGTGTGACCAAAAATCAACACATATTACAAACAATTTGAATTATTTTTTAGGTATGAAAATTTAGCTTTAAACCAAAAACTGTATTTTCTGAAAACTAGATTTTGAAAAAAAAAATGCTTTCTCCAAAACTTGTATATATACAAAAATAAGATATTTAAACACTTTTGAAGTATAGTGTATATGGATAGAATCCAATACAAATATAAAAGATATATCTATATTTTTGATATTAAATCCAAAAAAAAGTTTTGTTTAAAATAAAACTTGAAACCACATGAAGTAGATACATCAAAAGAAGTTTTAGACAATATGAAACAATAATGTATATGGATGAAATCCAACATACATATAAACTATGTAAACTTATTTTTGATGAAACATATTCATGAAAACGATATATGTATATTTGAAAATCCGAAATCGGTTAAACCGAAACTAATAAACTTTTAAAATTATGTATGTGTATACTTGAACATATCAAGACTACTCATCTTTACAGAAGATCTAAACAAAACTAAACAAAACAAACTGAAGTCTTCTTGTCAATCTTTATCTCCAAACCGACTCGATTCAAACACAATCCATGAGTTTGACTCCTTCCGAGTGCTAGATGCGATCTTGACGCGCGAGCTCTTAAATCAACATGTGTTAGCTGCAAAACCGGTATTGAATCCTTTGTTGAAGCTAAACACCTACTAAGATCTTGATCAATATCTGAAACTTATTAAACACAAGATCATTAGTAAACTAAGCTTCATAAGTTAGTCATCATCAAAATTAAGGTGAAGGGTTTTGGGCCAACATTTTTTGACCCTGATATGTGAGCGCAGGCGTTTTTCCTGTCCTCGAATCTGTTTGTTTACTATGAAAACTGAGAAGGAAAAATGATGGGCCTCACGCTTTCAACTCAGTTTTTTACAGCTACAGAGACGTGTCAGATTCCCAAGCTTTAGCTCCAAAAACACTAAAATTCTGTTCGAGTGAGGCCGAGACACTTTTTCTTCTTTTATTTTTCAATAACCAAACAAGACCGCAAGCAAGTATGGGTGAGACTCGATTTAGAAACTCTTGCACGGCTACAAGAGGCCTTTTTCATGTTTTTGCGTCCCAGCACCACGGAATCATTTTGTGTCTGAAGACTGCGGACTTCACAGGCGTGGAAAAAAAAATGAGACAAAGAAAGGACAGATTACGCTAAACTCCCGTGGACTTGGACTTGTTTTCAAAGCCCACCACATACTTTTAGAAAATACAATAAATTATCATAATTAATAAACATTTCCTATAATTTTCACAAACCTATTATATTATTGGCCCAACATTGAAGGAATGGTCCGCGATATCAGCAAGATATTTAGGTGATCGTTAATTTATTAATGTCGTCAGATAGTATTTTATAAAAATTATAGAAAAAACTTATGATAATCAGTGTTCTAAATATCCCCGATATAACCCTGATATTGTACCGATATTACGTTTATGACACCTAACCACAATGATTTAGCACATCTAAACCGATATAGCGTTTTTCATCCAAAATCACCAATAAATAGGCATGGATCCGATATATCGGCCGCAATTTCGACGATTTTGGACCCGATATAGCGTTCTACACCTAATTTCTAGGTTAGATATTTGGGTAATACAAGTGATGTGACAATGTGGTATTTTTGAAGATTCTACACTTGGATAGTGATTATGGATTCATAGGCTTGATGCAAGTTATCGAGTTAAGCATATCTTAAACATATAAGTATGATGTTTTATGTAGATTTATATAATTTATGCATATATTGTCTTATTGATATGCGATTTAAGACAAGAAGCTATGTGTATTTACAGTCCGATTTTGACATCCGATTCTTGAAAATATCTCCGATATATCCCCATCCCGATAAATTTTTCCGGCCGATATAGCCGATGTGGCCGCCATTTAGAACACTGATGATAATTGAGATAGACTTGTGTGGTTCTGGAAGGATTCGTGTCCGAATTCTTCTCACTCAAATATCAATATCTGACATTCAAATATAAGAACCACTCTATTGAAGTTAATTTATATTATTTAAAGTAACTAAAAATAAAAAACTAAGTATTTTAAATACTTTTTGCTCATCCATCAAGCGGCACAAAATAGACGTCCGAAAGTAACGAGTTGACTAGATATATATTTTTAGACATACAAATTCCCGCCCGGCCATTTGACCATAATCTAAACAAATAAAAATCCGTACAAACCAATTTTGGTTTCTTTAGAGAGAGATACATGAGTAGAGGTTGTTGGTTCAATGAATAAAAAAAAGCATAGCTATCACAAGATAAATGAAACCCATCAAGGCTCTTCTAATTTTCGCATGCAGTTGGTCCGTAGGTTGTTGTCTTTTTGGTGTGCAAATCAATGCCTCGTCTTGAAAGCAGCCAGTCTTCTTCCATGTTTGCGTACCAGACGTGACTAGGATTGAGTCGTAAGAAGGTGAGATTATTAGTTAGATATTATTTGCACTTTGTGGGGAAAAAAAAGATATTCCACTAGCGTGGTCAATGTCAAAGAAATTGAAAGATAAGAGATCAAGGTGTTTAAGACAAGATCTTTTTGTTGGAATTGAAGAATATAAAGCTGAATCTTCGAGATGAATTATGGCGAGATCGTTGATCAAATCAACCGGATGATGGTTGGAGTGTGTTCTCCTTCCATTTGTGATGAACGTGGTATATTTACATGTTCAATTCCGACTTCGAATGAATGAGATATTCAAGTCCAAAGATTGCCTAATTCAAAGTCAAAAGGGACTAAATTTAGCTACAAGCATTTAGTCCCACATTGGCCATGTGATGGAAGTATATGGAGTATAAATAGAGAAAAATGAGACCAAAGGGTGTGCCCTTTGGGTACTTGGAGTTTTCGCGCGCGAATAGGAGGGAACTATGCACGTACGTGCGTACGTGCACGCACGCGCGCCGCCGCTGGCGGCGGCGGCGGCCGGCCGGTGCCGGGCCGGGCTCGGGCTCGGGTCCGTGGTTGGGCCTGATCTGAGTTCCCTACCTGGTTCTCTTTTTGAATCAGGGTCCGTTAATCCAACCCGCCCGCAAAAGGATTCGAAAACTCCAACGGGTGTCCGTCCGCGCGAACGGATCTGACCGTTCGCCAACCGCTGTCGGAAAACTGACAGAGCGGTTGATCGGTTGCGACGGTTCTGTCCGAACCGTCGCAACTGCTGGGATTTGGCGGACGAGAATACCCCTCCGGAGCGCTATAAAAAGCGCCCCAGGGGTTCATTCTCAGACACACCAAACTGAGATTCCTTTCTCTCTTCTGAAAGATCTCACTCTCTCTCTCTAAAGTTCTGACTCCGTTCTGAACTGGGCTCCAGCGAAGTAGGACTTCCAGGGCGACTTCCAACAGCGAAGTGGGAATCCACGATTTCCAGAAGTGACTTCCAACGAAGTGGGAATCCGCGACTTCTAAGTGAAGTGGGAATCCGAAGCTACTTCCTAAAGGAGATTCTGCCAAAATTCTTCAACCTTCCTACGTTCTCAACAGTGGGTGTTCCTCCAAAAGAGTAAGACAAATATTCATTTGAAATTTGTCATTATACCGCTGTTTTGCTAATCCTGTGTAGGTACTGGTTGACTACGGTTCGACCGTACGGTATTTGGTAGTGCTGTCCAAATACCGTGAAGAAGTGTTGTATCTTGGGAGACCAGCGTCCATTATCCCGTAAGCACCGGTGCGGGGGACGTAATTGTCTTAAGGAGATTCGCTGTAAGCGTACCTCACTTCAATTACTGTATAAGTGGATTAAGTCCGTTATACAGGGGATATACTTTATAGTATATCGAGATTGACTTAGATTCAGTCTAAGTGAAACTGTATAAGTGGATTAAATCCTTTATACAGGGGATATACTTTACAGTATATTGTGACTGACTTGGATTCAGTCTAATTGGTGCTTAAACCAAGGAAGGAAATTGAAAGGTGGTTCTTGAATTAAGGAACGTTCTTTGAACGGAAAACCTCCCACCTGATATTTGCCGACCTGGCCAATTAGATTGTTGATATCTCAGTGATCTTGATAAGTTGTCAGATTGATTCTTGTTAAGCAGAATAACCAACAATCTTAAGACAATTATTGTTTCTCACTTCTGTTCTGCTTGAACTTGCAGAAAAAATGTCTGAGACAAATCAAGATACCTCCAGCAAGGCAACAAACATACCGCTCCAAGGTTTGATGCCAACTCCACTTCCTAACCGAAGCCGGAGAAGCCAGGAAAGTTTGATGGCACAGAGTTCAAGAGGTGGCAACAGAAGATGCTCTTCTACTTGACCACTCTACATCTGGCCAAATTTCTGCAGGAGGATCCACCAGAACCCGGAACTGATCGGGATTCAGTCCTTGCATTCGATGCTTGGACACAAGGTGACTTCCTTTGCCGAAATTATGTTCTTAATGGACTGGATGACTCTCTTTACAATGTCTACAGTCCGATTACTACGGCAAAGAAGTTATGGGCCAGTCTTGACAAGAAATACAAGACTGAAGATGCTGGTACCAAGAAGTTCGTCGTTGGACGATTTCTGGAGTACAAAATGGTGGATAGCAAGACTGTCATCAGTCAAGTGCAAGAATTCCAACTTATCTTGCACGAGATAGAGGCCGAAGGTATGATTCTTCCTGAAACTTTTCAGGTTGCAACCATCGTGGAGAAGCTCCCCCCGGCATGGAGAGACTTCAAGAATTACCTGAAGCATAAGCGAAAGGAGCTAAAGTTGGAGGATCTCATTGTGAGGCTTCGTATAGAGGAGGACAATCGCAAGTCCGAGAAAAGGAGCAGCAAGAACTCCTACGAAGCAAAAGCAAATGTGATCGAGGACTCAAAGGGGAAAGCATCTACTTCCAAAAGCTTGAAGAGGAAGAAGCCTTCCCAGGGGTACAAAGGCAAGGCTCAAGACGGCAGAACCATGCGCTTCAAAGGGACCTGTTACATCTGCAACAAAGAAGGTCACAAAGCAAATGAATGCCGCAGCCGTCAAAAGAAGAACAAGAAAAGCCACCCACAGGCCAACATGACCAACCATGAATCACCAAGTCTTTCTGCTGTGGTGTCAGAAGTAAATCTGACAACCAATAACAAAGATTGGTGGGTAGACACGGGAGCTACTAGGCACATCTGCTCGGAGAAATTGTTATTCTCAGAATATCAAAGGCTAGAGCAAGATGAGCAATTATTCATGGGTAATTCAGCTTCCTCAAAGGTTGAAGGAAAGGGCAAGGTCATCCTGAAGTGGACATCGGGCAAAGAGCTTACTCTTAACGATGTCCTTCATGTTCCAGACATCCGCAAGAATCTGATCTCCGGATCAATACTTAGTAAGAAAGGATTTAGAATTGTATTTGAATCCGACAAATTTGTACTTACTAAGGGAGGGATGTATGTGGGAAAGAGCTATCTTGTTGATGGACTTTTTAAAGCCAATGTTGCAGTGGTTGATAAAAAGTCCGTGTATTTGTACCCAAAGCTAATCAATAAAAGAAATTCTTCTGTTTATTTGCTTGAGTCTCCAAATTTGTGGCATGCTAGATTAGGGCATGTAAATTACAAGTCCTTAAAGAACTTGTCTAATCTGGGATATATTCCTAAACTCAACTTGGAAGAAATTCGCAAGTGTGAGGTTTGTGTTGAGGCCAAGTTGGCTAAAAAATTCATTTCACTCAATAGATCGAAATACAGAACCTTTAGGGTTAATCCATAGCGATCTATGTGACTTGAAGTTTATGCCAACTAGAGGCGGTAAAAAGTATTTCATTACTTTTATCGATGACTGTACAAGATACTGTTATGTGTATCTTTTAAACAGTAAGGATGAGGCAATAAATATGTTTACAACATATAAAGCCGAAGTTGAGAATCAACTCAACAAGAAAATCAAGATTCTAAAATCCGATAGAGGCGGAGAATATGAATCAAATGATTTTAGTGAGTTATGTGCTAGTTTGGTATAATACATCAAACTACAGCACCATACACTCCTCAGCAGAATGGAATTGCTGAACGGAAGAACAGAACTTTGAAGGAGATGGTTAATTCCATGCTCGTAAGTTCTGGAGCTCCGCAGAACTTGTGGGGAGAAGCTCTATTAACTGCAAATCATATTCTAAATAGAGTACCCCACAAGAAACTTGGTCTTATACCATTCGAGTTATGGCATGGAAGGACACCTTCCTACCATTACCTCAAAATGTGGGGGTGCCTTGCAAAGGTGCTAGCACCATTACCTAAAAAGACTAAGTTGGGAGCAAAAACTATAGACTGCGTATTCATAGGCTATGCCTTGAATAGTAGTGCCTATAGGTTTCTGGTTCATAAATCAGAAATACCTGATATTCATGTAAACATGATTATCGAATCTCGAGATGCTGTGTTTTTGAAGATATCTTTCCGTACAAACGGGAAGCAGATAAGACTTCTGGGAAAAGAACACACGAGATGGCGTTCAGGGACGAAAGCCCCGAGGAACCAATTGTAAATGCGAAAATTGAACCAAGAAGAAGTCAGAGATCTAGAATCTCAAAATCTTTTGGTCCAGATTTCATAGCATACGCTATTGAGAGCGAGCCTCAAACATTTAAAGAGGCTATGTCAAACCAGAAGCACAAATGTGGAAAGAAGCTATAAATAGCGAAATAGAATCCATACTAAGTAATCATACTTGGGAATTGGTAAACTTGCCTCCTGGAAGTAAACCAATTGGGTGTAAGTGGATTTTCAAACGAAAATTAAAACCCGATGGATCTATCGATAAGTACAAGGCTAGATTAGTAGCCAAGGGTTATCGGCAAAAAGAAGGACTTGACTACTTCGATACATATTCACCAGTAACAAGAATAACGTCCATTCGGATGTTGATTGCGATTGCAGTATTGCACAACTTAGATATCCATCAAATGGATGTCAAGACTGCATTCTTAAATGGTGAATTAAATGAAGAAATTTATATGGAGCAACCAGAAGGATTTATAGTCAAGAACCAAGAACACAAGGTGTGTAAATTGGTAAAATCCTTATACGGTTTAAAGCAGGCTCCAAAATAATGGCATGAGAAATTTGATAGTGTCATGATCAAAGATGGATTCACTATCAATGAATGCGATAAGTGTGTTTACACGAAAACAGTTGGAGATGCATGTATCATTGTTTGTCTTTATGTAGACGACATGTTGATACTTGGGACTAATATTGAGATTATTAAGTCCACTAAAAGAATGTTATCCAGCTGTTTTGATATGAAGGATCTGGGGGTTGCTGATGTAATTTTAGGAATTAAAATTACTAGAACACCAGATGGAATCAGTCTATCTCAATCTCACTACGTGGATAAGATGATAGAAAGATTCAAGGATCATGGGATAAAAGAGAATACAAATCCTTTTCTCCCACACGTCCACCTTCATAAGAATACAGGAACTGGAATACGCCAGTTGGAGTATTCTCAGATTATCGGAAGTCTAATGTATTTAATGAATTGCACTAGACCCGATATTGCTTACGCTGTAAGCAAGTTAAGTAGATATACTAGCAACCCTAGTGATCTACATTGGACCGCTTACTACGAGTATTGGGTTACGTATCACATACCAAGGAATATGCCTTGAGATATGGAAAGTATCCTCCTGTACTGGAAGGATACAGTGATGCTAATTGGATTGCAGATTCTGAGGAATCAAAATCAACTAGCGGATACGTATTTACTCTAGCAGGAGCAGCGGTATCATGGAAATCTTCTAAGCAAACATGTATTGCCCGTTCCACTATGGAATCGGAATTCATAGCCTTAGATAAGGCTGGAGAAGAAGCTGAATGGCTTCGACAATTCTTAGAAGATATACCGTTATGGCAAAAGCCAGTGCCCGCTATATGTATACACTGCGATAATCAAGCAGCTATATCTAGGGCACAAAATGTGATATACAACGGTAAGTCTAGACATATTCGTCGTAGACATAATACCGTGAAGCAGTTGCTCTCAAATGGAATTATCTCTATTGACTTTGTAACGTCAAAGGATAATTTAGCGGATCCGCTTACTAAAGGTTTAAGTGGAGAGCGTATAAACTGCGCATCGAGGGGAATGGGTCTAAAAGCCTAACCTTACCGAGTCAGCTTAATGGAAACCTCACTTAGCGACTGGAGATCCCACGGACTAAGTTCAAGAGGAAAAACTAGTTATGATTGACTCAGCAAGTAAGCACTTGGGAGCTTGACTCCAATCCATTCCTAAGGTGCACATAAGTGCTTTTCTACAAGTGGATTAAGGATAAGCTTAACGCTTTTAATGATGCCTATATCTTGTTACTATACAAGTGGAGTAGAGTAGACTACTCTTCATAGGTCCATCACCTATGTGAGTATAGAGTTGGGTCGGCTCTTTGGGAATCTCTATGGAGGCTGTTATTCCCTAAAGATACTCTCTGAAACCAAGAATGTCCAGGGCCAAAACGGACACAACAGAGAACCAAAGTTGATTTGGAAAGTCACTGTGTGAAACTTGTTGACTAGGCTTACACTAACGGCTAACAGTTCAAGACCTAGTTCACTGATTAGCCAGTAAGTCCGATAAAGCTTTCACTATGGAAGGTTCAAGACCTAGTTCACCTATCCTTATGCAGTTTCTTTCTCAAGTACCTTACACAATAGAGTCAGTCTCTTTGTGTGTCATTTCCTTGAATCTCCATTCATTGTGGGGGATTGTTGGAATTGAAGAATATAAAGCTGAATCTTCGAGATGAATTATGGAGAGATCCGTTGATCAAATCAACCGGATGATGGTTGGAGTGTGTTCTCCTTCCATTTGTGATGAACGTGATATATTTACATGTTCAATTCCGACTTCGAATGAATGAGATATTCAAGTCCAAAGATTGCCTAATTCAAAGCCAAAAGGGACTAAATTTAGCTACAAGCATTTAGTCCCACATTGGCCATGTGATGGAAGTATATGGAGTATAAATAGAGAAAAATGAGACCAAAGGGTGTGCCCTTTGGGTACTTGGAGTTTTCGCGCGCGAATAGGAGGGAACTATGCACGTACGTGCGTACGTGCACGCAGCGGCGGCGGCGGCGGCCGGCCGGCGCCGGTGCGGCGCCGGCGCCGGTGCCGGTGCCGGTGCCGGTGCCGGTGCCGGGCTCCGTGGTCCGTGGTCCGTGCCTGGGCCTGATCTGAGTTCCCTACCTGGTTCTCTTTTTGAATCAGGGTCCGTTAATCCAACCCGCCCGCAAAAGGATTCGAAAACTCCAACGGGTGTCCGTCCGCGCGAACGGATCCGACCGTTCGCCAACCGCTGTCGAAAAACTGACAGAGCGGTTGATCGGTTGCGACGGTTCTGTCCGAACCGTCGCAACTGCTGGGATTTGGCGGACGAGAATACCCCTCCGGAGCGCTATAAAAAGCGCCCCAGGGGTTCATTCTCAGACACACCAAAATGAGATTCCTTTCTCTCTTCTGAAAGATCTCACTCTCTCTCTCTAAAGTTCTGACTCCGTTCTGAACTGGGCTCCAGCGAAGTAGGACTTCCAGGGCGACTTCCAACAGCGAAGTGGGAATCCACGATTTCCAGAAGTGACTTCCAACGAAGTGGGAATCCGCGACTTCTAAGTGAAGTGGGAATCCGAAGCTACTTCCTAAAGGAGATTCTGCCAAAATTCTTCAACCTTCCTACGTTCTCAACAGTGGGTGTTCCTCCAAAAGAGTAAGACAAATATTCATTTGAAAATTGTCATTATACCGCTGTTTTGCTAATCCTGTGTAGGTACTGGTTGACTACGGTTCGACCGTACGGTATTTGGTAGTGCTGTCCAAATACCGTGAAGAAGTGTTGTATCTTGGGAGACCAGCGTCCATTATCCCGTAAGCACCGGTGCGGGGGACGTAATTGTCTTAAGGAGATTCGCTGTAAGCGTACCTCACTTCAATTACTGTATAAGTGGACTAAGTCGTTATACAGGGATATACTTTATAGTATATCGAGATTGACTTAGATTCAGTCTAAGTGAAACTGTATAAGTGGATTAAATCCTTATACAGGGGATATACTTTACAGTATATTGTGACTGACTTGGATTCAGTCTAATTGGTGCTTAAACCAAGGAAGGAAATTGAAAGGTGGTTCTTGAATTAAGGAACGTTCTTTGAATGGAAAACCTCCCACCTGATATTTGCCGACCTGGCCAATTAGATTGTTGATATCTCAGTGATCTTGATAAGTTGTCAGATTGATTCTTGTTAAGCAGAATAACCAACACTTTTAAATAGGGGCAGGAGATATCTTCTCCAAATAAGACGAGAAACTTAGGGTGGGTTGGTTAACTAGAATTTTTTTTTTTTTGAGGTGGAATATTTTATGGAACTATTTTTAAAGTGTTAGTCAAATGAAACTTTTAACTACAACTGACGTTAAATTTTTTTTTAAGTGTTAGTCAATTAGAACTTTTAAGTGAAATTGACACTGGAACTATTTTAGGTGTTAGTCATAATTAGAATTAGAACAAAAATGTTTTAGTTTTTAGCTCACAATGTAAAAAAAAAAAGAATGTTCTACTTATTAAAATTGCTTTCAGTGCCCTTCACTACCACAGAAAAGAGATTTCATGTCGGTTAATAGCCGACGTTAAAAAAAATAGCCGCCGACGATGTCTTGGAAAGTCTCTTCAACTTTCCACATCGGTTTTAAAGTGATGTCTAAAAAGTTTTTAACGTCGATTCTTAAAAGAACCAACGTTAAAAACTAACCTTTCCACGTCGATTGTAAAAAAACGACAGGAAAAGTTCATTTTTAGACAAGCAGTGCGAAAACCGACGTGGAAAATTAACGTTCCACGTCGATTCTAATAAGTACCGACGTATAAACTTCAGTATAAACGTTTGTTCCATTCAGAACCGACATGTAAAGTAATATTAGACGTCGGATTTCTTAAGAACCGATGTGTAATGTATGTAAGACGTCGGTTTTAAAACCGACATCATATATTTAATATTTTTTAAATAAAAATACCAAACTTTCTGTACATGTCAAACAGAAACATATCAAACACACAGATTGCAGCTAACCAACCAACCAGTTATGTATACAACCTGTACATATCAAACAGAATCATATCAAAAATAATTACAGCCAACCAACCAGACAGAGTACTTAATAATAAGATCTCACACATGCATATATATCATCAAACACATAATTATTCCAGCCAATCAATCCACACATATATGTAATGAGAATGAGAAAATTTAACACAATATATGACACACACGCGGTTTTGTACAAAATTTCCAAAAAATAACTTACCATCAATACACTTCAGCAAATAAGTCGCCCACTCTTCCTGAACTTCCAGCAATTACATATCTGTATATGCCGTTTTATTTTTATCGAACTGTAAACATATTTAGTTTTTATTTATGTTAATTGTAACACTAACAAAAAAGTATAAATTTGATTTAGTTCAGAAGATTATATCTTTATTGGAATAAGATTAATTTGCCAAAGTAACGATTTGACGCATAAACATCATAATATAATATCCACACACAATGAATTTTAGTTGATTGGGACACTACATGAATTGAAATATGTGTTAAATAAAAGTTAAAATTTAAAGTTTTTTCGTCAATTTCTAAAAGATTTACCTGAATTCTCTTATATGAAGTAAGTATACCCGTCATCTTGGATTCAACATGGTGAACGCCTTATTCATAAATTACAGATAATAAACAAGATTATTAATAAATATTTTAGAAGTATTTGATAGATTAATAAATATAAACAAAATTAAATACTCACAAATCAATTACTTTCTTAATATCTTTCCGTACTTCGCCCCCCAGCGAGTCCAACTAGTATATAAGAGAAGAGCTCGTATCAATCACGCACAGAGTCCAATGGCCACTACAAGATAAATTCATATATGAGAAATTAAATTAAATGTGCGTGACAATTAAATTTTATTATTAGAATATCAACGCTTACCCCGTATTATATGGCGCAAAATATAACCGGGGGGCCTGTCTACCTCTTCGCAATGTGTCCATGACATAGTGAGCCTTCAACTCTATTTCATCTATATGGCTAGTCACAAGTGCTATATGGTATGGACAAATAAAATCATACAAGTGACTCAAGCCCGTGTCCACACACCAATAATGTAACAACCTAAAATTTATAAGAAATTACCAAGATGGGTTAAATATAAAACAACTAATATTTATTAATTGAAAAAACATACATCAATTACTCACTTTATGTACAAACAAATATATGCAACGCTTATCTCCGGCGGCCTATGAACCTCTCGAGGTCATTACGCTCAAGGTATAGGGCCATTTCGGTTGAAAATAACTCTATATCCATGGGTTTTGTGATGATAGATCCCTCTCTCATACCCCACGCATATGCAATCACTTTTGCCATTTTGCTATCTGGTGGAGTAGTCACTGGCTGATTGACTGACTCTGCAAATGTCTTCAAGCTCTGTTGAGTCACAGCCGTACCACCTCCTTCCTTTAGTCTTTGCCTGTCATGATACAATGGCCAAATCAATTTGTGCACATTTAATTTAAAATTTAGAGCTGTGCTTTAATTATGATGAACATACTCGTGTATCCAAAGTGATAAGTTTCTTGGGCTATGACACGAAATTACCAATAGCATCACAGACGGTTGTCATCTCATCACGTGAAATTGGTAGAAGAGCATCCATATCCAATGGATCCACGATACTCACTCTTATATTATCGGATCAAACTAGTCCGATGTGAATGATTTGATCATCACCAGTGTTGAAAGCTCGTCCGTGCGCCACAACACGATTTTCATGTTCAATGGCCAAATCAACCAGAATAAACCCACCCTGAGACAACCATATAATAAGTATGACAAATAAGCATATAAGTGTGTATGTGTATATGTGTATGTACATGTATGTGTGTGTACACATATTAAATAAGATTACCTCTGAAATCTTGGATAAATCCTTTAAAATTGTACAACTTTCATTGCCGCTCTGTGGCGTATAATGGGGTGGCAGATAGCTCGGCGGATTAGTATTCATTTGGAATTTTCGTCGCATTTTTTCAATTTCAGACATGAAGGAAGCTCTGAAATCATCTTCTCGCCTCTTATATTCATCTTCTCATCTTCTCTATTTATCTTCTCGCCTCTTCCATTCTTCTCTTGAATTTCCTTTCTTCTTGAAGTTTGACTTTCACCAATCTAGCAACATTTTCGTTTGTAATACCTTGGCGGTGTGGCGAGAAGTATGAAAATAGTTGGACATGGTAGCCCCTTGCCCGACGCCTTGAACACGACCGGGGGTGCTCGGGCTTACCCAATCCATGGATAGAATATCATTCATCCTAGATGGATGAATGTAACCCTGAGATGCCGACTGAGAAAGATGGTCCTACAAAAAAAATTAAAGAGAAACACTTGTATTAGTTTCAAACAAGAGAAAACACTTATGATAATTTTGTTGTAAATTAAACACCTACAATTTCATTTGCAACAGCTTGACTATTAACATTTATGTATGAACTATCTTTTCTGACCCTAATTTTAACCCACAACTCATGTTGGAAAATTGAGGATACAGATGAATCATCCTCAACTGATCTTTGGGATATTTGTTGTTTAAAACATGTAAAAAATATATAAGTAATAATCTACAAAAAAAATATTTAAACATTAAAAATTAACAAATAAAATTTTTTCTTACCAGTTCTTGTTCAAGTTGGCATATCCCTTATGAGATAGTGCGTGAGGATAGATATTTAAATCCTGAATATCTTTATTCTTCTGACTTAAAACCTATTAAAACACAACTATGAAGTAAGCATTAAGATTTCAAACAGGACATTTAATTATATAATAGTTTCTTAGTTATGTTGTATTACCCTAAAATTCTGTAGTACTATGTTGAAATACGAATCGATCCCATACTTCATCGTCAATGCAATCATACTCCAAGGGGTTTTTGTTTTACCTTCATTTATGTACTCCCTTGTCAACTTATTTTTAAATTGCTTCCACATTTTTCCACAGAAATTAGTAAACAATGACGATATTCTCATCAAATTCGAATATAGTCTGCAATATGTCACAAAAAATATTAATGTATATGTGTTGGTGGTGTGTGTGTGTATGCCATACTTGATGTGTGTGTGTGTGTGATGATGGTGATGGTAGTGGGTGCGTGTGTGCCATACTTGATGTGTGAGTGTGTGTATTGGTGGTGTACATGTATGTGTGCCTTGATGTGTGTGTGCCATATATGCTTGATGTGTGTGTGGTGGTGGTAGTAGGGGGCGTGTGTGTGTGTGCCATGCTTGATGTGTGTATGCCATGCTTGATGTGTGATGGTGGTGGTGGGGGTGTGTGTGTGTGTTTATATAGATAATTAAATTATTCTGAATTTACTTACAGAAATATCTCCTCAGATCTTATTCTTCAGCTCTTCAGGAATCTCGCGCCAATCGTGGATGTCAATAGGGACATATTGACGAGCCACATGATCGGTCATATATATTGCATATATATTGTCACATTACCATGTTTATTATCTATAAATATTATTAATAAGTCTATTTTTCTTTATAAAGTACATGCCAATTGCTAAAAAAAAGGGAAGAAAAGTAAGCCCAAAAGCCCATCAAATTCTGATCTAATTCAGAATTAATTCAAAATCAGAAGATCAGAGCAGATCATGACAGATCAGAGAGGTTGAAAACCAGTTAATTTAGTTTTATAAGAATCCAAATTGGTTAGCTTGAGAATCACCGAAGATCAGATCAAAATCAGAGATAAAAAACAAATCCAGCCAGACAAAAGGGAGCCAAATCCGATGCCATAAGAGATCTCCACCATGATGTGGCCATTTGGCCACATCCTGGACGCGAATCCGCGGCTTGTTGGTAGAGATAAGGGGAACGTTTTCTCCCCTTATCTCCTCACTCCTTTCCCTCTGGGTTTTACCTATAAAAGACAGGGTTTTGTGCTGAAAAAGAGAGCGAACACTAGAATTAGAATTATTGTTTATTTTTTAGAGTTTTAGGAGTATTGTTAGATAGTTCCGTGAAGTTGTATCTCCTCTTTATTTTTCAATTTTAGACCAGCAAAGAGAGAAGAGTAGAATTGAGTGTGTAATTCATCTTTGAAGTGACAATCAAAGGAGCTGCAACTCGCTTATTCAGCTCGACTCAAATTCGGTATGTTATATTTGATTTTCATTATCTTGTTTGTTTTTCTTTCATCATGAGTAGCTAGATCATCTTCTGTGCGCACTAATTAATCTCTTATACCTCCTCTCTTGATTAATTTTTATGAAAGCAACTCTCTTGAATAATAATAATGCCTAAAGTTAAACTTTGTTCTTGAAAGCTCATGTGGATGCTCTTCTTTTAAACTTGGACTTTCAAAAGCACAAATATTTTCAAATCATTTATTTCATACTTGCTTCTTCGCGCTTGATGGTTTAATATTCTATTTTTCATGATGTGTTAAGAAAGGGCTTAAGATTTAAACCAAAACCATCTTATTTGTTTTACTTGGACATGATTTTTGCCTATGATAAAAGTGACGCACCCAAATGTTCTTGAGATAAATACGTAGTTGAGTAGAAAATTAGTGAGCAGATCTTCTTCCTATTTAAAAACAACCAAACAATTTTTAACACTTTTTAAAGATCACCTTTTTCAAAGCCTTCTCTAAATTTTAATTTTTCTTTTAATCATTTCCCTTCTCTCCAATCTCTTTTCAACTAAAAAACAAACACCATTCTTTGCTTTTTAAACAAAAATACCAAAAAGCTTCTGTCGCATTCCTCCTCGTGGACACGACCCGTTAGCCCAAAGCTACACGGTAATTCTTTTACTTTCATTTCACAATCAAATTTTGGCGCCGTTGCCGGGGAGAGAACGGTGTATTTATTTTTTAACAAGTTTGGTGTCTTGTTTCAGGGATGGTAAGATTCAGATTTAGTACACAAGTTTTGCAGGAGAAGACTTGTTATTCTGTGCCCCTACTCTCAAAAGTAGGAAACAGAATTTCAAGAAATTGCAGCGCAAGTTTGAAAATTTGTGGACTACTAAGAAACTCTTTTTTGCAGGACATATTGCTTGCAAAAACACAGTTTTTTTTGTATTATTTTTTGCTATATCTGATATTCACACTCCCTATTTTTTTAATCCAACAGTAATCTGAGTGATTGTTAATTGCTCAAAAAATGTTTAGACTTGTATTCTAGGCATTTGTCTAATTACGTTTCTTTTACAATTACTGTTGAAGATAGCTGGAGACAAGGTACGTATGTATAGCATATAGTTTAGGAAACATTCTTCGGTGATATTTGCTTGTGAATGTTACTTTTCTATATCTTGCACACTTTGCACAAATAAATCTTAAGGGCAAAACCCAAATCAAGATAAGGTGGGGAAGTCATTACCCTTTCTTAGTCCACAAACCATCTCCAAACACGCACAACCTAAGCCTAATTTAAAATCTGATAGACGTTGGCCTTAGGGACATCTCGAACTCATTAAGAGATTATCCTAAGAGGAAAGGTGTTAGAATTTGACTCTTACCAAATCAGTGTCTAAGAAAGGGATTGAGGGGCGAATCTCGAAGGCTGGTGGTTTGGCTTAATTAGGCCCGTCACTTTTGTGCGGATACCTCCCACCAATCTTGCCCTTACCTGGCTGATTAGCTTGTGGTCAAAGTCTACATTATACCTCCTGTGGACAATCAATCAGTTAGGAGTTGTCTAGGTCAAAGTTACCTTAGACTAGGCTGGTTGTTTATTTTTGTTGACTATTGGTGAACTTGTTTGTGATTGTGTTTGTGTATACAAGTGTGGTCAAGAGACCCTAATTCTTCTAGGTTAACTAGAAATACATCACCACCCATGTTCGAACCAAGATTAGATTCGGTTATGTCTCAACCGACATCTTTGCAGGATAGGTTCTATCCATTAGAACCTCACGTCCATCTTGCATCCAACTTCCATCGGTTGGTGAACACAACTTTGAGCTTAAGCCACAGTTCATCAACACACTCCCTAAGTTCCATGACTTAGAGTCTGAAGATGCTTATTTCTTCATAAGAGAATTTGAGGAAGTATGCTTAATGATGAAAATCTCACATCTTGTAGATGATGCTATTAGATTGAGATTTGTCCCTTTCGCTCTTAAGGACTTAGCCAAGAAATGGCTATACAGCTTAGCGGCTGGCTCTATCACATCTTGAGATGGTTTGATCAAGGTCTTCTTGAAGAAATTCTATTCAATTCATAAGACCGCTCTCATTAGGAAAAACATCATGCAGTTCAAGTAAGAACCTAGTGAATCGTTTTGGAGGTACTTTGAACGCTTCAAAGACCTCCTTATCCAATGTCCTCATCATGGAATAGAGAAATGGCGATAATGCCAAATTCTTTATGACGATTTAGACTACTCAACCAAGACTCTCTTAGAAAGCATGTGCCAAGGGGGATTTTTGCAGAAGGATGAGAATAAAGGATGGGATTTACATAAGAATCTAGTTGAAAAGACCATCCAATGGGAACCAACTAGTGAAAGCTCTAGGAATTCAAACTCTATCTCTTCAAAAGGAGGTCTCTATTCAATTGAATCATCCATAGTTAACGAGGCTAAGTTAGTTAACCTAGCGAGAAGACTGAAAGTTTTAGAAACTAAGGAACTAAGTCCAGTCAATTAAGTCAGCCCAAACCAAATTCCAACTCCGGGTTGTACTTATTGTCAAGCCATGAATCATGTGTTTGAGGAATGTCCTGTGTTTCAAGTTCAATAACACTTTCCAGAACCGATGAATGCGGCCTTTTCAAGGCCTAACAATGATCCTTACGCACCAACGTATAATCCTGGCTGGAGAAATCATCCAAATTTCTCATGGAGCCAACAAAACAATGACCACCGCGGTCAAACCATGCAAGCCACTTCCATCATTCCAATAATTCTTCCAATCGTCAACTCAACTTTCCAATTCACCCTCACAATAATCCCAACAATTTTTCACATTGTCAACAAAATTTTTCCAACCAAGCTCCACAACCCTCCTTTCAGAATCCTCAGCTTGAAAGGAGAATAACTGACTTTAAGAGAAATATAGAAAGGTACATGAAGGACCAAGATTCTCTCATGCAAACAATACAGAGACTAGAGGGTCAAATGAGCCAATTAGCCAATCCATAGAATGAGAGGCAAAATGGTACCTTGCCCAGTCAACCAATTATGAATCCTAGGAATTCTCAACAAGCTCATTTGGCTGAGGATCAATCATTGAATTAATGTAATGCTGTTCATACATTGAGGTCGGGAAAGAAAGTTGATAACCAAGTGTCAACACCACCCAATCCCAGTCAGCACAATCACACTTTAGCATCCACCTCATCTAGTCCCAATCCTTCCAAATCTGACGAATCTGAAACAGATAAGTCAACCAGTCAGGTGTACAAGCCTATAATACCATTTCCTAATAAGCTAAAGAACAACAAGCAGAATCCACACATGGATAAAATAATTGATATCTTCAACCAATTGAAGATAAATGTGCCACTTCTTGATGCCATCCAACAAGTCCCATCCTATGCAAAATTTCTTAAGGACATGTACACCAAGAAGAGAAAGACTAATGTACTCAAGAAAGTCTTCTTAGCCACTAACATTAGTGACCTACTGTCGGGTCCGATCCCTATCAAGTACAAGGATCCGGGTTGTCCCACCATTGCCTGCACTATAGGACAAGCCGAGATTAGTCATGCACTTCTTGACTTGGGAGAAGTATCAACCTGCTTCCATTCTCAGTTTATCAGCAACTCGGGTTGGGCGATTTTAGTCCAACTCGAGTCACGATCCAACTGGCTGACCGTTTTGTGAAAGTTCCAAGGGAGAAATTAATAATGTTCTTATTCGTGTCGGGGAGTTTATCTACCCAGTTGATTTCATAGTTCTTGAGACACAACCCTTGTCTAATCCTAACGCTCAAACTCCTGTTATCCTAGGGCGCCCATTCCTTACTACTGCTAGTGCTATTATCAAGTGTAGGAATGGGTATATGAGATTAACCTTTGGGGACATGACTAGAGAAGTCAATGTCTTCAACCTAGAAAAACAACCTCGTAAGATAAGAGACCAAACATTTGAGGTAAACTTTGTTGAAAATAATTGTGATGAAGAAAGTGAAGGTATAGAGAATGAGTCTCTGTTTCTTAATGAATTATTTAAGAATGAATGCGATTATCTTAATGAGAAGGCATATGTCAGAGATCCTTATTTTAGAGTACCCTTTAAAAAAGAAAAATTTGATTGAATATCTTCACTTTTGATGAGCCAACCAATAATATATCGTATAAGAGTATAATTCAAGAACCTCCGATTGACATACTCCTTGAAAACCTCTTTGAAGAAGAACTCATGTATTTGTATGAACCAACTAGGGATATTTTGGTTAATTACAGACCTCCAGGGGAAAGTGTTGACCTAAGTTTTGAGGAGATGTATGAAACTGAGTTAGAATTCTTAGGCATTCATAGTGAGGAAGTTCCAACTGAGAAGTGTAATGGTGATCAATTTTGAATAATAAATATAGAAATATGAGAAAAAAAAACCTAAAGAAGGTGAGACTGAGGAGAAGAGAGCTAAAATGAAAAAAAAAATTGACTTTCCCACTATGCCCTATAAAGAGGACCCATTGGAATGATGTTAGAAGAGAGCTAGAGGAATGAGACCAGAAAAGATTTAGGTGTGGGAGAAACTTGATGCTGTACATATTTTTGTATAATATATCCTCTTTTACATTCCATTTCATGTATCTATACATTTTTTTCATACATTGGGGACAATACATGAGATAAGTGTGGGGGAGGGCTCTAACATGACTAAAACATGACTAATATAACTAAAAAAAAAAGAAAACAAAGAATATATATATATATATATATATATAAACTTTTTGAAAGGTAAGAACAATATTTTGGTATATTTTTGGTAAGAAATTAAGTCAATTTTAAGGAATAGGAAAATCATAATCAGGATTTCTTACACTTAGTCAAAATAAGATGACTTATTTGATTTTCAGGGTTAGGAAGAAAATTGATGGAAGTAATGTAGTCTTGACCTTTACCTTGAAGAAATATGCACACCTTACACACTTACACACTGAGGGTGCAAAAACAAAGACTCTTATGCCTTATAAAAAAATGAAATATACCTATGAAAAATAAACAAATCTAATTATTGTTTACCAAGGTGCTTTGGCCTAAGAAAGCCTTGGTATTTATGCAAAATATAATTGGATAAGTTTGAAATATATATATATATATATATATATATATATATATATATATATATATATATATATATATATATATATATATATATATATATATCCTCTGATTAAGCTGGACATTTGTGCCTTATGAAGCAAAAGTATTCACGCCTAAAAGGGGTACATTTTATAAATAAAAACCCTTAGTTTTGTGGCCTTGTCTGCTCGAGTGTGTAAGACCTTAGGGGTGTTTCCTCACCTGGTGCCCTAAGACTGTCCAGTTTGGGTGTCACTGACTAAAGGCTCGTTATATGGGCAGATTAGAAAGCCTAATGGAATTGAGGAATAAATACCACAAAAAATAAACATAAATAAGGCATAAGAATTAATATTAAAAAACCCTTAGTCAAACTATACGGTCACGAAGGTGCATATGACTCAGGGTAAAATAATAGACTAGATGAGAAATACAATTTGATTCCTTACTTTGATTGATGACATGTTTTTGAATAGAGGCTAAGTTTAGGAATGAAAAGTTCGATATTCTTATAACTTATAGGTTACTTGAACTCTCACAAATATATTTCAAATATTTTCTTTCTTTTCAAAATACTTTTCGAAAATACTAACATTCTTTCTCTTTCTTTATGGATTTTATGGGTGCAATCTACTGAAAACCCTCACGAGACAAGACTCATCCTCTAGGGGTAACCTAGAGGTTTAATGGCTTGTTGCACATGCTCAGTGCAATCGAGTAACCTACAAAAGTGGTCTAATAATTGATTAGGATTAGTTTTGATGTTTTGCTCGAGGGCGAGCAAAAGATAAGTGTAGAGGTGTGATCGGTCACATATATTATATATATATTGTCACATTATCATGTTTATTATCTATAAATCCTATTAATAAGTCTTATTTCTTTTTATAAAGTACATGCCCATTGCTAAAGAAAAGGGAAGAAAAACAAGCCCAAAAGCCCATCAAATTCTGATTTAATTCAGAATTAGTTCGAAATCAGAAGATCAGGGCAGATTATGGCAGATCAGAGAGGTTGAAAATCAGTTAATTTGATTTTATAAGAATCCAAATTGGTTAGCTTGAGAATCACCGAAGATCAGATCAGAATCAGAGATAAACAACAAATCCAGCAAGACAAAATGGAGCCAAATCCCATGCCATAAAGATCTCCACAAGGATGTGTCCATTTGGCCACATCCTAGCCGCGGATCCGCGGATGGCCGCGGATCCGCGGCTTGTTGGTGGAGATAAGGGGAGCGTTTGCTCCCCTTATCTCCTCACTCCTTCCCCTCTGGGTTTTTGCCTATAAAAGGCAGGATTTTGTACTGAAAAAGAGAGAAAACTAGGATTAGAATTATTGTTCATTTTTTAGAGTTTTAGGAGTATTGTTAGATAGTTCGGTGAAGTTGTATCTCCTCTTTATTTTTCAGTTTTAGACAGCAAAGAGAGAAGAGTAGAATTGAGTGTGTAATTCATCTTTGAAGTGACAATCAAAGGAACTGCAACTCGCTTATTCAACTCGACTCAAATTCGGTATGTTTATATTTGATTTTCATTATTTTGTTTGTTTTTTTTTTCATCATTAGTAGCTAGATCATCTTCTGTGCTCACTAATTAATCTCTTCTACCTCCTCTCTCTTGATTATTTTTTATGAAAGCAACTCTCTTGAATAATAATGCCTAAAGCTAAACTTTGTTCTTGAAAGCTCATGAGGATGCTCTTCTTTTAAACTTGGACTTTCAAAAGCACAAATATTTTCAAATCGTTTTTATTTCATACTTGCTTCTTCGTACTTGATGGTTTAATATTCTATTTTTAATGATGTGTTAAGAAATGGCTTAAGATTTAAATCAAAACCATCTTATTTGTTTTACTTGGACATTAAAAAAAACTAAAGGTTTTGCCTATGCTAAAAGTTGACGCAACCAAATGTTCTTGAGATAAGTACGTAGTTGAGTAGAAAATTAGTGAGCTCAGATCTTCTTCCTATTTAAAAACAACCAAAACAATTTTCAACACTTTTTAAAGGTCACCGTTTTCAAAGCCTTCTCTAAATTTTTAATTTTTCTTTTAATCATTTCTCTTCTCTCCACTCTCTTTTCAACTAAAAAACAAACGCCATTCTTTGCTTTTCAAACAAAAATACCAAAAAGCTTCTATCGCATTCTTCCTCGTGAATACGACCCGTTAGCCCAAAGCTACACGGTAATTCTTATCACTTTCATTTCACAATCACCACACTTCTAAGGTAACCCATCAATTTTTCCTGAATTTTCCAATCGATTGATTCTTCTCATTGAACTCCACCAAAAATTTTCTTCCCTGATTCCTTTCTAAGATGAGATCACCATCTTAGTAAGGCCTCGAGTCCTCTTGTTTGCCATACTTTCACTGTCACTACCCCTTCTACTGCTATACTCTGGATCCATATGCCTGTTAAGGAATATAAAAATAATTTGTTAAAATCTCATCATACGCATAATTTTAAAGAAATAATAATTTTCATAAAAATAGACAAATTATGCAAACTATTGATCATATAAATAAATATACATATATATCTTAAATTTTTCTATTTTTATAACTTTTCTCCATAAATATTCCTTCAAAATGATCTCCTCATATGCACAACTCGTCCTCGATGTTATCATTCCAATCATTACCCTCACTATTATCCCCTCTTGATAATCCGACTGAGAAACAGGGAATATCATCAATATTATCCTCAGTATTGTCCATGTCATCACAATCAGGTGTAATTTTTGTTGGCCCAAAGGTCCATCACCCTAGTTTTGATGATGATTAACTCATATAGTTATAATACTAATGATCTTGTGCTTATTTAGTTTCAAATATTTGATCAAGATCTTAGTCAGTGTTTAGCTTCAACGAAAGATTCGTAGTCAAGTTTTGAAGATAGCACGTGTTGATTCAAGAGCTCCCACTTCAAGATTGCATCAAGTACACAAAGAGGAGTCTAGCTCATGGATCAAACTTGGACCAAGTCAAGATGGAGAAGAAGTTTTCAAGAGAAGATTTTCAAGACTTGTGTCATGTTTGTAAGAGTTAAGATTTTGTTTAGATAAAATGTAAAGGATAGATTAGTTGTGAAATACTCAAGCTCATATACAAGCACACAAAATTTATATAGTATTTTTATAAGAATTGTTTTGATTTTAAAAAATACCGTTTTAGTTTTTAGCTTCAAAGAAGATATCTTTATGTTTTATGAATAGAGTTCATCAAAATGAATTTATATGGTTTATATGTGTTTTGAATTTCATCCATACAATTGATGGTTCAAATGTTTAGAAAAACTTATTTGATGTTTCTATAACATGTGTTTAAGTTTTGTATATATCAAAACTTTGTTTAGAGCTTATTGTCAAAAACATAGATATTTCATCTTATATGTATATTGGATCATATCTATACACTAAGCTTCAAAATTGTTTAAAATATCTTAATTTTGTATTTGAACAAGTTTTTGAAAAAAATTGTTTTCAAATTGGAAATTAATTTTGAAAAATACGGGTTTTTGTTGAAGGCCACATTTATATCACAAAAATGGTTCAAATAGTTTGTAATATGTGTTGATTTTTGATCACACATATTTGAATTTTAAAGTATTTCAATGAACTTATTTTTGTAGATTTTATAAAGTTTTACGGGATTTTATGGATATTAAAAAATCAAGTTTTTGACCCTTTAATATCCCTGACCTGGCCTTCTGGCGGTTGACAGAGCCAGAAGTCGGTCGACCGAGCGGTCGACCGATGTGCATAGAACGTGCACACAGCCTTGACTTAAGGGCCGGTCGACCGGGCGATCGACCGATCCAGAGAGTTCACTCTTTGGATCTGGCCCTAGTTGACCGGCCAGAGAGCTTTGCTCTCTGGTTCTTGCCTTGGTCGACTGACCGGTTGACTGTCAGGTCAAGACCTGGGTGCGACCGACCGACCGGTTGACGGCAACTCTAACGGTCATAAATATGACTGTTGGTCGGTCGACCGGCCGGTCGACCGACAAGTCAATCTGCCCCATAACGGCTAGTTTTTGATGCCTCTATAAATGGGACTTTTGGCCAGATTTTTTAAGTAAGATTTTTTGGCTGTTTTCTAGAGCTCTTCTCCAGAGTTTCTAAGCAAGTTTTTAGAGCTTCATTTCCATATCCAAAAGAGAGTTTTCAAGAGTAAATTTCTTGTGTTTTCAAAAGAGTTTTTTGAGTTTTTCCTCCAGTCATTCTATCTAGTTTTCTCACACAAGCTTGAGCTTTTCATTGCTAAACTCATCCCCTAGGATACTTGTTGTGAGAGTTATTTTTAGTGATTAAAGTATAGAGTCACCAAGTGTTCAACTTTGTATTTGAAGAGGCGAACTTGCAGGTTCGTATTGTGACGAGTTCTTGTGGGAGCTCGGTGTAGAGGTACGACCTCGGCAAGCTAGTATGCTTGCGTGTGTTGTTCTTGCGGGAACAAGTGAGGGACTTGTGAGTTCAAGAGTTCTAATGTGAACTCGTTGTAGGTGTTGCGGCACGGGTGATCTTACGAGATTGTTTTAGTGAAAATCCTTCATAGTGTTGAAGGCGGGGATGTAGAGCAAGTGTGCTCGAATCTCGAAACAAATCTCCCATATTTTCGATTACTCATCTCTCTCTCTGACTTGTGTTTATATATCTTGCATGCTTATATTGTTTATCTCTTTATATGCTTGATATATTTGTGCATAATTGATATATGCTTGTGATTGTTTGCTCACACTTGTATTCAACCAAGAGAGCCATAGTGGCACCTCAACTCTTAATCTAGAGGAATCTTAAGTAGAGAGTCCAGAGCCCTTCACTGGGAATTCGGCTACACTCTTGTGTTATACTTTGTGTGTTTGCGTAATAATTTTTAGTTTGCATAATTAGTTTTAATTTCACATTTATTTTACATCAGATTAGCTTGTCACCTATTCACCCTCCTCTAGGTAACCTACAACTGGTATCAGAGCATGATGCTCTTGATTTGGGTCTAACAACCTTGAATGAAGATCTTCATTTAGCTAATCACTATATTTGAATACACACTCATAGATTTCATGACACCTCTCATGTTTGACATTCTTAACATCCAAACTTGAAAAGTTAAGATGTCTATGTACCTTAAAGCCCTAGGTATTCATGTATATTTTTCCTGTATTAAAGATTCATATTTATAAATGGTAAAAACTTTAAGGCCAATGCAAAAGCATCCATGCATTAAAAAGTACCCTAAATGATGAATAGTACCCTAAATGATGAATATTTATCTAGGGTTGCTAACTTTGATTCAGCTTTTGTAGTATGGAACACCCTGTCTCCCTTGGTGAACAAAAGCAAACTGTATGGGGAGTGACTCGGATGATGGAAGTGATGCTTCCAACATGTGCTATATGGTCCATAGGGATGACCCCCTTGAGGTAAATTCTGAATCCGAGATTGATAAAGATGTTGACATGCCATATGTCGAGTTTGCTTCATTTGTCAACAACTTCTTAAAAAGTATGAATTGTTAAAAATTGAAAACAAAAGTTTGAAAAATGAAAATGATTTGGTTTCAAAAGAAAAGAATTCTTTTCAAAATAAATTTGAAATTATTTCAAAAGAAAATGAATTTTTGAAAAAGGAGAATGTTTCTTTGACTTCAAAATTAAATGAAATTTGTGAAGAAAATAATTTATTGAAAAATAAACTTATTTTGGTGAAAAAAAAATTAGTTTAAATGAAAATAAATCCTTGAAAAAGAAATTATTTTAAAAGAAAAAGAAAATATTTCTAAAAAGAAAAAAGATTTTGTTTATCATATTTTTTTCTTCCAAAATTAATGATGATATTTGCATTATGAAGAAGAACATTGATTGTTTAGGCTTCACATTGAGCCAATGTGCATTAATCACTCTAAATTGGAATCTATGTTTCGTAAGAAATAAGCTCCACACATTCATGTACATACCCCATGGTATACGTCACATGCACACCATGATCACACCCATTCTCATACGCATGCTAGAGTGTACAAATGTACACATTGTGACCGCAAAGGCCATCTTGCAAGATTTTGCTTTGATAGATTAAATTTTTTAAAATTTGCTGATAGTAATGTTTAGGTTCCATTTATTTCTAACTCCCGTGGACCCAAAAAGAAATGGGTACCAAAGTCCCCACCTCTTGTATTTGATATAGACGTGGGCTCTCACAAAACGCGAGAGGGTTGATGCCTCAGTGGTGGATGCATGTGAAGCTACATGGACATACCCTATTGATGCATCGCTATCAAGGATGTTTGGTAGGAAGACCACTATGGTTTAGAGACTTAATGAATAGTTCATATGGTTTGGTAATTATCTCTAAACTCATATTTTATTTTACATGCTTTTACATTGATAATTTTTAGCATGTTGCAGTTTTAATGCTCATTATATTAAATGTAATATTATTAGACATGTGATATACATGTATAGTTTTGAGATACACCCATGTTCATATGCATTCATATTTTGTGTTCTCACTATTGTTTAACTACTATATACATACTAGTTTTAAAACACGTGCATTTAGCCTAGTGATCATGTTTGTTTTGTACTTCATGTGGTGATTACTTGTTTAGATGTAGTTTTCGTTAAAACTTGTGTTTATACTTGTACAAGTAATGAGCAACACTTGATTATTGTGTGTTTGTACTTCATTGCTCATTTGTACTCTTTACATGTACTTGTATAACCTAATTTGATGATTCTTGCATTCATACTTGTTTTTCTATTCTTTTACATGTTTAGCTTCATGTATATGTTATTTTTATCTAAAACTAATAGATATACATGAATATCCTTGAGTCAATTGTTTTCATGCAAAATTCTATTATGAACACGTTTATATTTGAGATATGTATGTATACTTTTAATTTTGACAAAACATACATATACCTTGAAGTTTGTTTAGTTTTAATGAAAAATAAAATATTATAATTTTCATATGTTTTGATATTTTGAGCTTTATTGCTTATTTTCATGAATATGCTATTCACATGATTCTTGTGCACTCACATTTCTTTTGTTTACTCATGACTTTATTTTCATGAGCATTTATGAGCTTTATAGATTTTGAATGTCAACTCTTGTGTATTTAGCATGCTTCATGGGATATATGATTTGTTTTCATATTTGAAGGATTTTTAACTAGTTTTTTAAAAATTACTTTAAACTAGTTATTTATTCTTCATTTGATAGTGTTTTCAATCTACAACTATTTTCAAATCTTATTTTTGAAAACTTCTACCCTTGAAGGGTGGTTGGTTGGGCAATCATGCCTTGTGTGCCTTATGGAAAATCTATTTAACAAGTGCATGATAAGGGTGGATGATTTGAGTTATACACATAACTTTCATGGTATTTCATTCTTGTATACTCATACTAGTTTCTATATATGTATGCACCAAAATTCAAGTGGTATTTCCATTTTCATACATACATATGTATGATTTAGATTGTGCTTATTTTACAATGTCAGATATTTTATAGCACAAACTTTTTATGTTAAGATTGATTTAATTTTAAATGTTAATTGGTATTTTACAAGATTATGCATTGATTTCAATTGGTATTTTTTTGGTATCAAGATGTACTTCATGTTTCACTTTCAATTGGTACCAAAATCTACTATTGATATCTTAATAATTTTATTTATCTACAAGTAGTACCAACATTTATTTTGTAAACTTATAATTGATTACAATTGGTATCAAAATTTACTATTGATATCAAAATTTATCTTGTTGACTCAAGAAATTTCAAAATTTTGTTTTAAGTATTATCAAATTTTCTTTTAAAACTTATTGATATGTATTGCCTATATGTAAGGGGACTTAACATCTTCTCTATATATAGATTCATGTTGAGTGTATCTAACATTGAGGATATTGACCTCTCTTCTTTACGTTATACACGTGTGTAGAGGGAACTTAACATCTCCGCTTATACATTGTATGTTATGGTTTATGTGGGTTAGGGTCTAGTCATTCCTTCTCCATACAATGTATGTATGCAGGGGAGCTAACTTTTAACGTCTCTCCTCTTTATGAATGTATATCGCATATACTTCCTTATTGTTTGTTTGTCTTCACCACTTTTTTAATGAATGATAAAAAAGGGGAGAAGAATTAAGAGAGTTTATATATGCATGTCTATTATTGTTTATACATATATGAGCGTTTATATATGAATGTTTATTGTTGTTATGCATATATGTTTGTGTTTAATTTATGTGACTTTATTGAATATCTTTATGTTTATTTGTTATGCATGAGTTAAGAGGGAGCTTCTATGAAGCTTATCTTTAATCCATGCATATATAACTCCATGAGTTTGTCATCATCAAAAAGGGAGAGATGGTTGGCCCAAAGGTCCATCACCCTAGTTTTGATGATGATTAACTCATGTAGTTATAGTACTAACGATCTTGTGCTTATTTAGTTTCAGATATTTGATCAAGATCTTAGTTGGTGTTTAGTTTCAACGAAAAATTCGAAGTTAAGTTTTGAAGCTAGCACATGTTGATTCAAGAGCTCGCGCTTCAAGATCGCATCAAGTACTCAAAGAGGAGTCTAACTCATAAATCAAGTTTGGACCAAATCAAGATGAAGAAGAAGTTTTTCAAGAGAAGATTTTCAAGACTTGTGTCATGTTTGTAAGTGTTAAGATTTTATTTTTAAATAAAATGTAAATGATAGATTAGTTGTGAAATACTCAAGCTCATACACACACACAAAATTTATATGGTGTTTTCATAAGAATAATTTTGATTCTAGAAAATACCGTTTTGATTTTAAGCTTCAAAGAAGATATCTTTACATTTCATGAATAGAGTTCATCAAAATGAGTTTATATGTGTTTTGGATTTCATCCATACACATTGATGGTTCAAATGTTTAGAAAAACTTATTGATGTTTCTATAACATGTGTTTAAGTTTTGTATTTATCAAAACTTTATTTAGAGCTTATTGTCAAAAACATAGATATTTCATCTTATATGTGTATTAAACATATCCATACACACTAAGCTTCAAAAGTGTTTAATATATCTTATTTTGTATTTGAACATGTTTTGAAAAAATCGTTTTTCAAATTGAATATTGATTTTGAAAAATACGGGTTTTTGTTTAAGGCCAATTTTTTATATCACCAAAATGGTTCAAATAGTTTTTAATATGTGTTAATTTTTGATCACACATATTTGAATTTTAAAGTATTTCAATGGGCTTAATTTTGTGGATTTTATAAAGTTTTATCGGATTTTATGGATATTAAAAGACCAAGTTTTAATCCTTTTAATATCCCTGACCTGGCCTTCTGGCGGTCGACCGACGGGTCGACCGAGCCAGAAGTTGGTCGACCGAGCGGTCGACCGATGTGCACAGAACGTGCACACAACCTTGGCTTGAGGGCCGGTCGACCGGGCGGTCGACCGATACGGAGAGTTCACTCTTTGGATCTGGCCTCGGTCGACCCGGCGGTCGATCGGCCAGAGAGCTTTGCTCTCTGGTTCTTTCCTCGGTCGACCGACCAGTCGATCGACAGGTCAAGACCTGGGTGCGGTCGACCGAACGGTCGATCGGCAACCCCAACGGTCATAAATATGACCGTTGGCCGGTCGACCGACTGGCCAATCTGGCCCTTAACAACTAGTTTTCTGATGCCTCTATAAATGAGACTTTTGGCCAGATTTTTTAAGTAAGATTTTTAGGCTATTTTCTAGAGCTCTTCTCTAGAGTTTCTAAGCAAGTTTTTAGAGCTTCGTTTTCATATCCAAAGGAGAGTTTTCAAGAGAAAATATCTTGTGTTTTCAAAAGAGCTTTTTGAGTTTTTCCTCCACTCATTCTATCTAGTTTTCTCACACAAACTTGAGCTTTTCATTGCTAAACTCATCCTCTAGGATACTTGTTGTGAGAGTTATTTTGGTGATCAAAGTGTAGAGATTACCAAGTGTTCATCTTTGTATTTAAGGAGGCGAACTTGCGGGTTCATATTGTGACGAGTTCTTGTGGGAGCTCGGTGTAGAGGTGCGGCCTCGGCAAGCTAGTGTGCTTCTGTGTGTTGTTCTTGCGGGAACAAGTGAGGAACTTGTGAGTCCAAGAGTTCTAGTGTGAACTCGTTGTAGGTGTTGCGACACCAGGTGATCTTGCGGGGATCATGATTGGGAATTCACAAGGTATATGATGTATTTGTACAAGAATCAGGTATTTAAGAGATGGTTTAGGGTTTAGAATTCACCTTTGATCTTGTTTACTTTGAATATGTAAGAATTATACCTTGTTTCAATCTTTCGTTATAGCAAGTAGCTAAAACGAGTCGTACCACGAGGAGAGCAAGCATAGAAGCTTTCACGATACTAGTGAGACAAGAAACAATACTCTTCTTTGTTAATCACACAAGAGAAAACAATATACAAGAAGTTGTGGATTGGTGGTGGTGCATTGTAAAAAAGAAGTGCAAGGAATGAAGTGTGATGAAGTAAAGAAAAGAAAAGAATACTAGAATGAAATGTGTAAACTCTCTTGATTAGAAAGATGCATGGCTAGCATTACTCAACCTCCTTGCTAACATACTACCTCTTTTGTTGATTGCAATATTGTCTCATCAAGAATCATAGACAATTGAAAAGTACTTGCATGTTTCAAGTGTGGTATTCTTTCTTTGAAGACTTAGTGTTCCTTTTAGTTAGTTGGCTAGAAGTCTCTTCTTGAATACTAGGTTCTCTTACTAGGTGTGCAATGAGGAAATCTAGGCTTGGTACTCATTTAACGCAAAGGTTAGAAGAATCAAACTCTTTAGGACTTCAAAGCTTAACTACAAAGTTAGCTTGAAGTGCTTTAGTTGTTCTTGCTACTCAAATGACACAATCAATGGTAATCCATCCTTTTGATCCAATCAAATGCTCTTTATAAGAGATACACAATTCATCTAGAGATCTTACAAGCAATCACCAAAGGATACAACATACTCCATTAGAATTTACAAGAAACTTGAAATCATGCAAGAATTAAAGAATACAATCAACTAGAGCTAGTAGTAGCTAGGTGAGATTAGCTAGCCATGCATTCAAGAAGCTAGCCCTCCATTACACTAACACGAAAGCTATAATTCTCCATGAAATCAAAGATCTAAACAACTCAACTAGAATTAAACTAGAATTAGAAATTGAATGCAAGAATTAAAAGCATAAGAAGAAAAAGCATACTCAATTCTAGTAAAAAGAAGATGAGAGCTCCATTGAATCTTTGCTTCAAGGTTGTCACAAGTCTTGATTACAATCTCTCAAGTGAAGAACTCTCTCTCAATTTAGCTAGAGATCAAGGAGGAATGAGAGAAGAGCTAGAATCCTAAAACAAAAATTACAACTAATCCAAATTTTCCCTCTCTCTTCACTGGAGCTCGCACAGATCTCTGATCAGGTATTTATAGGCAAAGTTGAGAATCTCATCAGATCTTAACCGTTGGCACGAAATCCGAGGCCCAACGGCCCTCGGATTGCCGCGGATTGCCGCCAGATTGCCGTCAGATCTGGGCCGTTGGCTCGGATCTTTCTGGTGGGATCTGGTGGTTAAGTTGTTGGCCACGTGGACTGGTTGGATCTTGCAGTTGGCGCTCAGATCTTGGTGAGATCTGATTTGATTCTTTGGCTAATTTTTAATTAACCCCCTTAATTATCACTAATTAAGGTGGTTAATTACTTTTCTTCTTTAAAGTGGAGATCTGCAAAATTAGAGAAAACATGGGTTAAAAATCATATTTAATATGCAATATGCAAGGTATAAAGGCGGTATAAAATGCAAATATATGGTATAATCACACCCCCATACCTAGCTTTTGCTCGTCCTCGAGCAAAAATAAAAGAAAAAGAAAGAAAAATCCTAACTAATTATTACACCACTTTCGTAGGTGACACGATTGCACTGAGCATGTGCAACAAGCCGTTAAACCTCTAGGTTACCCTAGAGGAGGAGTGTTGTCTCCTGAGGGTTTTCAGCGGATTACACCCACAAAATCCAAAAAGAAAATAAAAGGGGTTAGTGAAATTTTTGATCCATGCTTTAAAGATTTTAATTTGACCTATAGGTTTCAGGTTACTCAAAACTTTTCATTCCTCTTATAAGTATCTAATTAGAGTTTTGTTTTCATTTTAGGTTAAGATTTTCGGGAAAAGATAAAAAAAAAAAACCTGATTCTGCATCAATCTTAGGATATTTACATCTATAAATATGAAGGATCTCTCTCAGACTAAGTTCATTTATTTACTTATATGTATAATATTTTTTTTTTTATATATATGTGTATATACAATGTTTATTTATTTACATTCCCTTATCATCCTTAGTTTCCTAGTCTATCCATGTAGCGAGCTTCTTACCGATGACTCCCAGACCAGACGGTCTTAGGGCACCAGATGAGAATACATCCCTCGGGTTCGAAGACTCGAGTAAACTAGGTCACTTAGGAATCTAAGGACTTAACCACTTTTAGGCGTGATCGGTAATGCTTCCTGAGGCACGACTAACCAGCTTAATCAGTGGCTAAGTATTTATTCTCACCTTTAGGCGTGACCAGCAATGCTTCATGAGGCACGGCCAACCAGCTTAATCGGTGATTTTTTTTTTTTTTTTTTTTATTTATCTTATTTACATACACACAATTTTTTTTTTTATTTATTATATATATATGCAAATAAAGTCACTAAGTCTTTGATTATTCCTTCAATATGTTCAATGTTCATATCTAAAGAAAGAATTGAAATCAAGTAATTTTTTTTCTAATCCTTTATTACTTAACCTAAAAATCTAACAAAACTCTTCTTTTCAACTTATAATTAGAAATCCTAGTTAAGAGCTTCCTTAATCCCTAAATTTCAAATTAGATTCTTTAAACATGGATCAAAGAATTTCTTCTTTTTTTTTTATATTATTTTTTTTATTTTTATTTTTATTTTTTTTTTTCTAAAAGAAAAGTAAAATCTAAAATAAAGTGGAAAAATCTAAAAAGAAATATAAAATCTAAAAGGAAAACCTTAAAAGAAAGTAAAAATCCTAAAAATAAAAGAAAAAGCCTAAAAAGAAAGAAAAATCCTATGTTAGTATATCTACCCCCCCATACCTATCTCATACATTGTCCTCAATGTATGCAAGATGAAATAATGCATGAAATAGGTAAAGGTAACAAGTCACTCCCTCGTCCTCTTTGGACCCGCAGTGGCACTGGGTCCAGCAGATTGTGTCCTCCTCAGCCTAGCCTCGATCCCATCCAAACGAGAGGATATCCTAGATGATTCCTCCTCCACTTTCTTCCTGAGCCTAACTTGTCCCCGAAAAATCTTCTTCATGCCTCTCCAAATAATAGACATGAAGGCTGTGTGTTCCTTTGGGGGCTCTTGTTGCCAGAATTGGGGCTCATCTTCCACCTCTAGACTTTCCTCTGAAGAAGACTCCACAGGTACATTCTCAGGTATGACACTAGGTGTCCAGAGTGCCTGCAAACAACTATTGTAGGCACTTGTGGGTCTCTCTGTGGTAATCGTCACTCGGGCAAATGTCGAAAAAATAGCGTCAGACATGAAATTCTGACACAGACGGGTAATTAATATCGCATGAGAAAACTTAGCACCCCGAGTGCGAGAGGAGTGTTCAATAATAGCATGGAAGATAGTTCGGTTCAAACAGACCGTATGGTGCTGTGTCATCAGATCATGAATAATCTGAAGCACAGGCCTGTTAAAGGTTGAAGTGTGATCGAGCCCAAGAATATTTCGTTGGACCCAACGTCCAACGCAGTGAATGTTCCTGAATGTAGACTGGGCTTTGAGCCCCCTATCCTGGACAGTACAGCGTGCACCCATGATGGTTAAATAATCAATTAAAGGCAAGGGTTCGCTAGTTTGTGGAACAATGGGGGCTTGAGTGATTTGTTCAAGTAGTGGAAGGGTGACCCAGATGTCACCAAATGGCATTCGAGAGACAAACTGGTATGGATCATGACTCACAGAAGCATAATCAATAGAATTGTAAAATGTGTTCACTAGATCCGGACAATAAAAGGCTTCGTGCTCGTGATGATCAAATACCAAATTGTACCAATTCCATGCGCGGATTCGATCCACGAAAATATGGCCATATCCCCCATTGTCATTAAAAAGTGCAGAAAAGTCCCTCTCTACATACAAATTTGGTGCCATAATTGTACAAGACAATGAAGTAAAGGATTTGAAATAAGAAATTGCAAACCACCCCCGGAGATCTTGGGGGGAAACCCAACAGAGTAGTGCAGACAGCACAGAGATGGCTTCGGGAAAACTTTCTCAGGATCTACCACCAGTAGCAGAAGTTAGCCGGAATGGAGCTTTCCGGCGCGCCTGATCTGACAGAAATGCCGCGTACGGGCGGCAGGGCGCGGCAAAGTTGAGGATTTTTGGGATCAAATTTTTGGAGGAAGTTGGGTTTGGGAAGAAGCTCTCAGATCTGAAAGGGTTTGCTCGGGTGAGGAAGGATGAAATGAGGAGGAGATGTTTAAATAGGGTAGGTAAAAAGTGGGATGTACAAAATTACCCCTAGGTCAAATCTTGAATTACAACCCTTGGTCAAAACTTTTGAATATGAAAGGAATCCTAGGGAGGAAAGAGAATCCTAGGGTTTGAAATTCTTTTCATGTACAAAAAAATTTTTTTATTTACAAAAAATGCAAAAGAAAAATATTTACAAAAGAGGTCCCCAAATGATTTTCATGAAAAATGTATGGGAAAATATACAAATGGAAAGGTCACAAATAAATTGGGTCGGAAAGACCCAACTCGTGAACGTCGTGTGACAATGACTCTGTGGTGAAAAATGGCTTTAAGCGTTGTCCATTTACAGTGAATTTATTGCCATTGGATGGATCAAGAATCTCGACTGCTCCGTGAGAAAAGACAGTCTGCACAATAAAAGGTCCTGACCACCTGGTACGTAGCTTACCAGGGAAAAGGTGGAGTCGAGAATTGTATAACAGAACCTGTTGACCGACAACAAAAATCTTTCTGTGAATGGACTTGTCATGAAACAGCTTGGTCCTGTGCTTTGTAATCCGAGCGTTATCGTATACCTCGTTTCGTAGCTCTTCCAGCTCGGATAATTGCAGCTTCCTGAGAACACCGGCTTTGTTCAAGTCAAGATTCAGTTGCTTTAAAGCCCATAGTGCACGGTGTTCTAACTCAACGGGCAAGTGACATGCTTTTCCAAATATAACTCGGTACGGAGACATACCGAGGACAGTCTTGTAAGCGGTCCTGTATGCCCATAAGGCATCAGTCAGTTTGACGGACCAATCCTTACGATTCTGTCCTACGGTCTTCTCCAGAATGAGTTTTATCTGTCTGTTAGTGACCTCAACTTGCCCATTGGTCTGAGGATGATAGGCCGTGGACAATTTATGAGTGATAGAATATTTCCGCATCAAGGCTTCAAAAGCCCTATTGCAGAAGTGACTCCCATTGTCGCTCAATATCGCACGGGGGCTCCGAAGCGTGAAATGATGTACTCTCTTAAAAATTTAATGACAACTTGATTGTCATTAGTCCTTGTAGGAATCGCTTCGGCCCACTTAGAAACATAATCTACGGCTACCAAGATGTACTGGTTTCCGTAGGACAGAGGAAAGGGTCCCATAAAATCGATGCCCCAGAGGTCGAAAATTTCGACTTCCAAGATGGGTGTGAGGGGCATCATGTTCCTTTGTGTAATCCGACCCGTCATCTGACATCTATCACAAAGCTTGCAAAAGGTAAAGGCATCCTTAAAGAGAGTGGGCCAGTAGAATCCACTCTGGAGCACTTTTTCCGCAGTTTTTCGTGGACCAAAGTGTCCACCGCAAGCTAACTTGTGACAGAATGTCAAGACACTCTGATGTTCATCCTCCGGAAGGCATCTTCGAATAATTTGGTCAGGACAGTACTTGAATAGATACGGTTCATCCCAGAAGAAGAACCGCATTTGGCTCAAAAAACGGTGTTTGTCTTGTCCTGACCAATGGGAAGGAATTTGCCTGGTAGCAAGGTAGTTAACAATATCAGCATACCAGGGCTCTCCACTCATCGCCAGAATGTGCTCGTCAGGAAAGTCTTCATTAATCGGTATTTTCTCACGAGGAGCGTTTGGGATCCTTGACAAATGATCCGCAACCACGTTCTCAACGCCCTTTTTATCCTTTATCTCCAAGTCAAACTCTTGCAAAAGAAGGATCCATCTTATCAATCTTGCCTTTGCGTCCTTCTTTTGCATTAAGTACCTCAGGGCGGAGTGGTCAGTAAAAATGATGGTCCTGGACCCTAGCAGATATTGTCGGAACTTCTCTAACGCAAAAACGACTGCCAAAAATTCTTTTTCAGTGGTCGTGTAATTCAGCTGGGCGTCGTTAAGCGTTCTGCTAGCATAGTATATCACGTGCTGCCTGTTTTCAATACGCTGTCCTAAAACAGCGCCTATCGCAAAGTCAGAGGCATCGCACATAATTTCAAATGGCTTGGTCCAGTCCGGTGCAGATATTATCGGCGCAGAGACTAGTCTATCCTTCAGCTCTTTCCATGACTTTCGACATTCTTCATCAAAGATATAGGGTACATCTTTTCCTAAGAGATTTGTCAAGGGTCTCGCAATGTTGCTGAACCCTTGAATGAATCTCCTATAGAAGCCAGCGTGCCCTAGAAAAGATCTAATGTCCTTCAAACATTGTGGTTCAGTGAGCTTGGTGATAACCTCCACCTTGGACTTGTCTACCTCGATTCCAACGCTTGATATCTTGTGTCCCAATACAATTCCGTGCTTAACCATGAAGTGACACTTTTCCCAATTAAGTGTCAAATTCTTTTCCGTGCATCGTTGTAAAACCATCTTCAGGTGGTATAAGCACTGCTCAAATGTATCCCCATATATGAGAAATCATCCATAAAAATCTCTAAAAATTTCTCCACCATGTCCGAGAACAAGCTCAACATGCAACGTTGAAACGTTGCTGGAGCATTGCAAAGACCGAAGGGCATCCTACGGTATGCAAAAGTTCCAAACGGACAGGTGAAGGTCGTTTTTTCTTGGTCCTCGGGCGCAATAGGGATCTGATTATATCCTGAATATCCATCCAGGAAACAATAATACTCATGCCCCGCCAATCTCTCTAACATCTGATCAATGAACGGAAGTGGGAAGTGGTCTTTACGTGTGGCGCTATTCAATTTCCTATAATCAATACAAACTCGAATCTTCGTTGGAAGACGCGTTTGTATCAATTCCTTGTTCTCATTTTCCACAACCGTAAAGCCAGCTTTCTTCAGCACAGCGTGAACAGGACTAACCCATTGACTATCAGAGATGGGATAGATAATCCCATTGTCTAATAGTTTCATTATCTCAGATTTAACAGCTTCTTGCATGATAGGGTTTAGTCGACGCTGTGGATCTCTTTTCGGCTTGGCATCTTCCGTTAAGTGAATCTGATGTTGGACAATCGTAGGACTAATTCCCTTAATATCAGCCATCGTCCAGCCAATGGCTTCTTTATTCTCCCTCAGCACAGTCAATAAGTCCTCTTCTTGTTGTTCCGTAAGATTGGATGCAATGATAACCGGAAAGGATTCTTTATTATCCAAATACTTGTACTTGAGATGACCAGGAAGAACCTTAAGCTCGGCAGAAGGGACAGGATCTATAACAGGTTGCTCATGGTGCAAGGGAAGAATAGAAGTGGAATTAGTACTCTTTTCAGCATTTGTTCCAACAATCTGATCAAGAGTTAGATCATCAGCTTCTAACTCGAATTCCTCTTCAGATTCGTACTCCATCTCCTCCACGTGTTCGCTTGTCAATCCTTCTATCAAGTTGACATCAAATGAGTCACTCTCCACATCCCTTGGCTGCTTCCCCAGATGGAAGACATTCACCTCCTTCGTCATATCTCCGAACGTCAGCCGCATCGATCCATTTCGGCAATTAATGATCGCATTCGCTGTGGCTAAAAAGGGACGTCCTAGTATGACTGGAGTTTGCGCTCTGTGATTATGTACGGGTTGTGTTTCCAGAACAACAAAATCAACGGGGTAGATGAATTCCCCCACCCGTATTAATACATCCGTAATTTCCCTTTGGGAATCTTAACAGAGCGATCAGCCAGTTGAATAGTCATTTGGGTAGGACGAAGATTGCCTAACCCAAGCTGTTGGTACACAGAAAAGGGAAGAAGATTGATGCTAGCTCTCAAGTCTAGCAAAGCCCTATTGACTGTGGTCTGCCCTATGATACAAGAGATGGTAGGGCTCCCTGGATCCTTGTACTTTACAGGGATTGGACCATTAAGCAATTCACTCAGGTTTGAAGCCAAAAAGACTTTCTTAGGGACATTTGCCTTCCTTTTCTTAGTACACATCTCTTTCAAAAACTTGGCATAGGATGGTACTTGCTGAATAGCATCCAAGAGAGGGACATTGATTTGCACTTGATTAAATATCTCTCTGATCTTCTCCATATGAGCATTATTCTTATGATTTGTAAGCCTATTCGGGAATGGGGCAATAGGCTTATAAGTCTGCTCATCAACTTTCTCCTTTCCTTTTGATTGAGACGTGGATGGTTGTGAACTTGATGAAGGAATATTTTGCAAAGGTTGAACTGGAACAGAAGTTGAAGGAATTCGACACAGATTTTGGAACAAATTTTGGAGACTGATTTGAGACTTTGTTGTCTACATGTTTTCCAGACCTAAGGATGTGAATGGCTTGACATTGGCTCTGACTAGGTCCTAGGTCTTCAACTTCATGCAGAGGAAAATGGGCTCTGGGATTAGGCACAGGTTGGCTAGGCAGCATTCCTTTTTGCCTTTCAGTCAAGGAATTAGCCAACTGTCCTATTTGGATTTGCAGTTTATTCATGTCCTGCTGCTGATTGTTCATCATTGCGGTCTGGGTTTTAGACAAGAGTTCTATCATTTTCTCCAACTCAGAAATTTTCTTATCTGAAGGATTGGGTGATGGATGATTCTGGTATTGGGGAGGAAAATTAGCTTGATATGGCACAGAATTTTGGAATGGTTGGAATCTAGGTGGACTCTGATATGAATTGAAATTTGGTGGGTTTTGATGGTAAGTGGGTGGATGTGCCTGAGCAGGGTATTGCTGATGTGGAAATTGTTGTCTAGACTGCTCAGGACCAGACTGACTCCATGAGAAGTTAGGATGGTTACGCCATCCTGGATTGTAGGTCTTAGAGTAAGGATTGTATGGAGGTCTGGAATACGCTGCATTCGTACTCTCCTGAAAATTTTGAGAGTAATACACAGGACACTCTTCCGACACATGATTCAGATCATGACAAAAAGTACAACCCGGGTGAATTATAGGTGCAGAGCTAGCCATACGTGGTGGGCTAACTACTGAAGATGGGTTGACTTGACTAACGACAGAATTTTCCCTTGATTCCAGCAATTCAATCCTCTTCATCAACTGCGTGATCTTAGCTTCAGCTGCTATTGAGGATCCTATAGAATGTAAACCAGATCTGGAAGTTGTTGGTGTGGGTTTCTCAGAGCAGGATTCCCACTGGATCGTTTTCTCCGCTAAAGCCTCAAAAAGGTCCCAGCCCTGGTCTTCATCTTTCTTAAGAAAGTCTCCTTGACACATAGTTTCAAGGAGAGTCTTGGTTTGATAATCCAGCCCATCATAGATAATCTGGCATTGACGCCATTTCTCTATACCGTGATGGGGACACAGGGCAACTAAGTCCTTAAAGCGCTCAAAATACTTCCAGAATGGCTCATTGGGCTCTTGTTTGAATTGCATGATGTTTTTGCGCATGAGGGCTGTCTTATGGATGGGATAGAATTTTTTAAGAAAAACCTTGACAAAGTCATCCCAAGAAGAGATTGAGCTGACAGGAAGACTGTACAACCACTTCTTCGCAATATCCTTTAGCGCAAATGGGACAAATCTAAGTCTCACAGCATCCTCACTTAACTGGGAAATCCTCATCATGAGGCATACTTCTTCAAACTCTCGTATGAAGATGTAAGCATCCTCAGATTCTAATCCGTGAAATCGTGGTAGAGTGTTTATAAACTGTGGTTTCAACTCAAAATTATTGTCATTCGTGTTTGGGAGGAGAATGCAGGATGGAATGGATGTGCGGATCGGATAGAACTTGTCCTGCAGCGACACGTTGGCAGTCATGATTGTGTCGAGTGGTGGTGTATGTGGCAGTGTAGAAACTCTCACAAGCCTCGCAGAAATTGGTTCCCTATACCACTCTCGCATACAAATACACAATCAACGTGCACCTTTCAAACAAGCGGAAAATGAAAAATAACAGTTAAGAACAAGAAAAATCAATCCAAGCTTTCTAGGGTTTCTGGTCCTAGGTGACTCCTAAATAGACTATCCACAGGAGGTTCGGTGCAGACACTGACTATAAGCAAATTGGCCAGGGAAGGGTAAGGTTGGTGGGAGGTTTTCCGTCCGGAGACGTTCCTTAATTAAGTAACCAGCAACCTTCGGGCTTTCGGCCCTCAACCCCTTTCCTAGACACCGATTACACAGAAGTCACTTTCCAACACTTTTCCCCCTTAGGAAAATCTCCTAAGCGAGTCCGGATGTCCCTAGGGGCCAACGTCTAGCAATTTTAATTAGAAGCTTAGGATAGTGAATGCGTGGGGAAAATGGTTTGTGGGCTAAGGAAGGGGTGATAAAATCCCCACCTTATCTTTGTTATGGGATTTGCCCTTAACGTTGATTCGTGCAAGTGTACGATATAAACTACCAAGAATCACTCAAAGCGGAATTAAATCATACAATGAGTGAGTCCTAGTCTATATGCTATGCTTCACGTACCTTGTCCCACGCGCTCTTCAACAGTAAATTGAAAGAAATTGAAAGACACGTGCCTATAATGCAATATGTCTAAACAATTTTTATCAATTAATCACCAAATCTTTTACTGTTGATTAGCAAATATCAGGTGAAGAATACAAGATTTCAGGTATGTAGGCAGCAGTTTTTAGCAAAGCAGCAAGCCCTGCAGAAAATAGGTTAGTAGTGAACTCCTCTGTGCCGCGTTTTCCTGGCTTTTGCCGTGGAAACGCGGCACTTTGGAGGGATCCTGGTCTCTGCTTTCGAGAGCAGAGGCCCAGGTCCGCTTATATGATTCTGCTGTGCAAAGTTTTCTGAATCTTCAACCTGTACCTGCAACAGAGAAGATATATTGTTTAGTTTCTCACTTGTAAAAATACCGTTGCTCTCCCCGGCAACGGCGCCAAAAATTTGATTGGGAATTCACAAGGTATATGATGTATTTGTACAAGAATCAGGTATTTAAGAGATGGTTTAGGGTTTAGAATTCACCTTTGATCTTGTTTACTTTGAATATGTAAGAATTATACCTTGTTTCAATCTTTCGTTATAGCAAGTAGCTAAAACGAGTCGTACCACGAGGAGAGCAAGCATAGAAGCTTTCACGATACTAGTGAGACAAGAAACAATACTCTTCTTTGTTAATCACACAAGAGAAAACAATATACAAGAAGTTGTGGATTGGTGGTGGTGCATTGTAAAAAAGAAGTGCAAGGAATGAAGTGTGATGAAGTAAAGAAAAGAAAAGAATACTAGAATGAAATGTGTAAACTCTCTTGATTAGAAAGATGCATGGCTAGCATTACTCAACCTCCTTGCTAACATACTACCTCTTTTGTTGATTGCAATATTGTCTCATCAAGAATCATAGACAATTGAAAAGTACTTGCATGTTTCAAGTGTGGTATTCTTTCTTTGAAGACTTAGTGTTCCTTTTAGTTAGTTGGCTAGAAGTCTCTTCTTGAATACTAGGTTCTCTTACTAGGTGTGCAATGAGGAAATCTAGGCTTGGTACTCATTTAACGCAAAGGTTAGAAGAATCAAACTCTTTAGGACTTCAAAGCTTAACTACAAAGTTAGCTTGAAGTGCTTTAGTTGTTCTTGCTACTCAAATGACACAATCAATGGTAATCCATCCTTTTGATCCAATCAAATGCTCTTTATAAGAGATACACAATTCATCTAGAGATCTTACAAGCAATCACCAAAGGATACAACATACTCCATTAGAATTTACAAGAAACTTGAAATCATGCAAGAATTAAAGAATACAATCAACTAGAGCTAGTAGTAGCTAGGTGAGATTAGCTAGCCATGCATTCAAGAAGCTAGCCCTCCATTACACTAACACGAAAGCTATAATTCTCCATGAAATCAAAGATCTAAACAACTCAACTAGAATTAAACTAGAATTAGAAATTGAATGCAAGAATTAAAAGCATAAGAAGAAAAAGCATACTCAATTCTAGTAAAAAGAAGATGAGAGCTCCATTGAATCTTTGCTTCAAGGTTGTCACAAGTCTTGATTACAATCTCTCAAGTGAAGAACTCTCTCTCAATTTAGCTAGAGATCAAGGAGGAATGAGAGAAGAGCTAGAATCCTAAAACAAAAATTACAACTAATCCAAAATTTTCCCTCTCTCTTCACTGGAGCTCGCACAGATCTCTGATCAGGTATTTATAGGCAAAGTTGAGAATCTCATCAGATCTTAACCGTTGGCACGAAATCCGAGGCCCAACGGCCCTCGGATTGCCGCGGATTGCCGCCAGATTGCCGCCAGATCTGGGCCGTTGGCTCGGATCTTTCTGGTGGGATCTGGTGGTTAAGTTGTTGGCCACGTGGACTGGTTGGATCTTGCAGTTGGCGCTCAGATCTTGGTGAGATCTGATTTGATTCTTTGGCTAATTTTTAATTAACCCCCTTAATTATCACTAATTAAGGTGGTTAATTACTTTTCTTCTTTAAAGTGGAGATCTGCAAAATTAGAGAAAACATGGGTTAAAAATCATATTTAATATGCAATATGCAAGGTATAAAGGCGGTATAAAATGCAAATATATGGTATAATCAGATCATTTCAGTGGAAATCCTTCATAGTGTAAAGGCGAGGACGTAGAGTAAGTGTGCTCGAATCTTGAAACAAATATTTCGTGTTTGCGATTGCTCATCTCTCTCTCTCTCTCTCACTTGTATTTATTTATTTTGCATGCTTATATTGTTATCTCTTTATATGCTTGATATATTTGTGCTTAATTGATATATGCTTGAAATTATTTGCTCACACTTGTAATCAACCAAGAGAGCCATGTGGCATCTCAACTCTTAATCTAGAGGAATCTGAGGAGATAATCCAGAGTTTTCACCGGGAATTCGGCTACACTCTTGTGTTATACTTTATGTCTTTGCGTAATAGTTTTTAATTTGCATAAATAGTTTAATTCCGCATTTATTTTGTATTAGATTAGCTTGTCACTTATTCACCCCCTCTAGGTGACCTACAATTTTGGCTTCATCGAGAGAAAAATAGGCCATTTTATGAGCAGAATCTATGATGTAAAATACTTGTTTTACTGTGATGCTAATATGAATGTGTCCTCTTTGTGACCCTCTTTGTTAAGATCCACTAGAATAAATTCTAACTTGTCGACCTTAGCACAATTATTATTCTCCACCCACTTACAATGGAACACGAGAACACAAAACATAGTGTAATCTAACTCCTATATGTCCTCGATCATCCTATAGTATAACATGTTTGCAAATACTGATTTGTTTTCTTTGGCCCTAGAAATATGCATTGATTGAGCCACTAAGGTTGCCCCACTGTTTTATACAGTGCAATTGTAATCATGTGCTTTTGTGTAAAATTAATAACTATTGTAAGATACCTATGGTAAGATAAGACGTCCGTGCGAGGCCTATGCGCTAACCATTTCAAATTTTCAGAAATAAAATTTGATTTAGTTGTTAACTGATCAGCAGTTCGATTTCGGAACTACTTAATGAACATTTTATTGTGTTCATCTATTATCCATTTTTTCCTTCTTGATTTAGTTGGATTGGTGCGCCTTATATAGTCCATTTGATCATTTATGTAAAATTGTACTTCATAAGTGTTATTCAAGACATATCTATGTGCTTGACACAATAAGCTTTTATTGACAGTAACGACAGTTTGTCCAATTTTACCAAAGCCATATGTTACCTTATCACAACCCTGTTAGAAAGTCCTATAGTTTCAATATTTGAAAGTATTCTTTACAAAATTCAATTGCTCTTCATATGTGTAATATTCAATAATGCAACCTTCATGTCGATTTTAGTTCCTCACATACCTTTTTAAGATTTTCATGTATCGCTCAAATGGATACATCCACCTTAAGAAGACTGGACTACAAAGTCTAATCTCTCTAATCAAATGAACCATTAGATGCAACATGATATAAAAAAATGAAGGTAAAAAATACATCTCAAGCTAACACAGTGTAACCACAATATCTTTTTGCAACTCTTCTAGTTTGTTAAGTCAATTATCTTGCAACATATTGCATTGAAAAAAACAAAATCGGGTAATGGCATGACAGACATGTTGTGGCAATACAGAACGTTTAGCTACAGGTAGCAATTGTTGCATCAATGCATGACAATCATGAGATTTTAAGTCAACTAGCTTTAGATCTTCATTGAAACGAGACTTTGAATATTTGATGAGTAACCACTTGGCACCTTAATTCCAGAAAGACACTGACATAAGTTTATCTTCTCTTTTCTAAACAAATATGGCATGCTGCGGTAAAAATATTTTGTCCCTTCTGCTCTGGTGCCAACTGCTTGTTTATACTCATTCAATCAAATCCTTTCTAGCTTTGACTCCATCCTTTGTCTTACCGGTTATATTGAGAAATATGCCAATAATATTATCACATACATTCTTCTCAACATGCATTACATCAAGGTAATGTCTCACAAATAAAAATTTCAATATGGGAGATTAAAAAATATTGACCTCTTCTTCCATACATTCTTTTCAACTGTAATTTTCTTCCCTTTACCATAACTTGCTCTGAGATGGTTCACCCGTTGATATACCTCTTCACCGATCAATATCTTTGGAGCTCTTCCTTCTTCTGTAGAGTCATTAAAAGTTTTTCGTAGCCTCCGATAACGACGGGATATAGGCAAGAATCTCTGGAAACAAGATATATTGTCTTTCTACTATGTTTTAATTAGAGAGAAATGTGTATTTTCACATAAAGGACATGCCTTGTATCTTTTCACACTGTACTCTGATAAGTTTCATATGCTGAAAAATCATTGATTGTTTAAAGTAATATAGCTCGGAGCTTGAAATTTTCTTGATGTAATGCATTAAATACTGCAACACCTTCTACCCACATTATCTTTAAGTCTTCAATAAGAGGTTCCAAATAAACATCTATACCATTTTTCGGCTGTCTGGGACCCGATATTAGCAATGACAATATCATAAACTTGTGTTTCATGTACAACCAGGGAGGAAGATAGCAAATAGTCAAAACAACTGGCCAAGTAATGTGTGTGCTCATGTTACGGTGCGGGTTCATTCCATCGGACGAAGACCTAATCGAAGATTTCTTATGTCACACCCCAAAATCCAATCATATTCTATTGCGGAGAATCAGCCAGATGACGAAGTATAATATTATCAGAAATTCTCTCGTCTGAATGCCACATCAAACTCTTCGCATGTTCTGAGTTCCTAAACATACTTTTAAATATAGGTATTATCGAAAAATACCATAATACGTTTGCTAAAATTTATTCTTATTTTTTTTGTATCGATCCACTTCACAAACCTGACATCTCTCCAAACCTTCATAATCCTTTCTGTATAAAATACAATCATTAGGGCAAGCATGTATCTTCTCGTAGAGCACAAGATCTTCTTGGTATCTTATGCACGATCCGGAAGTTCATTAGTCTCAGAAAGCATATCTTTCAAGAGACTGAGTAAGGCCGGAAGGAAAACTCTTATCGCTCCATTCATTTTCTGCTTTCAAATTGTACAATCTCAACACTGCAGACAATTTAGTGAATTTAAAATAACTAACATATAAAAGTTTTTCTGCATCATCTTTCAAGCTCTGGATTAAGCGAGGGCGATCCATAAAGTGATCTTCTACATCATGGATCATGTCTTCTAATTTATAACTTTCACTATAATTGACTTTTTTCTTTCATCAGATCTTCTATCATCGGAATTAATTGGTCTATCTCTTGCACTCTCATCATGCCATATCCATCTTGTATAACCTTTATCAATCCCATTAATGAATAAATAATCTCTTAATACTTCAACTGTAACATTCTCAAGGCAACCACATCTTATGCACAAATACTTAATACGATAGGATTATTGGCAAGCTCAATAGCAAACTTAATAAACTCCTCTACGCCATTTCAATATTTGGTACTTAACCTATTAGCATCCATCCATTTCAGATCCATGTTTAACTAGTCTAGTCATCAAAAAATAATATTGAATTAACTACACATAAAAAATAATATATTGAATTAACAACACTATATATCATGTAAAGAGTAAATTTACTTTATCACCACTACGACACCACCACACACACATGATAGGTAGTAAAAAGTGCATATTTATTACTACATTTACTATCATATTTCCATATTTATTCCTATAATTATGCACTATTACTAATGTTTTATTATTTAATGTGTGCAGGCCTTGAGTAATTATTTAAATAAAGAATAAAGCCTAAATAAAGCCCAGAAGCCCCAAAAAGCCCATGTGCAAACCCATGTGCAAAAGTTGCAATTACTAAAAGGAGGAAAAGTATAAGATGGACTTCTATTTGAACAAGGTTGCTTGCATCACAAGATGAAGATAAAGGAGAGAAAAATTCGAATTTAGACTGTACACGTTTTAGTATTCAGATCATAACTTTTGCTACAGATATTCAAATCCGATGATTCAAGATGCTCCAAAAGAAGACTTGAAGGACTACAACTCGTATGTTGATCAAACTTTCCAATTCAGTCGGCAGATAAACCATATTAGCGATCAACATGATAACAAGTGCAGGACAGATTTGAACTTCTATGGATAAGTCAAACAAGTTTGGAGATAAAAAAAAGAATTCAAATTTAGAGATATTTACTCCTCTTATCTTCATACGCTTCTATCCTCTAGTTTTCTCCTATAAATACCCCTGCATAGCAACAAAGGAAGAGCAGATCTCAGAAGCTCAAGGGCAGATCTCAGAAGATCAAGTACAGAAACGAGCTTAGGGTTTTTTTTTTAGATTCTCTCTAATTTGTAGATTGTAACTTAGGTTTGTTTTAGTTTTTTTTTATGTAATTTTTATTTTTTTATGTAACTGAGAGGAGAGACGAGTTTCATGGAGGAAGGAGATCAAGCTTGTACTGAGGTGACATCGGTGTAAGTCTTTTCTTCCATTGTTATAAGAATCAAATCGAAGTTCTGTTTCTTCTTTATTCTTGTTTTGTTTTTGTTTCCTCTTTTGTGTTGGTTGATCCAAGTAAAACCAATAGCCTCGAAGTTTCCTTCTCCTTGCAAGTGCCATTGATGGTTTATGAAGTTGAACATCCATTTCCATGGTAGTATACCTCGCCCTTTTATTTCATAGTGTAAATCGGGAATGGGAAAGATCTTATATTCCATGCTTCGTTCGCCTTCAAAGAAAGGTATGTCATTGACACGGTTCCAGGTAAGCAGACGCCAAAGAGGTAAGTAGGTTTTAGTTTTTAGTTTTCTTTCTTTTAATTTAGTGTAAATCACCAATTCCCAATCTTTTTCACACTTCTTCATTGTAAATATCATTGTAAATAACATTATAAAAAAACAGAGAAACTTACTAAACAAGCTTCCATCACTAGTCCCTCACTGTGGATCACGACCCGCATAGCCACTTGCTATAGTGGTAGTATTGAGCACCATGCACTATTATTCTTAAAACTGAAATTCTATATTTTATGTGCAGGTAAAAATCTCAATCAAAATTTTGGCGCCGTTGCCGGGGAGGGACGGTAAGTTATTCTAAAAAAAACTAATTATTGATTTATTTATTATTTTTTCTGTTTGCAGGTTCAGAGAACAGGAAACCTAACAGCAGCAAAGGACATATAGCAACTCTGTGCCTCTGCCCCGAAGGCAGAGCAGCAGAGCCTACTACCAGAGCCGCGTTTGCGCAACAATTGCCGCATTTCCGCGGCCTGAGTAGTGAACTACTCACTAAGTTTTCTGCAGGTTGCTGGAAAGTTAAAGTTAGACTTGTTGTTCTGTTAATTTTTCTCTGTAATCACCCTGCACACCGCTAATTAATTAACTGTAACTATTTGTTGAGAAAAAAAATTAGACTCTTGCATATAGGCACGTGTCTATTTAATTTTTTTAATTTCTGTTGAAGAGTACTGAAGACAAGTACGTTCGCATTGCCATATAGACTAGGAAGCACCTTGGCTGATTTACTGCTTTTGAGTGAATATTTGTCATTGCTTTACACGTGCACCAAATTGACTTAAGGGCTTGTCCTATAAATAAGATAAGGTGGGGATTTCATCACCCTTCCTTGGCCCACAAATAATCTCCTCACTCACTAACCAAGCTAACTAAAAATGAGTAGACGTTGGCCCTAGGGACATCTCGGACTCAATTAGGAGATTATCCTAAGGGGAAACAGTGTTGGAATTTGACTCTTGCCAAATCAGTGTCTAGGAAGGGGATTGAGGGCCGAAAGACCGAAGATTGGTGGTTATTTAATTAAGGAACGTCTTTGACGAAAAACCTCCCACCAATCTTACACTGACCTGGCTGATTAACTTGTGGTCAAAGTCTGCATTATACCTCCCGTGGACAGTCTAACCAGTTAGGAGTCGTCTAGGTCATAGGTCTACCCTAACTTAGTTTAGAATTTATGAATATAACCCATGCCCCCATCTTATGACCATAATTTTCACAACGATTTCAACTCTTCACAGAGTCCATAGGGATTCACCTCCCGAGTCCAATTTTCAACCAACTTGTCCTCCTTATCCATCTTGTCCACAATATTCCAAGATTCATACTCAGATCCACCAGTTCAAAATAGAAAACCATCTATCTTGGAAATGATGAGTATGGATGAGTCCAAGCAACAATCACCATCAATCTTGGACATGATGATGCATGAGTCCAAGCAACAATCATAGAATCTGACCGACTCACAATTTCATCATGATTGTCACAACAACACTTCATCTTTTCAAGTCCTATCATAACAAAATGATGAACCTATCGACTATGAAAAGATGCTTGAAGTCATGACTCAGGCTAGAATCGCTCGTGATCATGAAATAGATATGATGGTTCAAACTTTACGTTCTCACCGTTCGGCCATTTCTGATGTCGCTAAACCATTCTCTTAGAGCCGAAGAGTTACGTTGCTGTGGAAAACAAGATTCTATTTCAGTACAATCATTTGAACTTGCCCAAACTCCAAATTTTGAAAATGACATTACAGTTTGGCAAGTTATTTCTTTCCTGAAATTGAACTTGAAAATGAATATGATCATGAACCTCAACTTAGTGATTCAATTTACTTCCTGATTCAAGAATGACTCCGGTGTCTCTACCTGATTTCAATCTTTTCCCCAAGTCAACATTGGATCCTGTGCCAATTCATCATGAAATTGAATCACCCATTTTTTATGATCATATTGAACTTGACCAAGCAAGTTCTCATTTTTATGACATTGAACTCAATAAGAAATGTGACCTAGATTCTCAAATCTGTGATCAAGTTCAAATTCCCGAAACAATATTGACTCCTGTTTTGTTACCCGACTTGGGTAATATTTTAGAGTCAGTTTTGATTCCCACACCTATCATTCCTGAACTTGAATCACCAATATTAAGTCACATTCCATTATGAGAAAATGATTGTGGACTTGAGTTTCAACTTCTTGATTTGGACCCACTTCTTGAACTAAGCTCGACTCCTGAACCCTTACTTGATTTAAGTTACTTTCCTGAGTCGATATTCGTTCCCGTACTTCTGAAGTCCAAGTCAATCATTCCATCTTTTCACACTCCATTTGGGACAAGACGGTTGAACAATTGATTCTGAAAATAATTATAAAATTAGATGGGGTGAAATTTTTAATAAAAAATGTTCATACATACATCATTTTAGTGGGTTATACAAGAGAGATTTCTGGTGGGTTCCTCCGAATTCCACGAAAATTTGATTGGGTCGCATTTCGTGGACCAATCAGACCACCACCGGAACCACCACCTTGAGGTAACATCTACCTTCCCTTTCTTTGTTTTCATGCATACATGCATTCATTCATACATTGAGGACAATGCATGAGATAAGTGTGGGGGGGAGGATTTACTAACATACTAACATAGGTAGATACTAATAAATAAAAAATAAAAAAAATTTTTTAAAAAAAAACTTTTTGAAAAAGGAACAATATTTGACTAATCTTTTGAAAGAAATCTAAGTTAGTCTTAAGAATTAGGAAAATCATGATTATGATTCTAAAAACTTGGTCAAAATAAATAAATTGTTGATTTTTAGGTATAGGAGGAAAAATTTAATAAGTAATTAGTCTTAATTTTTACCTTAATGAAATATGCATACCTAATACATTTACATATCTAGGATTCTAAGACAAAGACTCTTGTGCCTTATAAAAAAAATAGTAATATAAATATAAAAAAAGAAATTCACTAATTAAGCTGGATACATGTGCCTCAAGAAGCATTAGTATTCACGCCTAAAAGTAATTTATAAATAAAGTCCTTAGTTTTGTGGCCTAGTTCACTCAAATTTAAGTCCGTGGGGTGTTTTCTCACCCGGTGCCCTAAAACAAACCAGTTTGGGAGCCACCGACTTTAGGTTCGCTACATGGGTGGATTAGAAAGCCTAAGAAAACTAGGAAATATTATTTATATATGTACTAACACATTAATAGTCAATTAGTTAAGATATGAGGGCCTCAAGAAGCCTTGATACTTACACAAAAGAAAATTAGATGAGTTTATACATATTAAAAAAAGAAAAAATAATAATAATAAAGAGGCATGAGAGTCCAAGTTAAAGAATTCCTAATAAAGATTCACAAGGATGCATATGACTTGTGGTAACGAAAAAAACTATACAAAAATTCAATTTTGATTCTTACCTAAAATAGATAACAATTTATTATATAAAGACTAAGTTTAAGAATGATAAAAAAATGAATCCTAAAACTTATAGATTACTTAGTCTCTTCAAACATATTTCAAATATTTTCCTTTTTTATAGATTTTGGGTGTAATCCGCTGAAAACCCTCACGAGACAACACTCGTCCTCTAAGGTAACCTAGGGGTTTAACGGCTTGTTGCATGTGCTAAGTGCAACCGTGATGCCTACGAAAGTGAGTTAGGATAGATTAGTTTTTCTTTTCTTATTCTTTTTGATTTTTACTCGAGGACGAGCAAAAAGATAAGTGTAGGGGTGTAGGTAGTAAAAAGTGCATATTTATTACTACATTTACTATCATATTTCCATATTTATTCCTATAATTATGCACTATTACTAATGTTTTATTATTTAATGTGTGCAGGCCTTGAGTAATTATTTAAATAAAAAATAAAGTCTAAATAAAGCCCAGAAGCCCCAAAAAGCCCATGTGCAAGCCCATGTGTAAAAGTTGCAATTACTAAAAGGAGGAGGAAAAGGATAAGATGGACTTCTATTTGAAGAAGGTTGCTTGCAATGAAGATAAAGGAGAGAAAAATTCGGATTCAGACTGTACACATTTTAATATTCAGATCATAACTTTTGATACAGATATTCAAATCCGATGATTCAAGATGCTCAAAAAGAAGACTGGAAGGACTACAACTCTTATGTTGATCAAACTTTCTAATTCAGTCGGCAGATAAACCATATTCAGCGATCAACATGATAACAAGTTGCAGGAAAGATTTGAACTTCTATGGATAAGTCAAAATAAGTTTGGAGATAAAAGAAGAATTCAAATTCAGAGATATTTTGCTTCTCTTATCTTCATACGCTTCTTATCCTCTAGTTTTCTCCTATAAATACCCCTGCATAGCAACAGAGGAAGAGCAGATCTCAGAAGCTCAAGGGCAGATCTCAGAAGCTCAAGTACAGAAACGAGCTTAGGGTTTTTTCTTTAGATTCTCTCTAATTTGTAGATTGTAACTTAGGTTTGTTTTAGTTTCTTTTATGTAATTTTATTTTTTTATGTAACTGAGAGGAGAGACGAGTTTCATGGAGGAAGGAGATCAAGCTTGTACTGAGGTGACATCGGTGTAAGTCTTTTCTTCCATTGTTATAAGAATCAAATCGAAGTTCTGTTTCTTCTTTATTCTTGTTTTGTTTTTGTTTCCCTCTTTTGTGTTGGTTGATCCAAGTAAAACCAATAGCCTCGAAGTTTCCTTCTCCTTGCAAGTGCCGTTGATGGTTTATGAAGATGAACATCCATTTCCATGGTAGTATAGCTCACCCTTTTATTTCATAGTGTAAATCGGGAATGGGGAAGATCTTATATTCCATGCTTCGTTTGCCTTCAAAGAAAGGTACATCATTGACACGGTTCCAGGTAAGCAGATGCCGAAGAGGTAAGTAGGTTTTTAGTTTTTAGTTTTCTTTCTTTTAATTTTAGTGTAAATCACCAATTCCCAATCTTTTTCACACTTCTTCATTGTAAATATCATTGTAAATAACATTATAAAAAAAAAAAGAGAACTTACTAAACAAGCTTCTATCGCTAGTCCCTCCCTGTGGATCACGACCCGCATAGCCACTTGCTATAGCGGTAGTATTGAGCACCATGGACTATTATTCTTAAAACTGAAATTCTATATTTTATGTGCGGGTAAAAATCTCAATCAACACACATCAAGTATGGCACACCACCACCATCACACGCACACATGCACATCAAGCATGACGCACCCCACCATCACCACCACCACACACACACATATCAAGCACACGCAACCACCACCACCCACACCCACACACAACCCACACCACCACACACATACACAAACATGACATGCATATATCAAGCATGGCACACACACACCAACACATACGAGCGCACGCGCGCGCGGTACACACACACACGCACATCAAGCATAACACCCACGCACACACATCAAGTATGGCACACCACTATCACCACACCACCACCACCACACACACGCGCGCCGCGCATCAAGCATGATACACCCAACCACCACACCCCCCGTGTAACGCCCCGATCCCTCGGATACGGGAACGCTACAGCGACGTACATATGCAGGGCGGAAATACCCTCGCGTACGCAAGCTAAACCTCAGTACAGGGAATAAATATAATATACACAATAATTTCAGTATTAAGTAAGTACAAGAATACATGCAAAAGGGGTCAGTGTCTATGATAGATATGAAAATAGAAAGAAAAATAAAATTACTGACAAAATAATAAAAATATTTATGAACAATAAAAATGGCGAGTCTCCTAATAATATCCTGGGGAACACCAAGAACTACGATACCTCGGGTCTTTAGCCTGGGCATGCAAACCCAGGGTCGTCGAAAGCACCTAGTGAGTGGTAAAATGAAGAAAGCAGTAATATATACTATAGTAATACAATTATAATAATAATAGATATTACATGTTTAAATACCGGTGATATAAAAAATAACAATCAGGAGAAATATACCAGTGTCATAATTTAAGATCATCAACCTAGCATGTTATAACAGTATTATTATCACAATAATATCTAATTTTATATCATTACTATTGGTTATATGTCCGGACTGTGCTACCAAAAATAATAGATAAGTCACTTTGGAGGATTATGTTACAACAGTCAATAGTGTTATGCCCTTTATATATATTATTCTCAATATGAGTAATTTGATACAATATTAAGTGTTTCTAATTACATCAGTGTGTATAAGTAACACATGACAATTTTAATTACTTTATATTTCTTTAATCTAATAATAACAGTAGTATAATGATGTCGTGATGAATATGAACATGTAGATATTTTGTGATTATACAGTAACATTGTCTACATGATATACATGAAACTATTTACATGAAATGCAGAGTATATGTGCACATGAATTGTATGTCAGTGAAAAATATATAGGAAATACAAAATATACATGTGACATAGCAATGGATAAAACATCAGGAAATATATAATAAGTATAACCACACAAAACTATACATGTATCGGTGCATAGTATACATGTGACTTGATGGTGGACAAGATATCAGAAAATGTAACAAGTATAAATGAAATAATAATATACATGCATCGAGCAGGTCATATTATTTATATAATAATAACAATCAGTACCGTTTGGTATTTTAATCAATCTCTTCCAGTGTCCTATACCACTGGTAGTTCATACTCAAGCTCGCTCCAGATGAACCCATCCGAACATGGCATACGGGTACCACGATCCGAATGAGAGAGTGACCAAATAACAAGCGTTCTCGACTTTACTATTATTTATATTGTTTTATTATATTAATTGAAAACTCAATGGTCGAGAAGTTTTAATCAGGTAGGTGTATCTCGTGTATAGCCGGGATCACGGTCTTAGCAAGACTCCATGGCTGCTGAGCCCGCTGAGCCCAGGGCTAACCCGCTAAGGTGAAACAAGTAACAGGAAACATAAAACGGGAAGGTAGCCAGCACTACCATGTCCCCTGTAGTGGGACTAACAATGGATTCAGACATTCACCCGACAAGATCTAGTCAACCATTAAGTCTCCCCCATCCCCATGTTATAATTGTTATATTGGAACTACACAGTATATCATGAACAAGTACAGTGCATGGTACATGTAACACGAAACATGACATGAGCTCTGTTTGATAGCATGAAACAAGATAACAGAAAGCGGAAAACTGGAGATGCGAGATTCTAGAGGTGGTCCCCGTGGCTTTGGTCCACGTGGCACTTAGTTCCACACATCGCATATCAACAGCTCATATATCCAGTAATAAGAATATCAATATAAGTAACGAAAAACAATCATGTAACAGGAATATAAGAATATACATGTAGCAATAATCCATGTAATAAGAACGGTGATCTACACGACAAGAATATAAAAATAATCAATGCATGTCTACCGGTGAATATATGTAACAGTGATGTACGAACATGATATATACTGTGTAATGAGGATGCAAATATATGAAATGAAGGTATCTAGTGAAATAGTGTATCCGAGGACATGAATAAAAAATAATAGTGTCACGTGTAACAGTATCTGTGTAATTGTGGTACATGTACATGAAATAATAGTGTTCGGTATGATAGTATATCCATGTCACGGTGCTCCAAGTATATGAAGACTAATGTTAATCTTACAAAGTCTATGTAATAGGGGTACATGAATATGCAATGATTTTTTGTAAAGTGATTTCACAGTATATGAATAACAGTGCGCAGTGTGAATCAGGTAACGGTGGTTATACCATATAATTGAGTGTCAAATATCCCTAATTATAATAACGATTACAATATTATTAATATGGTAGATATCACAAATTTACTATACATAAGTATCTATTAATTATCAATTATTAGCTAATTTACTTATTAAAATCATTAACTTATTAATCTCGATATTTAAACAATCCATCTATATATTAAAATAAATCAAGAAATAAAATAAATTAATTATTTTATCAATTATGTTTAAAGGACAATCATGTATATTCTAATTAGAGTGATTTATCGATAATTATATTTTATTACACAATATTTAAATGCTTTACCGATGACCAAGATTAAGTAAATAAAGAAATCAATCAATTTCATTTAACACGATAAAATATAATTTATAAAAAAAAATACTCACATAGCTATTACGCAGATGTAGCTCATCTTTCTATGATTGTAAGGACTCCAGAATCATCCAAATTGGACAATAGATGCTCAAGATATCACCTGAACACTAAAATCATTAAAAATAGTTAAAATGTAATTTATAATATTTTGAACGTAATAAATATTGTTTAATAGGGGTTTTATGTAAAATATTTGTTTGGATCGGATATGGGTTGCTAATGGGTCGGGTTTAGATCCAATAACCCAACCTAATAATTTAAGTAATGGGCTAAAGGGTTTTGGGTTAATGGGTTCTTGAAATTGGTTCACACCCGTTATGGGTGTGAACCCATATAGCTACAGCAGCAGCAGCATCTACGTGCGCACACAGGCTGGCCAGTTAGAGCTGGCGATGGCGAGTCCATCCATCTGGGGGAGCCCAGGGAAAGGAGAGAACGAGAGGGAGAGAGAAAGAGGTGGAGAGGTGGGTGTGGTGATAGTGATGAGGGATTTGTGGTAGTAGTGGAGATGGGTAATGTAGATGATGGTGATGTGATGGTGAATTGATGGAATTGGAGGAGGAGGAGTAGGGAAGAGGATTAGGAGGTTATGGTGGTGGAAATAGTAAGGAGATGGTGATGGATTGAGTGAAAATGGTGGAGAATTGAGTTGAGATAGTTGGTGGAATTGATAATGGGTTGTTTGATAGAGGAAATTGAAGAGTGAGATGGAGATATTGAGGAAGGAGATGGAAGAAGGTGATGGTCGGAGTGTGACCGATCGGCAAGGCCAACCTTCGGTGGCGGCATGGTCGGATCTTGGTGGAGGAGTAAAAGCGAGTGAAATATAGAGAATTGGATGTGTAATTTGGAAGTGAGTGAGAGAGATTAGAGAGTTAATGAGTGATATTATGAGATTTAATAGGGAAAAAAGAGAAGAGGCGGTTGGGAAAGTCGGTAGAAAAAATTAGGGAGGAAGAAAGAAGAAAAGAATAGAAAAGGAATTTAATATTATTTAATTAATATTATTTTATTCGGTCAAAATTTGACTAGCTCCGAACGGTTCTCAAAAATTTTATAAAATAAAAAATATTATTCTGATGAGTAATGTGAAATCGGTTTCTAGAAATTCAGTCGGATTTCCAAGTTAAAAATCCTGAAATGTATCGCCGATATTGGGCGAAACCGGTTTGGCCGGATTTCTGATAAATTCTGAAAAATTCTCAAAAATATCCTAACGTAGAAAAATGATTTTAAGACATAATTTGAAAGTAGATTCTTGAAATTCAACTCTCTTTATGAATTAAAATTGTGGAGCCGATTGTCGGTATCGGTCGACACCGAATTCGGGGATTTACCAAAATATTCAAAAAAATTCCAGAAAGTTCTGAAAAATATGAAATATTGAAAAATAATATCTAAAACTGAAATAATTCAATTTGACTACCAGGAAGGTCAAATCAAGTTCGACATGAAAATTACAAAGAAAAATTGATTTTTTTATTGGGAGTTTAGACATCGGTTATTGGAAACACTGACATTTAAAATTATAATATTAGACGTCAATTCCTTATTAACCGACATGTAAATTACTTTTAACGTTAGTTTGTTGAAAAACCATTGTGCAAAACTTTTTCGAAAACCGTGCCAGCATAAAATCAATTTTTAACCTTAGCCTCCATCAATCCTGTACGTCTCTCTTGCTTCTCTCGTCTCTCTCGAATCTCTCTCTCCCTCTTCTGTCGGCTTCCCTTCTCTCCTTCCTGCGAGCTCTCTCTCCCCTCTCCCTCTCTCCCCCTCTCCTCCTCTTCCTCTGCTCGAGATCCGCTCCGCCGGCCCCTCGAGATCTGCTCCGCCGGCCCCTCCTCCTCCTCTGCTCCAGATACGCTCCGCCGGCCCCTCCTCCTCTCCCTCTGCTCGAGATCTGCTCTGGCAGCCCCTCATTTTTTTACTATATAAAGGTAACCCTTTCCCTCTAACTTCATTGCTTTGATTTTGCTTTTGTGTTGTATGGAGCAGTTCATGGCGTTAGTGCTAGTGGGTTTGGTGGAGGCTTATTGTCACGGTCCCAGTTTTTAGATCCTCAATTAACATAAACATTCTTTTAACTGATAGATTATCATAATCACCTCCCAATCTATATAAAAAAAAATTTGGCAGCACTTCTTTGTAAATATTGATATAGCCAAATATACAATTTTATCCACAATAATTTCGGCCAACATCCGCCTACTTATTCTCAATTCAAACATGTAAATTAAAGTCAATAACTACCCAACCATCATAATAATATTTCAGCTCACGACGGCATACTTATTCTCCAATTACAATTTCGGCTTGACATCGCTTACTTATATGAAAATAAAAGAATCATATGCTCGAGAGTACCCCTCTCGACATTCAGAGCCTCCTTCTCGGCATCCACCATATAACACTAAATTATTTATAATTCCAACTCATCAAGATTTTAGCCATCTAACTTATACTATAATTAGCATCAATAAGAATGTAAACAATACAATATGAAGTTTTACAAATACAATTACAACTCCAAAAACTGCTCTACATAACAGAATTCCAACGAAGCGCTGAAACCTTAAATTGAGCCTTCGCCTTACCATAACCTGAAAAAAATAATAATCTTGGGGGTGAGCTCAACAGCTCAGTGAGGAGAGTAAAAGAGAATTAGGAATGATATACATGTCAAAATAAAAGGAAGCATTTTCTTCAAATGGCGAGGCGAAAAAAAATGAAATAAAGAAAGAAATAATTATATCAACCTAAACAGTCACCCCGACTATCACTATAGTTTGTCAAAATGACTTGACTCTTTCGAACAATGACTGTACAACTTAAATCTCTGCACCGATTTTATAAGGTTATGAGTTGTATCGAACACCTTACTTTAGTGACTTACTTTATTACCAGATTCATTCGTGTATACATAATATATACACTATACACGACGGTACATCAATCACAGTAAGTTAACCCAGATGGTACATATATTATAAAATATACTAATATGTTGTATATCATATCACCATTCAAGTACTGCATGGATTAACCCTTGCACTTTCACCCATCATATAATATTTTCATTATCTCTTGTAATAAAGCAGAGTTTCACAGTCATGCATAAAGGACAAGCATATAACACTATTCAATTTTAATAAGCATATCTTATTTCATGACACACGACCCATCTCATACCCCGTCTTCACACCTACCAGCTCCCGCTGGCCCCTTCCTTCGTTTAACACACACAATGTCATACCCCGTCTTCATACCTACCAGCTCCCGCTGGCCCCTTCCTACATTTAACACACACAATATCATACCCCGTCTTCACACCTACCAGCTCCCGCTGGCCCCTTCCTACATTTAACACACACAATATCATACCCCGTCTTCACACCTACTAGCTCCCGCTGGCCCCTTCCTACATTTAACACACACAATATCATACCCGTCTTCACACCTACCAGCTCCCGCTGGCCCCTTCCTACATTTACATGAGAATAACACGACATGCATACACATTATATACACATTACATATACATCAACTATCAAGGTAACACACACAGTGCCTGTTGTATTGTGATATACTTTTTCTATTCACCAATCATGTCATTGATGTGTCACACATGGTCAAGTTCGTGTAACTAACAAATATTATGCACGCATTCAAACATACATACTACTTACACTTCTCATTCATTTACGACGCATCAGTTACATTCTCGATACTCGTTCTTTATACGATTAGTTCTTTTATCTAGTTATGATTCTTCATTCACATATTGGATATTGGGCATGAAATTGACTTCACTACTTATCTGTGATTAGAGTCTTAGCATGTCTTGAACATAATAGTAGTCCACTAGTCATCCAGCATAACAATCAATAAGCAATCATTAACAAGGTATCAACTATATATATATGGTTCTACGATGTAAACAAGAGTATATGTACAAGCACTATACACACACCCACGTCCGTCCATACTCCTTAATGATGTAACCGACTACTTAATCCAAATCTTGTGTGTCTCATATATATACACTTCGGCTTAGTGTCACACTACTCATTGATAATCTATTCCACTATCGATCTTACTAAAAATTTTATGATTATTAACTAACACATTAATTTATGAGTATTATTCTTATAGAATCATCATCATACTTCGCTAGCTATATTATATTCAAATTCTAATTTAATTACACAGTTGTTATACAACAAAATTTATTTCACTGCAACTGGTGATTTAGATCGAAAGATCAGAAGCAGTGCTCCAATTATATATCTCAACTATCCGCCTTGAACGAATCATATTTGAATATCCATTTCACAAATTCAATTCTAATTTACTACCGATCTTTATTTCAATATCTAGATTCTTTCAGCATTCTGATACTCGAATAAGAAACTGCTTTCAATTAAGAGCAACTCGTGCAACTATCACACATGATATATATATATAGATATATATATATATATATATATATATATATATATATATATATATATATATATATATATATATATATATATATATCATGTGTGATATATATATATATATATATAGATATATATATATATATATATATATATATATATATATATATATATATATATATATATATAATATATAAATCTCAAGACTACATAGAAGGACTCATGAAGTTTCAAGACGATAAAAATAATAGATGGTCTTTGATGATTGTGATGTGGGAAAAACTGATTTCAAGTCTAAGTAAGTTACAAAGTTTTTTTCCTAATTCCTATAGAAAGGGAAAGAGTTTTCATTGGTACATCATATATCCTAATTAAGTATAAGGAACATCACTAGTGGGTCACAACGAAAACATGTGATTAATTTATGGATCAACAGGGCAAGTAAGACTTTTACGCTCTTATTTGTCAATTGGCGAAAAGAATGAAAGTCTACTGCTATATATAACTTATTTTTCTTTACCTATTTTCTTTCCTTCCTATAAGTATCAGTAGGTTCTCAGTCATCTGGATATCATATAAGTTAATTAGAAGGTAACTATAACAAGAGAACTTCTATACATCAAAGATTCTATCTTTCGAACAATCACTGATATTTTTATTATACTTTTATTTCAGATATTTAAATAAAATATGAGAAATTTTTCTAGAAACTAGACTTAATTACCTTTCCAATGATATATTATATGACAAGTTTAATTTAAGAAAAATATACTAAATAATCAGAAACTCTTGATCGGTTAAAAATTCTGCAACACAGTAGTATTGACCAACTTGCCGTATTTTGACGATAACTTTCAACACAGACCTTCCATAGGGATACGGTAAGAACGGTTAGAAAGCTGACTTGATTATCTTTCTAACAACATATAATATGATACTTATTACTCATAATACCTAGGCGAACTCCCTCTGAATTTACAGATCATAAAAATTGGACAGATTTGCACACATTTCTAATGTCCCCAAATTTTGGGTTAGTTTCAAATGTTTTTAAATCCCTTCACCAAATTAAATCACAACTAATAGTTTCTCTTATTTGATTACTCTATTCAGAATAAAATGAGTTAGGTCATGAAGTTACTTTATTTTTGTCAAGGAAATATAAAAATTATATCAAAATAGATCGAAGGGTTTCCCATCCTCTTTCTCATAATCTAATATCATAACCACAACAAATTTATAAATTTCATTTGAGATCAATCAATATACCGAGAGATCTAAAGATATATCATCAAATTTTGCAAGAAAATAAAGGGGAAAAGGAAACTTTGGAACTCCCTCACCTTACTCCGCCGGCCGGCCGCGGCCCATGGCCGGTCGCCGCGCCCATGGCCGGCCGCCCTTGGCGGCCGACCCTTCGGCCGCCCCGATCCGTGAGAGAGAGAGAGAAAGAGAGAGAGAGAGAGAGAGTAGGAGAGAGAGAGAGTAGAGAGGATCTCTTAGGGTTTGAAATTTTGGATGAGAATGAGAGAGGGTTTTTGAGAGAAATCTCACTAGGGTTCCCTAATTTAGAGAGATAAAAGGGAACGTAACTTTCAGCCTGAGAAAGGAAAGAGAGAGATGAGAAACTTTTTCATCCCTCTATTTACACATAACCCCTTCCCAAACAAAATTTGCACTATGAATTTCTCTCCTTCCTCTCATGAAGCCACATGTCCCTACTCATGCCACATGTCTCTACCATCCCAAATAAATCTTAGCCATCCATCTACCCACTTCATGCATACCTACCCTCTTCCACTAACTATTATGAATATATAATTATAGTATTTTTCTTGGTATTTACTTGTATTATCTTGTATTTACACAATATTCCAATACATCCATGCAATGTATATATTTATTACACACATATGTTCCATATCCCATATATACATGCCAAAATATTCTTACATCTATATTTAAAATTATTAAATATTTATTTCACTTCAAATTTCCCCCATAATAAAAATTAAAATAAATAAAAATTCTATTTTACACAAAACACGTTCAATCATCATCTAAATAATTCTGTCGGATCACGTTAATCAAATATTAGGATATTAAATTAGGATTTAAATAATCGGGGTTACAGTTCTACCCCCCTTACAAAAGTTTCGTCCTCGAAACTTAGAACCTGAGTAAGTATAAAATCTTTGCATTTTTTCTGCTTATCACAAAATCTTTCTATGATGCAATATCTTTCTCGATTATTCACCTCAAAATTTCATTATCCCCTAATCACATCTACACTATGTTCTTTACGATCCAAATTAATCTTGGCTCGCTTGATATTTTAATCATTCCCTTACTCCAGTGTCCCATACCACTGGCAGCTCATACTGAGGGCCCACACCCCTAGCAGAGCACATTCGAATTATGGCATGTGGGTACCATAATCCAAACAAGGCAATGACTAAATATCTTGCGCTTCGGGATTAATCATACGCGTAATAACTCCTACCCCCTTAAACTACCCATATCAAACAACACATTCATATACATACAACGCACAAGCATACAATTCAAACATAGCAACCAGTTCTATCAATCAATCATCTTCCTACTACCTGCTCTAGGTCAAATCCTTATGCGAAACCCTGAGCTCTGATACCAACTGTAACGGTCCCAGTTTTAGATCCTCAATTAACATAAACATTCTTTTAACTGATAGATTATCATAATCACCTCCCAATCTATATAAAAAAATTTGGCAGCACTTTCTTTGTAAAATATTGATATACAAATATACAATTTTATCCACATAATTTCGGCCAACATCCGCCTACTTATTCTCAATTCAAACATGTAAATTAAGTCAATAACTGCCCATACCATCATAATAATATTTCAGCTCACGACGGCATACTTATTCTCCAATTACAATTTCGGCTTGACATCGCCTACTTATATGAAAATAAAAGAATCATATGCTCGAGAGTACCCCTCTCGAAATTCAGAGCCTCCTTCTCGGCATCCACCATATAACACTAAATTATTTATAACTCTAACTCATCAAGATTTTAGCCATCTAACTTATACTATAATTAGCATCAATAAGAATGTAAATAATACAATATGAAGTTTTACAAATACAATTACAACTCCAAAACTGCTCTACATAACAGAATTCCAACGAGCGCTTGAAACCTTAAATTGAGCCTTCGCCTTACCATAACTTGAAAAAAAATAATAATCTGTGGGGGGTGAGCTCAACAGCTCAGTGAGGAGAGTAAAAGAGAATTAGGAATATGATATACATGTCAAAATAAAAGGAAGCATGTTTTCTTCAAATGGCGAGGCGAAAAAAAATGAATAAAGAAAGAAATAATTATACCAACCTAAACAGTCGCCCCGACTATCACTATAGTTTGTCAAAATGACTTGACTCTTTCGACCAATGACTGTACAACTTAAATCTCTGCACTGATTTTAAAGGTTATGAGTTGTATCGAACACCTTACTTTAGTGACTTACATTATTACCAGATTCATTTGTGTATACATAATATATACACTATACACGACGGTACATCAATCACAGTAAGTTAACCCAGATGGTACATATATTATAAATATACTAATATGTTGTATATCATATCACCATTCAAGTACTACATGGATTAACCCTTGCACTTTCACCCATCATATAATATTTCATTATCTCTTGTAATAAAGCAGAGTTTCACAGTCATGCATAAAGGACAAGCATATAACACTATTCAATTTTAATAAGCATATCTTATTTCATGACACTCGACCCATCTCATACCCCGTCTTCACACCTACCAGCTCCCGCTGGCCCCTTCCTTCGTTTAATACACACAATGTCATACCCCGTCTTCATACCTATCAGCTCCCGCTGGCCCCTTCCTACATTAACACACACACAATATCATACCCCGTCTTCACACTACCAGCTCCCGCTGGCCCTTCCTACATTTAACATACACAATATCATACCCCGTCTTCACACCTACCAGCTCCCCTGGCCCCTTCCTACATTTAACACACACAATATTATACCCCGTCTTCACACCTACAAGCTCCCGCTGGCCCCCTTCCTACATTTAACAAACACAATATCATACCCCGTCTTCACACCTACCAGCTCCCGCTGGCCCCTTCCTACATTTACATGAGAATAACACGACATGCATACACATTACATACACATTACATATACATCAACTATCAAGGTAACACACACAGTGCCTGTTGTGTGTGATATACTTTTTCCATTCACCAATTATGTCATTGATGTGTCACATGGTCAAGTTCGTGTAACTAACAAATATATGCACGCATTCAAACATACATACTACTTACACTTCTCATTCATTTACGACACATCAGTTACATCTCGATACTCGTTCTTTATACGATTAGTTCTTTTATCTAGTTATGATTCTTCATTCACATATTGGATATTTGGGCATGAAATTGACTTCAACTTATCTGTGATTAGAGTCTTAGCATGTCTTGAACATAATAGTAGTCCACTAGTCATCCAGCATAACAATCAATAAGCAATCATTAACAAGGTATCAACTACATATATATGGTTCTACGATGTAAAACAAGAGTATATGTACAAGTACTATACACACACCCCACGTCATACTCCTTAATGATGTAACCGACTACTTAATCCAAATCTTGTGTGTCTCATATATATACACTTCGGCTTAGTGTCAACACTACTCATTGATAATCTATTCCACTATCGATCTTATTAAAAATTTATGATTATTAACGAACACATTAATTTATGAGTATTATTCTTATAGAATCATCATCATACTTCGCTAGCTATATTATATTCAAATTCTAATTTAAATTACACTGTTGTTATACAACCAAAATTTTATTTCACTGCAACTGGTGATTTAGATCAAAAGATCAGAAGCAGTGCTCCAATTATATATCTCAACTATCCGCCTTGAACGGATCATATTTTGAATATCCAATTTCACAAATTCAATTCTAATTTACTACCGATCTTTATTTCAATATCTAGATTCTTTCAAGCATTCTGATACTCGAATAAGAAACTGCTTTCAATTAAGAGCAACTCGTGCAACTATCACACATGATATATAATATATATATAATATATAAATCTCAAGACTACATAGAAGGACTCATGAAGTTTCAAGACGATAAAATAATAGATGGTCTTTGATGATTGTGATGTGGAAAAAACTGATTTCAAGTCTAAGTAATTACAAAGTTTTTTTTTCGTAATTCCTATAGAAAGGGAAAGAGTTTTTCATTGGTACATCATATATCCAATTAAGTATAAGGAACATCACTAGTGGGTCACAACGAAACCATGTGGTTAATTTATGGATCAACAGGGCAAGTAAGACTTTTACGCTCTTATTTGTCAATTGGTGAAAAGAATGAAAGTCTACTGCTATATATAACTTATTTTCTTTACCTATTTTCTTTCCTTCCTATAAGTATCAGTAGGTTCTCAGTCATCTGGATATCATATAAGTTAATTAGAAGGTAACTATAACAAGAGAACTTCTATACATCAAAAGATTCTATCTTTCGAACAATCACTGATATTTTTATTATAACTTTTATTTCAGATATTTAAATAAAATATGAGAAATTTTGCTAGAAACTAGACTTAATTACCTTTCCAATGATATATTATATGACAAGTTTAATTTAATAAAAATATACTAAATAATCAGAAACTTCTTGATCGGTTAAAAATTCTGCAACACAGTAGTGTTGACCAACTTGCCGTATTTTGACGATAACTTTCAACACAAACCTTCAATAGGGATACGGTAAGAACCGTTAGAAAGCTGACTTGATTATCTTTCTAACGACATATAATATGATACTTATTACTCATAATACCTAGGCGAACTCCCTCTGAATTTACAGATAACTGGACAGATTTGCACACATTTCTAATGTCCCCAAATTTTGGGTTAGATTCAAATGTTTTTAAATCCCTTCACCAAATTAAATCGCAACTAATATTTCTCTTATTTGATTACTCTATTCATAATAAAATGAGTTAGGCCATGAAGTTACTTATTTTTGTCAAGGAAATATAAAAATTATATCAAAATAGATCGAAGGGTTTCCATCCTCTTTCTCATAATCTAATATCATAACCACAACAAATTTATAAATTTCATTGAGATCAATCAATATACCGAGAGATCTAAAGATATATCATCAAATTTTGCAAGAAAATAAAGGGGAAAAAGGAAAACTTTGGAACTCCCTCACCTTGCTCCGCCGGCCGGCCGCGGCCCATGGCCGGTCGCCGCGCCCCATGGCCGGCCGCC